>NHQK01000044.1:0-579199 GCA_016864655.1 Phytophthora cactorum
CTAGAAAGAAAGAAATTTCAAGTTTTCTCTGGTTCTTTCGTCTATTGTTGTGGTGGTACAGATGCTGTTCACGGCATACCGAACGTTCATCGTCATGGCGAGAAAGATAGCAATTGCTCTGCGTGGACTACAGAGTATCGTGGTGGAGGATACCTGTGCTGGTATATCACCAAGGCCGTTGTTGAGCTTGCAGAGCTCATTATTCTGTCTCTGACTCTACTCGTCGGTATCGGTCACGGCTTCAAAGTCTACGTGTACATGCAGTGAGTGGTCAGGCGAACGAGTCTCTAGTACATGAATCGTGGCCAAAATACGATGGCGACGACGCAATAGCCGTCCCAGTGGATTCGTAGGACGAATCTGCCATCCTTTCATGTCAACAACGTGCACGCTCCGAGCAGCACTTCATTCAAACAGACCAAAGTTATATTTACCACTAACTGAACTAAGGTCGTTCGCTACTAAATATCTCTAGTTTGTGAATCTTGGGATCATGAATAGTGGAGACTTGTACGCTGAATAGTCCCAGAACTTCCTGTTGATCCATATGTAGATCTGCTTTACCAATTTGGGCGGGGCACTTGACGCGTTCCTCAAAATCTAAAAACGTTATAAATGGATATCGATTCACAAATAACCCTACGAAAAGTATTAAAATCGATGGCGGTAGATGGTAAACGGTTTGCTACAATGAATCCACTCGTATAAGTACTGTAGAACAGGGTTTCCAGCTTAGACCGATGATAAATGGCCTTCTATTTGATTTTTATGTGTGTTTTGCTATAGAAGCCTTATAACATTTCGTTCTCGACTTTATGTCGTTCTGAGGTGTGGATGGATAAATTGATCTTGTACCGTGAATTGTTGTAGATAAGCCTGAAGATGTTCTTGCTGTGAGTCACTAGGGTTGCAATGTTGGGCATTCTCTCCAACCATGGGTAGGTCCATGGGTACGGCTTTGCCCGAGCTGCTTGTTTGCTGATCTCAAGGGTTTCCAAAAGAGAGTAAGATCATGGAGACACGCTCTCTATTTTCGTGCATTCGTCGTGTCGTCCTGAATATCTGTTACGAACTGCTGAGTCATCTTCTAGATCTCCTCTGCTATCAACTCGGGGTGTGACTCCGCTCTGGTTGCAATGGCTCAGCGGGCCTTGCCATAAAGACCTCCTCGAATAATGCTTGAATGAACTCCTGAGCACTCTCAACATCCATTGCTTGATCCAAGGTGAGTCCTCGGAGCTCACTTCGTAGGTACTCGAACATCTCTGTGAACGACAGTGACTCAGCTGCAGAGTCATCAAATCGTGGTGGGTCTGAGCAGACAGACATGTATTCTTTTTCAGACTCTAGCTTTTTATCTATTAAAGATTCGAGAAGTTCCTCTTGTTCGTTGCTACTGGTGTCCTCTGAGTTCTCTATACTTTGCATCGTCAGGTCAATAATCTCGGGCTCCGCTAGTGCTTCACGCATCGCATTTCCTCTAAGTTCTCGTCGCTTTCCAGCTCAAATCAATCACCTCAGGTTCCGTTAGTTCTTTGCACACCACATCCACCGTGATAGGTTCCTGTGGAGCCTCCCCAGGAGGTTCCTTGTCGCGTTCCATGCCGGTGCCAGCGCGAACGCTCTGCCCGAAGGTTGCCCCGCGAATCGTTCTGCCCCGAATATAAGGTCGTATAGTCAACTTCGGTGAAACTTAGGAGTTACCTGACGCTTTCTGCTTTTGTGTTTCATCACACCCTCTCTCTAGGAAAGGGCTCCCCCAACACGACAGCTAGTCGTGGCTCTTGAGCTATTTCGGAAGTGAACCAGGTGGTTTCACTTAGCCGAAGTTGCATAGGTACCTTCGGTATCAGTATATATCACATCACTGGCGGTGGTACTCGGTGAAAATACGACAGGTACTTGCATTTTTTCCAGCTAGCTATCACGGAAGCTCCATGTGACATGTAAAAAGTTCCCATAAAAAGTGATGTTTGTCATACTGTCGTATACATTTGTGTTACAACAAAGTTTCCAGACAGAGTAAAGAGCTACGATGTATGCCCACAAAATGCACAAGTTTGTAAAGGATCTTCCACTTGGCTCTTCCACCAACCATTCAGCAAAATCTTGCCGTGTCATGAGAACTATTTGGCCTTCGATACCACTATTACAACATGCTCGTGATTTGCAGTCTTCAAAAAATTTCCACACCCCAGGGATCATCCTCCCACGCATATGAGAGCTACATGCAGCGCCTGGTGCACTGCAATAATGAAGACTGTTTTTCCCAAGTACACTTTGTAGTGGCACCCCACAGAAAAAAAAACACGATGGGAAACGAAAACCAAACATCAACTGGTTTGGGCATATTTGTGCCGAATGACGAACATCAAGGCATTTAAAACACCGTGCAATCTGGTGTGGGCAAGCCTCCGCCGAGTGATGAGCGTATTCAGATGGATTGGAAACCCAACCAAATGTCCGGTACGCAGAGCTGTCGTTGAAAATAATCTGTTGGTGAATCAAATAGACCATCTTGTCATCCATAATCTTAGCGTTTGCAGCTGTACTTTGGGCTTCAATGATGCCAGAAGTCATTGCTACCGGAGACTCGCTATTGTCGGCGGGTATAGCACCAGAACAAACTTCACATAGTACGTCGGCATCGTCCAGTGTGCATGGGAAACTTACATCATCCATCGCCTCCTGTAATCACTGTCTTCTGCAGCGAGATTTGTCCAACGTGAAAACTTGAAAATGACGAAGAGATAGACTTTCGCGGTCCGTCAGATTACGTGAGTAGTGCTAGTAATAAACTTCACTGTACATAGTGATGCAATTTGCTAGTTTACCATCACGGGCAGACCGACCGGTTTCTTGTGCATAATCCGTTAGGTTGTGGGCTAAACCGAAATGGATTACAGTGCGTACATGCGGATAGTCCACGCCCTGACCCAAACCACAAGTTGCAACGATGTATGTGCAATTCGGAGACTTCCACGTCGCTAGATTTTCCTTGCGTTCCTCGATAGTCATTCCACTATGATAACGAGTAATCACGAACCCCGTATGACGCGCCTCATTGGCAGCAACTTCATCCACTGTTGCCCGTGTCAGTGAAAAGACAATTCCTTTACTGGGGTGCTCCATCGGAATACGAACCATTGCTAAGCACGACTTCATCATATTCGATACCGACGCCACCTCTTCAACTGTGTAACATATCGATGGACGAACCGTCGTTGTCCTAATGGTGACAAACGGAAATCCAAAGCTAGATTGAAGGTCTTTTTCCCAAGCTGGTGGAAGCGTTGCCGTCAGTAGCGTCTTTGAACTGATATAGACAGAATAGAAACATAGCAGGGACATACAGCTCCGATAGTCTTGAGAGGTCAACGCCAGATGTGCTTCATCGAAAAAAATCTGCTGATTCTGTCGTGTTGTTGTAGTGATAACAAAAAATCTCTAAAATTATAATGCTCCAAGTAATTTACTCCAACGAAAATGACCGACGGTAGCGCGGCGTGAGGACTTGTTGTTTGATCATACGAAGAACACGAAATTCCAAGTGCTTCTGGCTTGCTAATGAATCCATAAGAAGCGCAACTAGAGGCACCACCACAATGACAACTCGTTCGGGATCGCTAAAGGCTACTAATTGGTAGAGCAATGAATTCCACCCATTAGTAGCCAATACAACCAGCAAATTTTGAAACGCTCTGCAAAATCAGCGTAGTTGAGATACACTGCTCAGTCGATCGAAAGTTTTACTGTGGGGTCACCAAGAAAAAATCGGAGCTGCGATCGAGCACAAGCAAAATGTTCTGGGAGCAAACGATTCGTGGCTTCAGTAATACTCAAATGAGTATATGTTGGTTCGACGACCGTGGCCGGTTGGGCACATATGACGCTGTCATTGACGATACGACTGCAAATCGAATGAGAATCGGTATGCAAAGATCTGCCTGCTCGATGTTCCCTCGGACTAGGTCGTGGGGTCTGGGAGTTCGCCACATTTGTCGAGCAACAATTGCTGCCCTTTTTCGGTTTCTGGTGCCATTGGTGCGAACGGGAACGCAATTCCGCGATGTTATCTCTTGACATGAAATAGTGGTCTCCAGTTGACCGACTATACAGTGTAGAAGCTGTTACAGGTGCATGAGCAGCTTGAAAGTGGAACATGTCTTGGTTGCGCCTTGTCGATCTAACATTCTTCTCCATGAATGCGATTGCAACTTGGCGGTACGTTCGGATAGAGAGTTCCGCACTACAGCTAAGAAACGCTGCGTTAACTGCAGCCCGGCATCCCTACCATTTAGTCGCCCGTGATCAATAGTACTGAATAGATAGTAATATAATGGATCACCTGTGGCTGAGCTCTCCATTTCAAGTCTTCTATCTGACAGATGAGTCGAAAAAAATCGTGTGCTGGTCGAACGAGTGCAAGTTGTCCAGGCGTAAATATATATCAGCGGTGCGAGAAGTTACGTAGCTTTATCAACCTGATTGCACCACACCGATAAGGCCGCGACTCCATAGACAATCTTACCATTCACTACCTTGGTAATAAATTTTGAGTGGTGAACATGAAGAAAATACTTAACTAAATCCAGCCGCATTCTCTTTCACGGATTTCGGTCATCTTCGAGAAAGCTGTAAGTAGTATATACTGGAACATCACGCCGGCAGTTTTTTTACTTACAGTAATTTACCAATGAGAACAATCCTGGAACATTCTTTTGCGACAGGTGTTGGTTTCGTCGACGCAACCTCTCGACCGGCTGAGAGCGAGAGGACGCGTTCTTTGGATCTTAGGTAGTTTCGGAACCGCACGACAACATTCAAACTATACATTGGTAAATATAATAGAACATTACGCCAACAGTTTTTTTATATCCCTTTAATTTATTTTTTCTTTAGAAAATTAAAGTGGCTATGTATATGGATACACCCCAACTAATAACATGTCGTTCGAACTCACTTTTGGGAGACACAACAGAACAAGCCAATTGAGGAGGTATATGCTTCCGACCCCGGCTATTGTCGATGGATGCACAACCAACCCAGCCTCAACATCAGTGATGATATTAAAACATTTCTACGTACGAAGTTTCTCAATAATGATAACTCTTACTTGATGAGCTGGGGTAAATACAAGGGAAAGACGCTCAAACAGATCAGTAGCATGGACACTAACTACATCGATTGGCTTCGCAAGAGTCAGTTTGTAATTGAGAAGTGCCCCAAGCTACTCAAGGAACTTAAATAAGAGATAAAAAAGATTTTTTTGTCAAAATTGTATTTAGAACCTATGCGGTAGAGAACTCTAGAACCTCTCCGGTTAGTCTATCGTAGGATAGTTCTTGTTCGCTAATTACGAGGACCAACAAATTCACATCTTGACATCCCGCGTTGGTACCCTGGATCTGAATCGACTGTGGAATATCCTTCTCAGTCAAACGACTAACATCAGCGATGAGCATGCGGTTAGATAGCGACCACGTCTGGTAATCAAGCAGTCCATTAACAAGTTCAGGAGTCAGATCACCGTTAATAGCTCCAATCTTTGCGATCTCGTTAGTGAAGTGGTGAAAGTCATAATCATCATGACTGATATCAAATACCTGCGACGAACCGATGCGGGCATTGAAGTTGCGAATCGACGAGCCAGGCTGTAGCGTCCAAGGAGGGGCTTTGGAACTCCTGTACCGCAGCGGTAGCGAAGCTGCTTGTCTGCTCAGCAGCAAGGAAGTGCTACTACATACTTAGCCTATTTACACTCGCCGACAGTTGTAGGTCGAAAAGAAGCATTGAACTGTGTCGATTGCTTACCAATACCAGCGGCGCTGGTAGAACCATTGAGCGTAGCAGTCATTGTATCGAACCTTCTTGACGGGCTTGGAAATTATAGCCTGTGGGTTTTCGAGATGTACGAAAGGTACATATAGACGAGCAGTCGTGAAAGGCATGTAAGTACCATCAATAGTGGGCTCAAGAGCATTAACTACCGCACCCCACGAAATACGGAAGCCAGCCAGAAGCAGCAAGAACACCCGCCATAGGATTACCAGTAGCAGCACTTGCGATCATTACTGGCAAGTATTACCACTCACAAGGGTAGTAGAAGTTAGCGATATATTCTTAGAAGCATCAACGGCAACGACAGAAGTACCCTGATTCACACGGAAACGGAGACGAATCTGAGGATTAGCATAAGGTCTAGCTCGCGAAAGATCGGGTGGAGATCAGTCAGCTTCACCTTGAGCAAGTAGTTCCAAGTACCCATAATTCCATTATCAGTAGCTACACTACACGGAAACGAAGGCACCACGAGCTGTTTGGTTGGAAATGGTAGTAGAAGCAGAAGCACCACACCACCAACCGAAGGCCAACTGGTAGAGAAATCAGTACCTGAGGTAGGAGGGTTCGACAGAAGACGGCGAACAATACCATCACTAGGGATAGTAGCACCACCTTGAGCCTGTACTCCGAGCGAGTTCGTGAATGCGGTGTTGTTAGAGTTTGCATCACCAACTGTAGCAGCAGCAGCGTTGTAAAGTACTGATTGAGCAGCATCAGGGAATAGGAAAGACTCAGCTCCATGCTTTTCAAAATACTGAGGGCTGTATCCAGTCTGAGCACGAACATTGCTCCAGAAAAGTTTGTAATCCGCCATAGAGACAATGGTCTTGCCATTGAGTTCAAGCGACATCGGGTCAATAACATTCCAATTGCCACACTTCAAGGTAGTACAGAGGCGATTTGCGGGTAGGGTCTGCGCATTACCATCATTCTTCATTGAGACCATATGTGGGAGCATGATGTAAGCATCACGGAGCGAAGCAAATCCTTCAGAACCGTTAATCTGAGCCGTAGCATCGATCGTGATAACACTATTCTGGTACGAGCCCTGGTTCAGGTCAATAACGAAAGGCGTACGCTTGCTGGAAGATACCTTGATCTCCGGGTCGCTCTTCAGCGAGCTCTGGTACAAATACTGGTCGGATAGTTGAGTTTCACTCATCGTTGATTCTATATGGATCCTAATATACTTTGCGCAAATTAATTATTATGTCTCACCTCATCAAGACCATTACCAGCGATCATGATCTTATCGAACTCGCAAAACGATTGAATGTACATCTGGATGATATATATGAGTCGAGTGAGATAACAAAGCCACTCTCGAAGAAAGGTACATATCTGATTCTACTTAAACCACCTAATCTTGATGTAGGGCACTGGACGTGTGTTCATGATGGTGAGTACTTTGATTCAATGGGTGAGGCAGCCCCAACAAAGTACGGGATCGGTAAGTACAACCCTAAACAATATCAGGGAACATATGGCGATTACTGTGGAATATGGTGTATGCTTTGGTTATATTGCAAGTAAAACAATAAGATGAATTTCCTCAATAGATTCAAAGATCTGAATTTGACAATTCTTTCATAAAATGTTTCAAGCTATATAGCAAAATGTATCGCGAACTAACTATGTCAAGCGACGTACCAGCTCCAAAGCTGACCAAAGGTTTCAAGACTGGTAAGCTCAGTCTAACATCCAGCGAGCTGAAGGGTAGCGGCTCCGTTATCCATCCCCACCCTGCTTCGTATGAGAAGGCACTCAAGGCTCGTAAAGCTGGACGCAGTGTTCGACTTGACATCACCCGACACGAGGTCAAGAAGGGGTACAAGTAGGCCCAAGGCGGCTCTATCTGGTCTAAGGTATGGAGAGGTATCAAATCCGCCTTCAAGTTCGCGAAGAACACTGGATTGCTATCCAAAGCAGCGGATGTAGCTGTACCAGCCATCGCAACCGCACTTGGGGCTCCACAAGGTGCTATCCCAGCGCGAGCTGCTATTCGTTCTATGACCGGTATCGGTGTTTATGACTGTGATAGTGATGAGGAAAAGGAAGGAGGTCGTGTCTCAGTAGCTGATGTTAAGAAGGCTGCTAATTCAACTCTTGGTTATGCTAAGTGGAAAGGAATTATTACTGATGTAGTTGATGCTGGAGAGAAGTACCTCCTGAGCAAAGCTACCAAACCAGAACATGAACATCTCATCAAGTCTTTCCGTGGCGAAGTCCGTCGTCGCTATGGTGTTGGTGAAGCTAAGAAGGGGAGAATATTCAACAAGGGTTCGCAAGAAGCAAATGATCATATGGTAAAGCTCCGGGCTATGCGGAAGAAGGGTAAGAGTGGAGGAAGCTTTAGATTGTAAGAAAATAATATCAATTATTAGCTTATTTTTTGGTCTCAGTAGGAGCATGATCGGTACGGAAGTATCACGGAAGATTACCTTTTTGTCGTTTTGGTTGAAGATACTGACTGTAATCATTGATCTCGAGCCATTGTGGTAATTCATCCAAGCATACTGACTCGGTTTGTATGAGATTAATTTACCGATTTCAGCATCACCTCTATCAAATGCACTGACAATATCACCAGATGCAACGTACTCGTTTTTGATCAAATCACAACGAACGATGTGTGAACTGGTGGGGTGAATCTGTGGAATGATGTTCGACAGCTGAGCGCTGGCTACTGTAGCAGAAGCTGATGGGTAAGTACCCACAGTCAAGCCTAATACCTTTCCAAATTCAGCATTATCGATGATTAGTCGAGGAACACGAGTAGTATAGTCCTGTAGCAGGTCTTGTCCAAGTACCACCAGTCGTTGGCAAAGTTGTTGGGGTTGGGGAGAAATCAACCTGGCACGCGTACGTAAACGCTGTTCTCGCTTACTTTTAGATAGGATACATTTTCCCCAGATGGATTGATCAAATAGGCCCCAGCATTGACGAGAGCAGTCTGGATGATTCGGTTAATATCATTATAAGAGTAAATACCGTCTTGAAGACTGATGCTTATGATAGAAGTAGTAGCAGCAGTAGGAACTTCGACTTCGAATGTAGTGTTTTGGAACTGGAAGGAATCAATATTGTACTCACTGTTGTACATCGTAATCGATTGAATAGCGCAAACTACGTCGCGGAAGTCAGCAGTCGAACCAGGAAACGAATACTTCCAAGTTGAATTCGTTCCATCTTGAACGAGATTAGTACTGTCAAGTTTCAGAAAGCTTGCCATTGTAATAGTATATTTGTAAGATCATATTTAAGTGACGTTTTATATAACCGGGATGAATCGATAACTCTGTCAAAGTTATAACGGATTTGACCCTTAACATAGTCTATAAGCAGGATCTGACCATTGGATGACGTGGCCTTGTTATATGCAACCACAATGTTCTGATCATTTAGTCTATCTATGTTGAAGTCTTTGACAACCATCTGAAGATCACGCTTCGAATTAGCCTTTAGAATCGCTACATACTCCGAATTCAACCTAATCATTTTATCTGTTGCGAAGTAGCTGTGGCTCAAGAAGATGGTTGATAGCTTGAAATGTCGGCCTCTTGTCATGTAATGAGAGAACAGATTCTTCTGAAGTAGCTTATCGTTGCTGTAGTGGTCTATAATGATGAGCTCGGGTCTGTTAGAACTGATTGGGGTATGACGCACTTGATCAACACTTGGTGGAGTATTGGGATCCGCAAAAGTGATGAATCCATCCAACTTATCACGGAGATACTCATAGAGCTCTTGATGAGGATTACGAGCAATGATAGTGAGATGGACAAATACGTGAGGGGAATGCTTGAGAATGAACATACATAGGTTGTTCTTCCCACTGAACGATTGTCCGAGGCCCACCATTCTAAAATGTGCCTTGATGTCCAAGGCAGGGATATCACCCATCGATAGGGACTTAAACTTCTTTTGGATCGAAGCACCGAAATCTGGAATAGTACTCATGATTGAAAATAGCTGGATCTATATAGCTCGAGACAAAACAAACATAAGCTCTGGTTTCTCATACCCTCAGCCAATATTTACCTCTCTTATTTATAACCCTGCATTATATCTGACGTTGGACGCCAGTGGCTATCTGACTTACGATTATGCACAAACACTGTATCTCAGTAAGAATGATTATCGTTTAACTTATCTTACAGGTATTACACAAGGAATTGCAACTCCTGGAGTTGCGCTGGTTCCTGGAACAGGCGGTAATATCAGTGGTATCGGAACTCTTAGCTGTAGCAGCCTGACCTTAAATTCAGGAGGGTCAGGTCTTGACGTTCCATCTCTCAAGTTCTCTGGAACCACTTTCAATCAAAACTATTACATCAATATCACAGAAGGGGCAGCTGGTATATCTCAAGCAGTAGTATTGAACTCATTGAAAGACTTTAAAGGCATCCCCAACCTCACTTGTTCTGGTACGATTACAGGATCTACCGCAATGGCAACGCCAACGCTGACTTGTGATACAATATCCAAAACAGGAACGCAGACGATGAATGCTACAACTCTTAATATCAATCCTACTACCCTTCAGCTACGAGGGGTGGCAATTACAGCATCAGCGAGTGAGCTAAACTCATTATCAGGAGTTGTTGCTGGATCAGCAGGAAATAGCAAGGCATTCGTACTTGGTTCAACAGTTTTCGTTTCCTCGGTGTACTCGACACGGACGCCCCAATCGAATATGAAGGAGCTCTCTCCGGGTTGCATGGGCTTCATCGTGAAAGGGCCTATATCAGCCCAACTCTCGACGGCATGCTTCACCGCTGCTGGCGGATCTAACGTCATGGTTATTGTACCAGTAAAAGCCAGCAAGACCTTTCTTCTTAAACTGCAGCGCTTAGCCCGCTACTTAGCTGTTGTATTCGCGTCTGGTACCGATCCAGGTCGCCGCCGCGTGCTTTGTGCTTTCTGGTCTATGTGGCTGCAGAATATATGCAGGAAGATCGACGTAATTTAAGAAGAACACCTTGAATTTCAACCAATAAGGAGCGTCGCTGAAGGAGCGCGGCCTCCCACGCGGGCTTTGGAAAGAGTAAATTCTTCGTGCGCTGGATTTTTGCTCGTAGCTGTCGTACTTATGCGGAAGGAAGAATAAAACCTCGTGAATCGTGCTCCCCATTCTTGTGAGAATCGTTTAACCTCATTTCTGGTGGCTGTATCCATTTTGCTCGTGGGAGGCTTGGAGCCAGCGGTGGACGTCGTTGTAAAGTGAACGACTAGTGAAATTGCTGAACGAAGAAGATCCCTCTGGTTAGGAATCGAGAACCTCGACGTTCCATGGTGAAAGAACACACAACGGTGCAGGAGAACGTCTGTTTGTGGCTAGGTGACATCATCAAGGTGCCGATTCGTTACAGGTAGGCCGATGCAAATACTGCTACCATATGGACTGGCCGTGAGAACCAGTCCGCCGTATACATGACCGCACAGAATTTGACGCCGTCCTGAGTCTCCTGATATGACGGTTTGTGCTAAAACTACCAAAACGGCTGTTCAAGATGAGGAAGTCACCAGAGGCGCACCTCAACGTAATGCCGAAGCTGATGTCGTATCATGTTCACCCAGCTGTAATGCGATCGAATCTTTGAAGTTTACTGAAGCTAGCCAATCTTCACCCGGACCAGAGACGTCGGAGAAGAGTGAGGATAGTGTGTCGACATCCGGTAGTTCAACAAACGACCCACCGCCCCACGGTTAGTGTCACGGGATCTTGCTGGTCGTAGCGACGACTGTCACATAGCGCAATTAGTGGTGCCATGGAGTCCTTGGGGTTATTTCGCCTCCAGTTCTTCACAAAATCTCTCACTTCAGTGCTTTTTGGGGCGGGTCCAGTCATCTCATTGTTGTCCACCAGCGTGCAGATTGATGTGTACAGCCTCGCAGCTGTAGTTTTCTCTCCAGCGCTAAGACTACCAGCAATATAGTATTTCTTGTGTTAATTTGCGCTTCGCTGGGGGTGGAGGGTCGTTTATGTTCACCACGTGTACGGCCTGTTGGAATACCTCACAAATCGGACGAGAGACACAGCTTGAACTTGTACCGACACGGACAGGGCAGCGGTGCTCCAGTATCATCGTCGTTTGGACGCTTTGCAGCACCTGGAGCGACACTGTACTAGCTGTGACCGCATGGAGTGACAGCAGCGATACAGATCATAGTCATCGCTAAATAAATGCTCGTTCGTAATCAAACTTGGTTACTCTTGTCAATAGCGCGTGACGGCAGACTGGTACGGTATACTGCCAGTGTATATGGTTCTGTAGACCGCCAAATTCGAGTCCAAGGTGGACGCCGTCCGGACTCCGTGTCGTCATCAGAACCGAGATCACATTCTTCTAGCTGTAGATGGCCATCAGAATGGCTGCCTTTGCCTGTGTTCATCGTGCGCTGTCGTTGCGAGAATTTATGGAAGTGACTGCACTGGTTTAAGAGCGTGGTGCCTCTATTGCTATTTATAACATCAAAACTGCAACATGTTGAAGCGAAGTATCTATTTTGGTGATCATGCATTTTTAACTTGGTGGCTGTACACTTTGGTTTGGTTGTGTTTCCTTTTTCTGTGTGAGTGGACCTGTCTATGTTTTTGGTGGTGCTACACTTTCATAAGACACAGGAACACCGTATCTTTGGTGGGACTATCCATCACTCGATAATAAAATCGAGGACCGTGCGGTTAAAAGTACGGCTGGCGCAACAAATGCAAAGAAGGCAAATGTAGCTCATACCCGAGCCCAAGATACACTACCAAGGCACTTGCGTACTTCATTTACACTGATATCAGATTTCTGCCAATGCAGAGTTCATTGTAACGGGGTTTCACGAGCTGGTGGTTACACCAGGTGTGTGGGACACACAATGGGTACACAGTACCCGGAGGGTTAATAAACTCTCAGTAAATGGGCTGACAGCCACACATAATGCATTTGATTAGGTTTGACTATGCTAGATAGTCAAAGACATACATTTACACCGTAAGCGGCTTGGCCACAGATAAGAATAAATAAAACACTTCTGGATGTTTAAGCGAAGAGTTCTTACGGTTATTAATAACTCTTGAGCCCTCGTTACTGGGCTGTTAAAGGATCCTTGTTAAGGAACTTAGTATTAGTGACTTTTTGTGTAACGGAGTTACACGCAAGTGGCTACACGTAGCCACTTGGTTCCACGACGTTGGTGTAAGACACACCAATGGTTACACTTTGCAGACCGGTGGTCTGTATGCATTTAGGCTTCCTATTGGCAGATAAACATTTCTTTCTACCAATTAAATTAGCAGGGTTCTGACAGCCATCGGATGGCAGAATACCTTTCATATAGGATATCAGTTTTAGGAGGAAACCCAGTCCAGACATAAATCATAAATAATAGTTCTCATTTTAACCCAAAACGGCTTTTAGCTTTTCTTATTTTAGTAAATCTATACTTTCGTCCGAAAGTATAGTTAATTTAAGTTTAAGCAAACTACGCTTCCTCGTACACGTGCGCTAACGTGCAAGCCGAAGTAGTGGGCACAAAATTGGCCTATTACACCTTGTAACACTTTGTAGTCCGTCCAACGACCGACTACCTGTCACGGGTCCGAGAACCAGCCCATGGACGGTAATCCGTCCATGAGTAACACGAAGGTGTTTGCAACGCACTTTGCGCGTGCAGACTGTCCCTACCTGTCTGATCCAGAGTGGGAGGCTCTCCAAAGACTGGCAACAGTCATTGGGGAGGCGTTTGTAGTGACGACGCTACGGACGTAGCGACCGCGACAGACTCGATAGCGAAAGGGGAAGGCTTAGCGGAGCAGGGGAAGAAGTTGATCGTGGATGAAAAGCTTGCGGTGGGTTTACTACCGATTGAAGATGGCGTGTCTGTGGAGAGGAAACGAAAGCGCAGCGATGTAGTGGAGGCTCACGAATGGGATCCCGAGGGTGCTTACGACGGCGCCTTTGCCGGTGATACCGCTGACCTCGATGACTCCCGAGATGAAGATTACATGCCTGTCGACGGCCGCACAGCAAAGATGAAATACAATCAAAGTGCTGTGAAGACCTGTGCAGCGCAGCGTCGAGACTGCTTCGGTGCTGATACAGTGTGTGTGTGCAACGGGATAAGAGCAAGGTCAAGGAACAGCTGAAGATGCCGAAAGGTTCTCGGCACAAGTCTGCGCTACGTCAGTCTGGAGCCACCAATACTGATACCGATGCGCTACAGGGCTCGCTCCCGAAACCAGTCGAGATGTCAGAAGACGTGCCAGCGATTCAACAGTCACTTAATTTGATCCCGGAAGTCTGTACCGATTAACGAAGACGGCATTGATCGACTTCTTGGTCATTCGCTTCTTTTCACTGCGTGCCAGGCTTTCGCGAAATCTCGCGCTCACCGTTAGCCGTCCACGCGCGGACGCATAGCTCGTTTAGCGGTCCGACTCTGTTTTTCCATCACGCAGTTCCCGATCCCAAATGTGGTCGTGCTCGCTAAGAAGCCCACGCACGATCTTGTTGCACTCGTCATCACTTTGATCGGACTCCTGCACACACGCAACGAGTGGTAGAGTTGGTGACAGCATAAAGGGGGGAGGGCTTACCATGTCCACACGAGCGCGCTAGCCGGCGCTGTGCTGCGACGACCTTCATTCTCGAAATCTGAGGCTGTGGTGAAGCGGAGCTGATTGCAGAATGCCACAAAAAAGAACAAACCAAAAAAAACAATCAAAACCGGTAAAATAAATTGATTACCTGTGCTACAACTATGGATACCGATGAAACAGATATTGCTACAGAGATTCAGTATCACCAACGTGAGCCTTGTTTGTTCACGGCTCTTTAAACTCGTAGATACACATGCAACCTTCGAGCTTAAGCGTGAGAATCTATGGTTAGTTTCCTGAAGGTTGTCTGAACGAAGGCTATTTTCCGTGATAAGAAGGCGAGTACGACTGGGAAGGGTCCTTAGCTTCGTCGGCCGCTTCAGTATCTGCGAATCCAGAGGAGCTCGAGTCGTTGCGAGTAGGTAGTATTAGGTGCAGCCATTTTGGAATTCGCAACGCCCAGAAGCAACCCAACCCACCACGCCCAAAGGGGCTTCGTCGCCGGAGCTGGACTACGACATGGCTTTACGGAAAGATAGGAATACGAAAGCACAACCGTGTCGTCAGTAAAGGCGTACCTTGAAGCACTCCTCGGTAGGCGGTCGCAAGCCTCGCATGCATCCAACACATGGCAGGCTTCAACTATGGCAGACTACGATACGTATCTTGCTATAATAATATTGCTGGATGAAGCTAATACATGTACAGCAGATCCAGGCGATAACATGGGTGCGACTATGAGTACAGCCTCCAATACTCAACATAGGTGCACGCCTCTCTTGCTTCCTACGTACTCTGTCCAGCTCCTATTCTTCAATTTGACACCGAACAGCCAGCATCAAGAGAAGCATGCAGATTACCGAGGCTGTGATAATCGCTATCATTTCCGTGCTGAGCGTAGCCCAAGTGAGTACTGCCACCACAAGTGAAAGTCATGACCAATTCAACCGCCGACCTCCGGTAGCACAGTTGGGACTTCGATGCCCTCAATTGGCAGTTAATACTATCTCACGAAGGACACCGAAAGAGACTGAAAAGTTCACGAAACAATCGTCGTCTACCTCCCTCCACAGCAAATTTGTTTAACCAGCAGTTGAGTTGCAGTTTGCTATATCAAACGAAAAACGGAAACTCGCAATAATTGATCCAGTAAACGAAACTACTGACGGCATCCTAGACGAAGCACCAGCCTGATCTTTTCGCTGAGTGCTTCGATTCAAGCACAAGTACATTCTCCTAGGCTTCACTTGATCTTCATCCACTGCCAAGGAGCTTTAGTTTTTGTAGTTACCCCACTCACCAGGTTAACAGCAGCACTTGGACCCGCAACGATAATTTTTTCAGCGGTTGGCCACCCGTACATCCGCAGCAAAATGACATCAATCTCATTCAGCGACTTACCAAGCGATACCAACTCCATGATGTACCCCCGGCGCTCTTTAGCTTCATCATTGCTGCAATGGTTGCATGGAGGATTCAGCACCGGCGCTGCCTCCACAACCATCTTATCACTGACGTCGGCGCCATGTTGTAAGATGAACCATCCCCGGCGAATCGTATCGACGCATCGTGGAAGCTCGTTGTCGTCACTGTCAAGTTCCGTGATGCCACAAAAGAAGCATGGGCGACTCAAAGTAGAAGTCACCACTTGCCCCAACGATCAATTCTTGGTCATCTGCTGACCGAATAATAAATGTGCTCTCGCCCACGCAATGTAGCGTCACCACCTTCGCATTGGACTTGTCATCGTGAAAGAAAGTCGGGGATTTCGTCGGGTATAAGTTAGAGAGAGCTGCAGATTGCATAATTACCGGCGTATCGCCATGTCTGCAATGTGTGTTAAACCGGTTGAGGAGAAGATTCTTCCGATTCTCGAGGAAAAAAAAGATAACGAAACTGGGACGAGGCAACAGTTAAAAACCATCAATCGTTTGATATCGCTATCACAAAACGGTTGTTACCATTTGTTGCTGACCTTCCATACTGCTTTCTCATTTGGTCTCTGTTGTATCCAGCGCTGAATCCTTGAGCCAGCCTCAGCAATGTCCACACCTGATGTGGTGGGCTAATCGTCGGCTGAAAGCATGGAGTAGATCTTTTCTGCAATCCTCTTCACTGATTCTCGTGTAGGAATGTCATTCGTCAAGACCATCGTTATATCAGTTCGTTCGATTTTATCGTCCAGGCTCCTGTTGAAGTACCATTCCTTGAAACTCGTGACGACGCTGTAAATCTTCGTCAATGTTTCAACATCCGCGAGTATTTCGCACCCCAAGTAAGCCTGTGCAAGGACCTTCTGGAAATCTTCTCACTTCACCAGGACGACGCAAACGCGTGTACTGCCGCGCTCCATGATAAAGTCAAAGTACCCTTCTCCATGTACTCGCTTCCCGACAACCGCTCCATCAGTGAGAATCCGAGCTTCGCCATCAAAACGCTCACAAACACAGGCAAGAATGGGAAGAATGAAGTAAAGTCTCTTCACGTCTTTCCCCGTCATCATGTGCCCAAACGCTCTGATCACGACAAGGAGATACGCATAGAGCGTGTCAATCTTGTAATTTGCTATTGCCTTCGACGGTTGCTCATAGCGGCCCGTTCTCATGATCTCCTCATTATCGTCAAAGGAGATATACGAGTCACCTGTGGACGCCACAGTGGGTTTATCATCGGCAAAGTTAGGCTTCCCTTTCTTATTGCGACCGAGTAGTTCATTCAGTTTTTCCCATCTGAGCATGCGAGCAGGGTGCGGTTGTGGAGCCATGTCTGTCATATCCATATTGTCATTTGTCGTGATCTTCTCGCGTCACCTGTGGGCCCCACAGTGGATAACTCATCAGCATAGTTGAGCCTCGCTTTCTTCTTGCCATCCAGCAATTCGTTAAGTTTCTCCCATCTCTTCAGGCGAGCAGGATGGGGTTGTCGAGGAGTCACAACCAGAACGTGAACCACGTTCTCTCCGAGCGAAACGTTTGGCCCAAAGAGGACGGGATTCTCCAGCTTCCACGTGTCACTAATCTCCACATATGAAGCGTCAAGTTCGCTTCGTAGCGGTGCGTTATCTTGCAGCCACGTGCCATTTTTATTCGCTAGAAAAAGCTGCAAGTTCCTGGCGTCACATGTGATCGTCGCCGTGTTTTTGGCCTTGATCGCGTCTTTCAGGTGGCCCACCGACATGCTCGTATCAATAACCACAGAGAATACGCTCCCTTCTCTAACTAGCGCACAAAACAGCGTCATCTCTACCATCTTTCCTCGAGACGGCAGATTCTGGAGTGAGAACTTAAAAGAAAGATACGAGAAAGTATTTTTTAAAGTTTAAAAAAACTGATCAAGTTACAATAAATTAAAAAAAATTAACTTGATCAGTTAAATCGCTCCCATATTTAGAAGGTGAACAATGCCACTTTTTCTTGGAATAGCTCTTCAGTCATAAACACCAACATCGGTGGCGCATCATGAAGCGAAAGGAATTGCTGGCTGTGTGCGAAGAGCTGATCAAGTCCTTTGACCCCGCAAAGACCACAGTCGATGCCCATGCGACGGAAGAACTTCGAGGATTATCTTCTACAAGTGACCAACGGTTCCTTCAGCAGGTTCTTTACGGCTCCTATCGCTATCGAGAGCTGCTGCGTCCAATGCTCACGATGTTTCTCGACTCGCATTCCAGTCAAGTGAGTCGCACAGACTACACCAAGTTTCTCATCATGGGGTATCTAGCCATGTTTCGTCTCGAGGAGCTCGGCACCTCTGCATTTGCCGGTTTGGCTCTGGCACTTCAGCCGACAAGTATGCACACGTTCCTGTCGTATATTTTCAACTCAGAGCAGCTTCGAGGAACGCTGCAAGACCAATGGACTCGTGTGCTCGACGCCGAGTTCGTTGAGACGCAGATTATCGACAAGATGCTGCGCTTCAAGCCAGAGATCGACAAGCTATTGAGTCAACTTCACACGAAAGCCTTCGGACGAGCTGCTTCCACTCAGAGCTCTGATCTCACCGCTTCCGACGCCTCCGCGACGTCAAGCAAGAAACTAACTGTGCCTGTGGCGCCCAACATTACTCAGCCAAAGCCTCGGAAAGCTGTCGAGCCTATTCGTATTCCTCGCGAGGTCAAGGCAAACCCAGTACCTGCATCTCTCAATCGACTATCACTGGCAGTGCTCCAAGCTCAGCAAGAGGTTCGAAAGGAGCGAATTAAGGCGGAAGTTACGAGCAAATACGACTTGTCCGACGAATTCCAGTTCGCAACTGCTGGAAGACGCAACAATCTCGATGCAGTACGGGAAGAAGTTGAACGTGAGCGTGAGGCAGCTCTGCGGTTCGACTTCAAGGCGAAACCAGTTCCAGAGGCAGCAGCCAGCACCACCGAAGTGAAGCTTACAGCGGCTGCTATCTTGCGTGAAGATGCCCTACATAAGCGCAAGAAAGAGCGTGAGGCTGCTTTGATCCGTGCGTACGAGTTGGAGCTACGTGATCCCTTGGAATTCTACCGCTGGCAAGCCAATATGCAGCAGCAGGATGAAGGTAACTATCGTCGTGAGGTCGAGACGCGTCGGCTTGAGATGGTTCAGGCGCAATATGACGCCATGGAGGCTGCGCGTCAAGCCAAACTCGAGAATCGAGAGGTGGCGATCGAGATGAAGGAACAGGCTCAAACTCGAGCTGCTGAACGGGAGAAAGAGGAGAACGAGCTGGTTGAAAAATACCGGAATCTCACCGAGGAAGTGAAGCGTGTACGTGACACCGCACCACGAGAGGCAGAAGCTCAAATTCGACAAGAAAATGCACGACAGCGCGACGCATTGCAGGAATTCCTGGCAGCTGAGAGAGAGCGTAAAGCTCAACAAGATGCCAAGGAGCGAGCAGCACGTGAAGACCTGATCCGACAGATTCGAGCTTTAGACCGCGTTCATCGCGAGAACGTCGCGGTCTTTGATCCCACGGAGACCGCTCAGCTTGGTCTATTGGAAGAGATGTCTCTAGCAGAGCTCCGTGAGCGTCTTCGCGTACGCCATGAAGACCAGAAGCGCTGGGAAGAATCTCGACGCGAAAGTATCCTGTTCGACAAGCAGGAGAAGACTGCCGATCTGCTCGAAAAGGCGACGAATGCTGCGCGTCGACGTCGAGCTACTGCAAGTGCGAATGCTACAGCTCGTAGCAAGAAGAAAGCTCTAGCTGCAGCGCGAGAGATGGAGGAGCAAGCTTTGCGTCGGAAACACAATCTTGAACTCGCTGAGAAGCTCAGGCGCCAACGAGAAGATCGCGCTCAGCAGACTGAGAAGCTTCGCTTGGAGTCCGAGGAGCTGGCTACGCGACGGCGATTCCTTGGTGCTGCGAAGAACATGTTGGAAGAGAATCACTTCGATCAGCTCAAGTGTGGCTTCGAGCGGCAAGCGAAGAACCGACAGGGGACGCACCAAATTGAGTCGATCACCATGGAGAACGTCCGTATCCAGGAACACCGTATGAATGCCGACTATCGAGAACGCCAGAGACTCTCTCAACGAGACGAAGAACAAGAGAGAGCTAGCATCTACGCACGAGCCAAGGAGGACGCAAGACGACGCAATCGCGAAGAAGATGAAACGCTACGAGCTCTTGTGCGTCATGAACAACAACGCTTCACACATGCTCGTGGAACTCTGCAAGCACGCAACATGTACGCTACGAATCAGACCCAAAGCATGACAGCACAAGCACGAATCCTGTCAGCTACAAGAACGAAACCACGGCCCCAGGGGTCAGCAACAAAGAATCCTAGTCGCAACCAAGAGCAGGAACAGCCACAAGTAGCCACGTAAAATAAGTAATGTAAGAGCAATAACGTAAACCCTGCAGTACCCGAACTTACACAGTCTCCACTTCGACGACGTAGCGGATACGCGCCTGCGCTTCCTTGTACACGACCAGTTCAGCATACTCCGATAGCGCCGGCTCGACAAGTGTGAACCCTTCGGCAAGAGGGGAGCTTTTCAACGTATTGCGATAGAGCTTGGTGGAGTAGCTATAAGCTGCGCCGCCATCATCCGGTCGGATCGTCACCTTGAGTGTGGCCTCGTACCATGCGCCGCTGCCAGCTTTTTGTGGCGCAACATCAGCTTCGTCATCGTCTTCAGTGGCGTCGGGAGTCTCACGACTGACTAACTCAATGACAATCGTCCGCTGGTCGTACTGATACTGCACGAAGTGTTCGCGATCTTTGCCTGTAGTGCTCACTGTGTGCGTATTTCCAACAGCAAAACTCTCGTCTGCCACGAGCTTACTGAGGTAGTCCTGGGTCTCAGCTGTGAACTTTGGGTTGCGTTCATACCATCCCATTGGTGTTGGATTCGGCTCAGTCTTGGCCCAGACACGATCGTACGGTAACTCGATTCCCACTTGCTTCACTTGTCCAACGTGTAGCACAGCTCCACACTTCGGTGACACGAGCGCACCTCGTGGATCAGGATTGTGCACTGCCAACGCCTTCACACTGTCCATTCCGTCACGAGGTAGAGGATCCGTTCCCCAAGCAGCAGTTGTTGTTACCTCTGTGGGTTTCCCTAGTGACACCTCGCACAAGAGCATGTAGTGCACCTCGCGCGTCTTCGCTGTGGTCTTGTCGGGCTTTCCGTCTTTATCCATAATCGGAAGAGCATACGGCACATCGCAGTAGTTGAGACTCTTCTCGGCTACATTCGCGAAGTACAATCCCTTGCCGTACGCGTAGCCATGGTGCGGAGCCTCAGGAGGAGCTACACGCAGTCCTTGTGACAGAATTCCCATCAGGTTTGAGCGCCTCGTTCCATGCCACAGCAAATGCGTCTGCATCGTCTTCAAATCCTGACGTTCCTCCATAAAATCATTGAAGCGCTGGGTCTCACCACGACGTTCCACCTCAAACACGTTGCTGATGCGGTAGCGATGACGATCATAAGAGCGCAAACCACCGAAGAAGTAGCGGTGGATGAGCTGTCGTTCGGGGTCTGCAGGTTGCAATGGCCCAAGACGCACTTGCAACGCATGATAGCAGTACTCGAGTGGATTCTGGGTTGGGAGTGCTCGCTTAGCTCCGAGAAGCATTTTGTAGGTCTCCATAATGTCGGATAGCATTCGCAGCCGTGTAATCTCCACATTGACGTCGTCCACCTGATCGAAAGCCTTGATCGACGAAGCGAGAGCGTCCTCTTGACACGGCATAATCTCGTAGTAGCGACTGCTGCGCTCGCTCACTTTCTCTGTCAGAGCTTCATGGCGAGTAGCAAGCAGAGCACGTTTGGTGGCTCCTTCGTCGCTTAAATCCCCACTGGCAGTACCGATCTCCTTTACCAGCTCCTCCTTCTCCTCCAACAATCCTCGAATTTCGGTCAATTTCTCCAACGCATCACGGAGTTCATCCTGCTTCGCTAATGGCAAGTCGCCACCAGCAAAGCCACAGCTTGTCTGAGCCGCGAGCTGCAAGTTGCGCACGTCTGTGATGGCAGCTAGCATCGCCATGACGCTAGGGGAAGTCACCAGATCTGGATCTCGGGGCTCCGGGAACACCACACCCTTGCTAGCTACACTTTCCATGTCCTCTCGGAATGATCTAGTCACCTCGTCGTCCACCTTCGTCGAGTGGTTAACGCGCTGAACGAGGTTGTACTTCTTCGGCTTCTTGACGAACTCGCCCGGACCACGCGATTCCCACGGGTTGCCCGTCTTGCTGCGGAAAATCTTCTTGAACTCGTTCACAGCCTCCGTTTCATCTCGGAACGGCGTGTTCTGGAACTTCCCCGTCTCGCCAATACGTCCCCAATTTGTGAACAAAACGTAAATGTCCTGTAGTTCATCTCGAACCAACTGTAACCGATAGAAGACATTAAGTCCGAAGCGCCCGTTCTTCACATCCACCTTCGTCAGCAGCGCGTCCAGCTCCGTACCCTCGCCGTCCCCTTCAGAGTGTACTTTGCTTACATTACCGACGTCACAGCTAGCATTCACCTTCGTAGCAACGAGAGAGCGCGAGATCTTACCCGACGTCTCGCATTCCGCCAGATACGCGCTAGCATCGTCCGAATATATTGGAGCCGCAGCAAACATCGTAGTAGATTCCCTGGCTTCAGCTTGAACTGACACGAACTCCGGGAATGTCCTTTCAAGGAATCGAAGAACGAAGCGTGAGCGCTGGTCCCGCGCGTAATCAATAGCTGACTTTCCAGAAGAATCCTTGGCACGCAGGTCGCCACCGGCACGGACCAGCATCCCCAACAAACGCGTGTTCTCGTACGAGCCATAGTCGAGCGGTTGCACAGCCATGTGGCACGCGGTTAACCCCGCAGTATTGCGTTGAGCAAGTGCCGCCTTCATACTCGCCTCTGGAACGTGAAGAGAGCACACTCGGGTCGACGCGGTGAACGTGAAGACATCCTTCGGGTCCGGTACTGATCGAACGAGTCCAAGTGCGACACGGGTCTCAGCAACGAGGTTACGCGCGGCAAGGTGCATTAGCAGCGTGTTGCCCCTGCCATCAGCGGTCGACAGTTTGGCTCCGTAACGGAGTAAGAGAGCTAGTGCGTGATATCTTGTGGATGCGTTTGGAGTTATAGCAACACGTACGAGAGCCGGCATCTTGTCCTCGTCTCCTTTCGCCAGCGATGTGACCTCACAGAGCTCACGACCGGAGCGTAGTAGCTGATCCTTGCCGTCTTCGTGAGGTCTCTTTCTTCGCTCCAATGATGCCGCGTGTGCGCTGTGGAAGCTCAGATTAAGATCCACACCACGCTTTAGCAGTGTTTCCAGCATCATAAAGAAGAGAACAGGCTTTGACTCGGCCAGACTCTCCATAAAGCGATCCAAAAATGCACCAAGTACATTCATCCCAGAGTGGTCAGCCGCATGGATATCCAGCGAATACGAAGGGTGCTCCAAGAAGTAGCACGACACAGTGAGCAGCTGATCGTCACTCAAATTACGGCCGTTGCGTTTTTGCTTGAGAGCGAAGAGGATTGGAATCTCGCCCACGTGGTTCTTGATGTTCTCGCTCTTTGTGCCTCCACTCTGGTGGTGTAAGAAATCCATCAAGTGCGTATTCCCACACTTGGACGCGTAGTGCATTGCGATGTTGCCCTTGTTGTCTTGGGCATCAACACGAATTCCAGCATCCACAAGTGCCCACGCCAACTTCTTGGCAAGAGCGTCAAAGCCAGTTAGCCGTGTCTTCGCCAACGAATGGAGTAAAGTCTCGCCACGTGAGTTGGGACGCTTGAGGAGTTCCATACCGCCGTCTGATCCCGATTCCAGCACACCTAAAAGGTTGTGAGCGAGCTGGAATTGCCCACACCGCACCGAGTCTTCGATGGCTTGGCGTCGACAGAACTTAGCGCTCAGCAGCATGTGGCAGATACCGGTCAGTCCATTGCTCACAGCATGGTAGAAGTAGCTTCGTATCTTGATCTTCGGTTCCTTCTTCGGTTTTGTCGAAATTGTTTGTCTCTGCAACCATGAAGACGCTACATCATCTGAAGATTTCTGCGCAATTCGAAGATTCCCGTCGACCGCAGAACCGCTACGCAGCAGCGTCATGATCGTTGTCTGTCGTTTATGCAAAACAGCAAGGCCAAGTGGCGTAAATCCGTCCCGATCCTGGAGAGCCATTGCGTCCTTCTGCTCCTTGGGGTCACCAGATGATGCAAGAAGTGTCGAGACGCACACAAATGCACCTGTGGCCGCTGCAAGATGCAGCGGTGAGCGCCCAAGTGTGTCCTGAGCCATGATTCCTCGTTCCGTTGTCAGATTCGACACTGTTTCCACCGGATCCGTCTCACCTCCTGGAATAACACCCAAGTGATCTCGCAGGAAAGCCTCTCGCTTTTCAGTCTCGTAAACCTTCGCGTCATGGATTTGTCCCTCGAGATCCTTTTGGCCTTGTGTTTTCTTGTGGGTAGCGTCGTATTTCTCTTGCCAATCTAGCTGCACCTTGATCAACGCGAAATGCAGTGCGCTAAACCCGAAATCATCCTGGATGGTCACATCGGCACCGCTCTGGAGAAGAAAGCGTTCAACAGCAAAAGATGCGTCGGCACTCATGGCTGCAGCGTTCACAGCGTAGTGCAAAGGCGTTCGTCCGAGCCAATCACGCTGGTTTACAGCACCATGAGCACCATCCTTCCCTGCAGCACGAAGTAGTGCCTGCAGCAGCTCGAGGTCACGGTTGCGCGCCGCATAGTGGACCGGTGACCTGTTCTTCGTGTCGCCGACAATAACCGCTTGCGGGGCACTCGTGTCCTTCAACGCTACTAGGATAGCCGGCTCCACCGGATTTGATGCCGCTCCAGGCAGCGTGTTTGTATCAGACGAAAAAGTGACTGCAAAAGGGTTAGTATTTGCGGGAATCGGACGGCCAGCGGGAAACGACTGAGTGATCTTCACAGTTGAGTACGTGACTTCTCCGTCGTGAGCTTCCTTTGCAGGGATAGAGTGGCGTGCAACGACGGCTAGGTGCAACGGTGAAGCGCCGAAAGCATCGCGAGCCATGAGACTTGCTCCGTGCGAAAGAAGAGCACCCACGGCTGCACCATCATTTGCCCGAAGAGCCACGTGTAGTGGGGTTTCCTGCGTGGTTTTGGAGACGCAGTTAACGTCGGCTCCGTGCTTCAGAAGGAAACGCGCGCACTTGATGTGCTTGCTCTCGACAGCCTCAAATAACGCCGGCTCCAGCAGTGTCTTCACACCACAGTTGCCCGTGCATGGTGGATGAGCTTCACGGATAATCGATGATGTTCCGCTGACTCGTGCAATAGCGTCGTTGATAGCAAAATCCTTGCAGTTTGAGCATCGTACCGGGGACAGATTGGCATTTGCTTGATGCATGAGCAATAATTGCACCGTAGGTGCGTCTCCCGATTCCACCGCATAGTGCAGCGCCGTCTTGAAGCTTCCGAGGTGCACGGAGTTAACCAGCGACTTGTCTTTGTCAGTGATGCTTGTAGAAAACAACTCGGGGCGTTTCTGCAGTAGAAGGCGCATGAGGCATTTGACGGAGTGATCGGCACAGCCGTACCATTTCATCCACGGATTCGTAGGCTCGCTTGTGAGTTTCCGTCTTGCAATCAGATGTAACGCCGTTTCGTACTGCACCATAATCTTGGGCTTGCCAACCTTAGTAGTGGAGTCAGGTGTTGGAGCATTAAATGGGATTGCATTGCCGCCATCGTCGCTTTCGTCGTCGTCACTATCATTGCCGTCTGAATCGTCCTCCGTGTCGTCTCCATTAGATCCATCAGTGACGCCATTACTTGGGTTCGTAACACCACCGCCATCACTTGGGATGGCTTCATCAAAACCATCGTTCTCGGTAGCACTGGTGGCACCTGTGAGATCTCGTAAACGCGTAGCTTCTTCACAACGCACAAAGGCCTCTCGGTTAACCGATTTCTCAGCATAAACTGCAAAGAGCTCGACAAGCCTGGAATCAACGTCACGCATATGCTGCAGCTTGTCTGGATCCATCTGGTTCGTTGCTGACGGTACGCTGCGCTCGTGACTTGGATCCAGCAGCCTCATCACAGGTGTGTATCCGTCAGCGTCCTTCTCGCACATCATTTCAGTCGTCGTCGGGCATTTATCGGCGCACTTTCGAATAATCTCGGGCACAGCTGCGAGTTGGGCTGCATTGTGATTAGCCACCACATGGAAGAAGTTCTCACGATCGGGTCTTGAACTCCCTAGTAGTTTCAGAGGCCCACTCACCGTTTTGTCGTGGTGCTCAAGCAATTTCGACAAGAATGAGTCTCCAAGACCGGCGCCCAACGCTGCAGCTGTCATCCAAGCGTCCGATCCATCAGAAGATCTCGCATCGGAGTGCACACCGTCCTGGTGAAGGAGGAGCTTAAAAATTTCAGTCTGATTGCCAACCATCGCCAACTGAAGCGGCTGCAAATTTGTCGGAGTTTTCTCGTCGTCCTTGGAGTCGTCACGATAAAGCTCGTACTGCGGCTGGGCCCCGTGTCGAAGCAAGAGACTAACCGCATCCAAGAAGAACTTGGAGAGTTCCTGGTTGCTGCTGCTAGTATTGCTGCCTCTAGTTCTTGGGGCTTCGTCACAGGCACGCTGAATCAACCGTTGCAAAGGGTATTCGCCTTCTGAGTCGCTGATATTTGGATTGAGCCCCTTGTCCAGTAGATAGCTGAGCTGGTCGAGACTGTGCGAGTGCTGACACTGCAAGAACAGCATCGTACGGCCTTGGCGGTCTCTGAAATCCAGGAACTTTTGCTGCGTCTCGCCACTAACTTGAGCCAAAATGAGCTCTGCACAGGCTCGACGCTGTTTGAGCAGTGCACAAGCAAGCGGCACAAAGCCCCACGCATTCTGAGCCCACAGCTCAGCACCAACGTTGCACAAAAGCTGAAGGCATGAACGCCATCCATAACTAGCCGCATAGTGAGCAACGCTGTTCTCCGAGGAATCGTAGGCATTCACATTGGCACCACCATTGATGAGCGCTGCAGCCACGCGCGTGTGGCCGTTCTTCACCGCTAGTATCAACGGAGTTTTCTTGAGCTTATCTCCGAGATCCACGCGCGCGCCGTTGGCCAGCAAGACGCGAACACAGTCTAAATGACCATTTTGCGCAGCAAAAGTCAATGGCGTCGACTTACTGGATCCTCCACTCACGGCATTCACCTCCGCAGCACCTCCACACTCCGTTAGAAGGTATTCAAGCACCTTAGCACACCCATGGCGTGCTGCAAAGTGAATTGCCTGCTTGCCACCGGGACCTTTCTCACGAACAAGCTTGTCGGCAACTTCTTGGCCGCCTCCACCGTTCTCCCCCGGTGTAGCAGCGAACTTCAGTAACGCGAGTGCAGTCTCCTCACGACCCGCCTCTAGAGCACACATCAACGGCGTCAAACGAGTCTTCGTACGTCCGAACAAGCCACAGCGTTTCTCCAGAAGAAACTTCATTGGTTCAGGAGATTCACATCCAGCCGCGTAGTGGATGGGCTCAAATCCTTGGTCGTCCTTGATCGCGCTGAATTCGTCACCTGCGACAGCCCAAAGCTCCTCGAGGTACTTCGTGTTCGGGTTAATTGCGGCAAGATGCAGAGGTCGAAGCCGCGTTTGATGGGCCTGTTTAATAGCCGACACGGCACGGAATACAGGCAATAACGGCGTGGCTGCGTCGTCATCCGGGCAGTCTGCAAGCACTTTATGGTGCAGCTCATTGAATCCCCAGCCCCCGTTCTTCTCCAGCGTCTCCACAACCTTGCGGACTAGTCGATAGTTTCCGCAGCGTGCCAAGTGACACACATTGTTCCCCACAGAGTAGCCATTCGTCCAATCTCCAGTCGGGTACAGTAGCGTCAGCATCTCGACGCTAGCGTGCGCACTACGCCAGAGATAGTCAAGTGACAAGGTCGCAGCACGAGCGGCGTAGCTATCTCCGAGCAGCGCATTGTTTCCTTCCTTCCCTCCACGACTAGCATTGATGGCACGTCGATTATAGTCACTAAAGCGACTGGTGTGCTGGCCAGTCGAGTGCGAAGGCAGGGCCACATCCGGAGTAGTAGCAAGCTTCTCCTTCTCCACCTTCTCGTCCGTTTGACGCAGCAGAGCCGCCGCTGCTAGATCATCGTTGTCGATAGCATAGTGCAGCGCAGTACGGCTGATGTCAGCGCTGCGAGGGGCGTCGAACGTGCTGAGCTCCGCGTACACGTCGGTCGTGAGTTTCTTGAGCAGCTTGATGTTCCTGGTCAGCACAGCTCGCACGACCTCGCGATTGGCTGATGACACGTCCCCACTGAAGGACTCGAAGGGCTGCGAGCCCAGCATTTCTCGGTCCTCGTACTTGGCCTCGTCCACCGTCGTCCGCAGCGGGGAAATGTGCATGGCCATCTCTCGTTTGCTGAGTTTCTGGGTCTTGCCTTTGCCTCGTCCTGAGGACGTCTTGGTGTCCTCCTCTCCAGATTGACGTTTCCTGCTTGTCGTTAGAGACGGCGGAGGACGTTCATTGTCCTCCTCTTGGCCGTCCTCGTCCTCCGGTACTTCCTGACCCGCCAGTTTGGCCTTGGTACGCGCCAGACAGCGCTGCGCTCTTGCCAGCGATTTGTGCGTGAGCTCCAAAGCCGTTGCGCTCAGCTCACGAAGGTAGACGTGGCATAGGATGCTGCCCACGTCCACTTGCTCGTCGTACGCGACCTCGTAGCGTCTGTCCGCCGTCCTGTTGAGCCACGTGACGTGAACGCTGACGTCCTCCTGAGCGAGCATGTCCTCGGTCACGTCGTCCTGCAGCTGAGCGAGCCAGAACTCGTCCACCTGCTTATTGTCCACCGTCGTCTCCATAGTCACGTCATTGTCCTCCTCTTTCTTCTCTTCCTCGCCCTTTCGTGCCCGCGTCGAGCGTCTCGTGGGTTTCTTTTGGCCCTTCTTGACCTTAGTCTTACTCTTCGGCGCCGCTTGCTTCTCCTCTATGGCGGCTAACACGGCCACGTAGCTCTGCGCAGCCAGCGCCACCTCCCAGTCCGCCTCATGCCACTTGCGCTTGCCGCTCATGACGTAGATCTGAGTGTTGCCGTTAACGGATGCGCGCGGATTTCGAAGTGTCATCAGTCGTCTGGCGTCGGTTGAAGTCGAAGTGGGTACATTTTCAGATAGGAGTTGGGTTGACGGATTTGCAGTGACAAATTACGGCATGTGGCTGAACTGCACCTGAATTAATCCTTTACAGTTATTATAACTAACCAAGCGCCGCCGGGGGCATATGCATGTTGTTGACCGCTTGCACAGCAGGAAGGTGGAGTACTCGAGAGTCGAGAGCAGAGAATCCACGAGAAGACCAGTCAACACAGGAAGGATTGCTTGCCCACGAGGAAAGAATGGGATTGAGGTAGCAAGGTGCAATTGATACGTGACATTGATCTGCGCTTGACGGAGTTATTTAAGTTGTTCTTGGAGTTCACGACCTCGCGGGAATCCTTCGTAAGGTTTATGAGAGCTGATAAGGTGCGAAAAGCAACATACATCATCAGCGACAGCACTGCAAGTGTTTCTCTGGATGATGAGGACGAGATGAGTTCCACACAGGTCGAAGTCGCATACGAAACGGTGCTACATCAGCTTACCAAGCGAACGTTGATGTGTGAGCCCAAGCAGTCATGGATGCAATGGTTTGGGCCTAATCTGGTGGAAATTCTGATCGATAAGCGCCCAGAGCTTTTTACGAAGGCGGATGGAGAACCTTCTCTGGTGGACTTAGTGGACCTGCGGACTTTCAAAACCGTTACATGTAGCAGTGGAGAAGTGCGACGTACAGACAGCGAAGTTGCTACTCACGCGGTTCGGTGCTGATGCCAACATCTCGTCTGTTCGGTGCTCTTTTGCAGGGCTTCTGTGATAAACGATGCTATCGAGCAGGCAGGTGGGGGATCTAGAGCCAGTGACCCGGAAGAAACTTGCACAGGCACATGCGGCACACAAGAACTTGTACGACCTGCGCTTCTTGAAGCTGTCAAGAAGAAAATGACGACGATGGCGCATCTCCTTCTCGATCATGGCGCTCGCATAGATTGCGTTTCGGCAGCAAAAAGAGAAACGCCGTTGCATTTTGCGCTGCGATTGAACAATGCTGTCCTCGTCGACGCATTACTCTCGCATGGAGCGAGTCTTTTCGCTCAAGATACCCGTGGTTACACACCATTGCACGCTGCAGTGATAGCACGGCATGCCATACCAGCAACAGAGGCTCATTCTGGACAAGTGGCCTACGCAGTTGTGACCAAGAGGGCTACTTTTTCCTCGGAGAATACAGGCTTTTCAGTCGAGCTGGAAAGAAACGCTGAAGAAGAGCAGGACGATGCACGAGTTGGGAAATCGGGAGTTCTCGTCGCTCTACAGGATGGCAATGCAGCGAGCGCTGTCACGATATGTGATCGCAAGAATCGGTCGCCGGTTCACTTTGAGGCTCGATATCGGAATTTGGAGCTACTACGTGCCCTACTACAAGCTGCTGGACCAACTGCAGCAAAACTCGCAGTGGACCAACCGGATGACTTGGGCCGCACACCCTTACACTACGCCGTTAACTCAGCTGCTGTGAATGCTGAAGCTTCGTTTACTATTGAGCGGCTCTTACTGGATCATGGTGCCAATGGGAATATGGCAGATGCTTTCGGATCGCTTCCTCTTCACTTAGCGCTGCTGAAAGTTAATCTGGACTTGTTCAAAAACCACCTGGATAATGCCGAAGATGGAGAATCAGATTGTGAAAACAAGAAGCGCCAGAGTTTGCAGCTTCGTCGCATCCCAAGCGAGCGGTCTGATCCTGTAGAGACTGTCTCGAATCTCGTGGCGGATCCTGATGTTGATATCATGGCACAAGATTCTATGGGACATACTCCACTTCACTTGGCAGCAGCTACGGGGGCTTTCGTCTGCGTGTCAACATTACTCACTGCTTTAGGAGACTCGGACGCCCAAAAGAAGGCGATGGCTATGCAGAACATTAACGGGTTTACACCTCTCGGATTGGCGGTGCTGCACAAGAGACTGACGGTTATAATGACGCTATTACGAAGTGGTTCAGAGGTGGATGGCAAGCTGCGGATGGAATTCTCTTCGGCAGCTTCTCGCGACGCAGCCCCAAAGGAAAATAGCGGAATGCAACGCACTCGAACGTTGAAATTGCGCAGTTATTTCTACCACGCCGTGAGCCACGGGCTAACTGGAGTATGTCATATGTTGCTGAGCGCCAAGTTTTCTCGACGACAAGCGATTGAAGATGCGATTCGCTATGGTCAATTGCAGTTAGCAAATAATCTGCTGGGAGTGCTGCAGGCGGGAGGTGATGGAGGACTGGAGACCTTGAAGCAGACTAACGTGAAGGGCGAAACGCTGCTTCACTCATTGGCGAAGTCGCACCAAATTGGTTTCAACGCGCTGGCTCAGAAATTCGCGTGGGTGCTCATCGGCGCTGGAGTTTGTGTTGAAACAAGAGACCGGAAAGGGAATATCGCCTTGCATTATGCTGCAAAGCGAGGCAATACTTTGTTCATGGACTTCTTACATCATCAACGCGGCGGACAAGGCAGTGAGAATCATGTGAACAAGCGTGGTGAGACCCCGTTACTCTTTACTCTCAAGCAGATTCATCGAGCTGGTGGCTTAGCTGAAGATGCCATGCTCGCGACGTTTTGTTACTTTATGGAGCACCCACTGTTCTCCATTGATGACAATGTGGTTGATGTATAGGGAATGAACGCACTGTGTGCTTTCCTGGACCGCTTCATGGAAAGCCTTGCACTTTCGAAGCCGTCAGTATTCTTTACATGGATGGAAAAGCTGCTTAAACGTGGAGCGAGCCCAAACGTATGCTTTCGAAGTCTGCGAGCTGCTTCGCTCCTAAGGAAAATTTCTTGTGACGACGAAGAACGACCCATGCAATCGTGGGAACCAAGGGAGGCCACTATGCTCGCAGAAGGAGATTCCGACAAGATGCCGGCTCTCGTACGTGCTGCTATAACTCCAAACGCATCCACAAGATATCACGCACTAGCTCTCTTACTCCGTTACGGAGCCAAACTGTCGACCGCTGATGGCAGGGGCAACACGCTGCTAATGCACCTTGCCGCGCGTAACCTCGTTGCTGAGACCCGTGTCGCACTTGGACTCGTTCGATCAGTACCGGACCCGAAGGATGTCTTCACGTTCACCGCGTCGACCCGAGTGTGCTCTCTTCACGTTCCAGAGGCGAGTGTGAAGGCGGCACTTGCTCAACGCAATACTGCGGGGTTAACCGCGTGCCACATGGCTGTGCAACCGCTCGACTATGGCTCGTACGAGAACACGCGTTTGTTGGGGATGCTGGTCCGTGCCGGTGGCGACCTGCGTGCCAAGGATTCTTCTGGAAAGTCAGCTATTGATTACGCGCGGGACCAGCGCTCACGCTTCGTTCTTCGATTCCTTGAAAGGACATTCCCGGAGTTCGTGTCAGTTCAAGCTGAAGCCAGGGAATCTACTACGATGTTTGCTGCGGCTCCAATATATTCGGACGATGCTAGCGCGTATCTGGCGGAATGCGAGACGTCGGGTAAGATCTCGCGCTCTCTCGTTGCTACGAAGGTGAATGCTAGCTGTGACGTCGGTAATGTAAGCAAAGTACACTCTGAAGGGGACGGCGAGGGGACGGAGCTGGACGCGCTGCTGACGAAGGTGGATGTGAAGAACGGGCGCTTCGGACTTAATGTCTTCTATCGGTTACAGTTGGTTCGAGATGAACTACAGGAGACTCCAGAATCTACCACACGAGAGAATGGATAGTGTCAAAGCTCTGGCAAAGTACACTCCCGACCCGCGAGGTACAATTGTTTCCCCGAAATCCGGAGCTACAGTTCATCTCGGACATGCAAAGGTTCTGGGAGAAGAGCTTCCGTTCGATCGCGCGTGGGCCAAAACCAAGCCATCTCCCAAGCCAAGTCATTGGACTGAGCACAACCCCAGGTTTCCAGACGAAACTCAAGCATATATCGCAAAACTTGTGGAAGATGCCAGCTTCAGGGTAGGCGATATCCACACTGTGAGCGACGCGGATCGACCACTATTCGTCGTGGGAGACAAACGTAGTGTTGCCATTGAGCTCATCAGTCGGGACAGTTCAAACGCGCTCGAAGACTTCGAAGGTGAAGAAGAGAGCGCTTGGTGCGATGCTACGGTCAAGGTGACAATCGCGCCGGAAATCGGAGCGGGCTATAGTTATTCAGCGAAGCTGTACCGCAATGTACGCCGCTCGACGCAGTTACCAGAAGACTTTGCTCTTGTGCATCCTCCACTCTCTGAATACGCCGAGCTTGTTGTGTATCAAGAAGCTCAGGATCGATTGCGCTACATCGTGGAAGTGGAAACGGTACGTGGGGGTAGAACGTAATTGAACGAATGAGGTTGATGAGTTAAAGTGTCGTAGCTTTACTACGCCTGGAGAAGAGCTTTGGTTTCCAGTCCCTTCTTGAAGGCGTTGACAACACGGATATGCGCGCGGATCAGAGCGAAGCTCCGCAGCCAGAGTTGCTGCCCACGCGCGGACGTAGCCTCACGCACCAGCTCGGTATCGACTTCGCGACATATCGCCATCCAGCTCGGCGCGTTCTTGGTCGAAATAGAGCGCAGCACGAGTCCGAGTGGGAGCGAGATGAAGCCCATACCGATGCAGGCGAACCACTGACCCACTTCTAGTGGCGTGCAGTTGAACCAGTCGCCCGTGAACTGCACCATGACGACCTGCATGGCGACCTGCAGGACGCAGACATAGAGGAAGACGCGGTTCTTCGTGATGCCCTGGAAGATGTTGAGCTCGTCGTGGATCTTGCGGCAGTTGAGCTCGTTGAACAGCTGCATCCACACGAACGTGTTGAAGACGATCGTCATGTGCTTGGTGGAGTCGTCCTTGTGCTCTTCTCCCAAGTCATTCAAGCGACCAGAAGGAAGGTTGAACCATTTCTCGCCACTGAAGACAATCGCCAAGAGCAGAGCAAGCTGGAAAATGGACTGGCCAAGGATATGCTTACTCATCTTCTTGGAGATTAATGGCTGTGTCTTCGGGTACGGCTTGCGCTCCAGTAAGGCCTGAGTAGGCTCTTCCGTGGCCAGAGCGAGGGACGCGAACGAGTCCATGATCAAGTTGACCCACAGCATCTGTACAGCCGAGAGAGGAGACTGCTCCAAGACCACAGCGCCGATGAACGCGAGCATGATGGCGACCACGTTGACTGTCAATTGGAACTGCAGGAACTTTGAGATCGAGTCGTAGACGTTGCGGCCCCACTTGATGGCGTTCACGATCGAGTTGAAGTTGTCGTCCATGAGGATAATATCCGACGCGTCCTTGGATACAGCAGTGCCGCTGATGCCCATAGCGAACCCAACGTTGGCCTTCTTCAGTGCAGGTGCGTCGTTCGTGCCGTCGCCAGTCACAGCTACGACCTGAGGGCCATGAGGCATCAAACTGCTTTGCATCAAACCCGATACAAGCGTATACTTGTCCTTTGGAGACGAACGCGCAAGGACTCGAAGCATGGGCCAGATCTGGTCGAACTGCGACTGAATGATGTTGCCCTGAGCGTCCAGAACTTTTGACCGGAACGTCTGTCCATCCATGACTAGAGATCCATCGCCTGGGGAGATAATGCCACACTTACCAGCAATTGAACGCGCCGTGGTGATGTTGTCTCCAGTCACCATGCGAACGGTGATACCCGCGCGCTTGCAGTGCTGGATAGCGCCGGGCACTTCTGGCCGTACAGGATCTTCGATACCAACAATCGCAACGCAGGTCAAGTCCTTCTCCACGTCTTCGTCCGTCCAGTTGTTCAACTCCTCAGCTGGAACGTCAAGATCACGGTACGAAAGGCAGAGCGTGCGATATCCTTGAGACGCGTACTTCTCAATCACATTCGCGCCAATCTCGCTCTTGCGAGCGCTGCCCAGAGCTTCAACCGTCCCATTCGTTCGCTGCATTTGGCTACACAGCCCCAGAACGACTTCAGTGGCGCCTTTGGTGTACACTCGACACTTGGATTCTCCGCGACGAACCACTACGGACATGCGCTTCTTGGCGCTGCTAAACGTCAGCATGTGCACGATCTCGTTGTTGGCACGGATCTCACCGTACTCGACACCGCCGTCTCGAATGTACTGGAGCAAAGCGCACTCTGTCTTGTTGCCAGTGTGTTCGGGAAGTCCGTTCTCCGCTTTGGGTGGCAAGATCTCGGCAGTCGAGTTGATCGCGATGCCGTGACAAAGCGCTTCTTTTGTCTCGTCCCTTAGAGCCTCGATACTCTCACTCGCGGACGAGAACTCGGCGTCTCCGATCCAGATTTTCATGACAGTCATGCGGTTTGTTGTCAGTGTTCCAGTCTTGTCCGAGCAGATCGTTGTGGCGCTCCCCATGGTCTCACAGGCGTCGAGATGACGGACCAGGTTGTTGTCAACCAGCATCTTCTTCACAGAGTACGCGAGAGCGATCGTCACGGCAAGTGGAAGACCTTCCGGGATGGCTACAACTAGCACCGTGATGGCAATGATGAAGAAGTTGAGGTAGTCGCTGATGTAGCCATTCTTCCAGGGCTTGTCGTCGACTGCGAACTTGTCGATCGAGAAGCGAATCGCCATGATGACAAACACCAGCAGTGCCACAATTGTGCCGAGCTTACCGATGAGAATGGTGAGGTTATAGAGCTTCCCCTCCAGTGGAGACTGCGAGTCCTCGGCACCGTCGAATTCGTCCTTTTCTTCTTCAGCTGGAACCTTTGGAGTGTCGATTTCCACGTAGATATCATCGGTATCCTGGCTTCCATCAGCGCTGTTCTTGTCATCGCTTTTCGGCGTCTTCTTGGCTCGATTTCCGTTGATCAAGCTCTTGATGACGCCCGCTTGCGAGCTCTCGCCCACACAAACTACCAGCATTTTACATAGCCCTTCCATGACCTTGGTACCCGACAACAAGAAGGGATTCTCGCGGTTCTTCGCGAGCAGATCGGACTCCCCAGTCATGGCACTTTCATCCATCTTAAGCTCCTTTTCGTCGAACACCATGCCGTCCGCTGGAATGATATCACCAAGATCTACACGGACGATGTCACCCACGAGCAGGTTCCACTTACCTACCTCTGTGGGGACTCCGTTACGAATAACTTTGATCTTCTCGTCCTCTTTTACAGCGTTAAGTGAACGGAACTGCTGTTCCTTCTGGTAGTCGTTTACGGCCGTCACAAGGGTGACCACTACGACAGCCAAGATGATACAAGCTCCTTCCACCCACCCAGTCTTTTTGTGGTCGCCGACGGTGGAGGACAGGGCGATGGAGAAGATGCCCGAGATGGTTAAGATGATGATAGTGACGTCCTGGAACGCGTCCCACATGAGCTCCAGGAAGCTCTTGGCCTTGGGCGGAGGGATGTAATTCTTGCCGAAAAACTCCTCTCGTCTGCGCAGATCATCGGCATCATTGGCGTCGAGTCCTTGTCGAAGGTCCACGTCTAGAGCAGCAGCGACGCCTTCCAGTCCACCGACACTTTCGAGTTGTTCAGCTAGTTTCTCGTGCGGAGTCTCCACGAGACGGATGAGATCACCCGTCACAAGCTTGAACGCCATTGCGATTCCGCCAGTCGGACTGCAAGGAGATGCTGTCGGAGATGCGGCCGGAGATGCGGCGGGAGCTTGCGAGGTCAACCGCAAGTTCCAAAATGAGCGACACTGGCTTGCAGCCAACGCCTTGCCACTATTTCTGGCGAAGACGACGTTGACATGAACCGGAAAATCCAATATCCGTACTGCCGATCGAATCTGACCAGCAGCGTGATGAAGAGAAAGAAACACGGAGTGACTCAAGCAAAGGGCAAGCGAGTATAGGGAGCACTGAACTGCCCCGCTAGGATTTGACTAAGGCGTATCTTCGATGGACTATTCTAGGTCTGATCAATGGTTCTCAATTCTTGGATCGATATGCCAAGTGAAACCCACATCTGCATCTTGTACCTGGCTAACGTGACGGTTTGCAGTTATTCGTCACACTCGTTGCGACGAAGGCTACATGTTGAAGGCACTGCGCGCTTTACGGACCAGTTACATTTGGAGCGGGCGGTGCAGACTGCAACCGAACCTTTCGAAGGGCCCCGCGCCACCCAAACACCAACCATAACTTTGTGCTCTATTTTAGCTGGGATCAAGAGTTGGCTGTTTTCGACTAAGCGGTGGCCCTTCACGTTTGCTCGGACCCATTAAAACAACGCAGACACATTGAAAATCACGGAGCTCACATACAGTGCGCGTCGAAATTATAGCCGCACTCGAAATTCGATTTTCTTGGGCTCTGTGTTGCTTTTCTTTGAGCAAATCGGCACTTCAAATACGTCTAAAGCTACTAGAAAACGAATGCCACAAGCAGAACTGAAAAAGCAAACTTCGTTTTTTCACAAGAGGCAAAAACGTCACTTTGGGTCGGGTCAAAATTATAGCCGCACTTCAACTCCGCAACTCTAGTACCCTGTTTTCGATCCTTTCAGCAGCCGCGTCGCCTATAAACGCTTTGGGATGCTTCGTACTAGCTTGTGAAGGTATTCTAGATCGATTTTCTCCCACTCAGCTTTAATTTGCCTCATCAAATCGGTCTTGGTGTCAAATTGGTGTCCATTTGCGTACATCCGGCGTGCTAGGACACCCCATACGTTTTCAATGATGTTGAGATCGGGGCTTTTAGCAGGCCAGGGCAACGTCTCGACGTTATCAATCTCGAGAAAGGTCTTAGTAAACCTTGAGGAGTGTATAGAGGCATTATCTTGCTGAAAAATGGGCCTCAAATTGCCTGTTTTTCAGGCGAAGTTCTCCAAGGTAAGGAAGCAGACCCTTGCTTAGCGTCTCGGTGTACTTGACAGCATTCTGCTTCCCGTTTAAGAAGATCAGCTCAGTTTTCCCGTACCAACTGATCACTGCCCATATCATCACGCTTCCTCCACCATTCACCCGCTTCGACATGAACTTGGGCCCCGTTCGCATGTCATGCCAGTAGAATCTAAAGCCGTCAGGCCCGTCCAAATTGAACTTCTTTTCGTCTGTAAACACTACTGCCCGCCAAACTTCCTTTTGCTTGCATATTTCTCCGCAAAGGCTACCCTCTTCTTCTTGTGGTGAGGCTTCAGAGCTGGGGTGGGTTTACGCTTCGCGTACCTCATGTAGCTGCGGCTACGCAGCGTACGAAGGACGGTGGACGTGCTAGGAAGAGATGGCAACTTGTTTCGTATCTGGTTAGCCGATAACCCGTTCGCAATAGCCAGCCGAAAGACCCTCCTGACCTCCCGCTCTGTTAATTTGGGCTTTCTGCCAGTCCTCTTGGTCGCTGAGGATGCCTTCCCACGCCGTAAGTAGTTGCGAATAGCCTTCTCGTCACGTCCAAGTAGCTTAGCGATGGCTCGGTTGCTTTTGCGTTCGCGCACGTGCATATCAATCTTGCATCACTCCTCCTCACTTAACTGCTTTCCCCGTGGCATCTTGAGAGCTTCCTGATAACAACCAACGATGTGATCTGAGCCTATTTTTAGCGCGCTTTTCGACTGAGCCATTTATTACCACTAAATCGGCTTATCTTTTGTTTATTACAAATCTGACCGATAAATTACAACATGTGGCTATAATTTTGACCCGACCCAAAGTGACGTTTTTGCCTCTTGTGAAAAAACGAAGTTTACTTTTCAGTTCTGCTTGTGGCATTCGTTTTCTAGTAGCTTTAGACGTATTTGAAGTGCCGATTTGCTCAAAGAAAAGCAACACAGAGCCCAAGAAAATCGAATTTCGAGTGCGGCTATAATTTCGACGCGCACTGTAGTCATAACGTCGTCATAACAAAAAAAGAAAATGAACAAAAAATCGCTGATGCCACGTCTGCGATTTTCTTGTTTGAAGCGGAGCCCATCGGTCGAATCTCGAGTTTCGATGGCCAGTTATAGATCGACGATCGAAAGCGACGAGTAGATTAGCTCCAAAAATCATCCATGGGTTTACCAAGTCCATTTGCATCGTTGCCAAGAACAAAGAATCTTACTAGTACTGGGGTTCCGAAATTGGGCCCAGTAGTGCCAGTGCTGCGATGGTACACGCTGAGTAAGCCGATTTTGTGTGCAACCGCGTTGTTTCTCTTCGTCGCGACATGAGGTAAGCCCAAACCAGTTGAGACTTGGGAGGGTGTCACCTTCACTCACTTCAGAATTTGACTTCGCACAGCAACATCCAACATAAAACTTTCCAACAATCATGGCCTTCAACAACACCTCCGTTGAGTATGGGAAGTTGCAGACCCCGGGTGTCGAAGACCGCCTCAGTGACATCAGCAAAGATCCTCAAGAAGACGATGTCGAAGAAGAGTCTTACCACAAGAAGGCCCCAGCTGAGAGAATCGCGTGGGGCATTTTCTACACGATCGCGTCGCTTGCAGCTCTCTACTTCTTCATGGTGGCTGTCAAGTTCATCGGAGATGGATTCACGCTCGCTCTGGGCTGTGACACAAAGGGCGCTTTCGACTTTGCCAACAACCCCGTAGCTGGACTCATGATTGGTACCGTGGCCACTGCATTGCTCCACAGTTCTGGAACTGTAACATCTATCGTTGTGGCACTAGTTGGTTCCGGTGGTATGACCATCCGTCAAGGTGTGTACGTGATCATGGGTGCCAACGTCGGCACTTGTGTGACTTGTATCATGGTGGCGTTCGGTCAAGTGGGCGACCGTACTCGCTTCCAACGAGCCATGGCTGCTGCTACAGTGCACGATATGTACAACATTTGGTCGGTATTTGTGATGTTCCCGATCGAAGTGATCTTCCACCCTCTAGAGAAAATGTCGGTGGCCATGTCGAACGCCAAGACCAGTAGTGGAGCTTTCAATAGTCCCGTGGATACCATCGTCAACCCTTTGACGCAGACGCTCCTCTCGGTAGACAAGAAGGCCATCTACAAGGTTGCAACTGGAAATACTTTGTGTACTGACGGCCAATCGTTCGTGAAGAGTGGCGCTTTTCACGGTTCCAGCTTGAGTGACGGTAGTATCGGTGCCATCACAGTCGTTATTGGCTTCTGTATCCTCGTAGGTGCGCTGTTGACTCTAGTGAAGATGCTGGCCAAAGTCTTCATGGGGCCGACGAAAAAGCTGATCTCCAAGCTGCTCAACTACAACGGATACATCAACATCTTCGTCGGGGCCTTGATCACCTTTGCAGTCCATTCGTCGACTGTTGTTACCTCCACACTCACTCCGATGGCAGGCTTGGGCGTCGTGACACTGGAACAAGTGTATCCATTAGTGATCGGAGCCAACTTGGGTACGACTGGAACTGCATTGCTGGCCTCACTCGTGACAGGAAAAGCGGACTCTGTGGCGATTGCGCTCGTCCATTTCTGGTTTAACGTGATTGGCATCTTCCTGTTCTACCCCATCCCGATCACACGGAAGCCGATCCTCGGCTGGGCATGCTCGTTGGCGTTTTTCAGTGCATCGTGGCCTCTAACTGCGGTAATCTTCCTCATTGTGTTATTCCTCATCGCGCCGGGAATTCTTCTTGGCTTGGTGTACATGTGCACTGCTGACAACGTGGTGGCTCAAGTGTTTGGATGGGTTATCGCAGCTATCGTAGTGGTTGCCGTTGTCGGTCTTCTCTTCTGGTACAAGAAGAAAGGTGGTCGCGAATTGTGGCACGGATTCTTGGAGAAGAAACGACGGGAGCGTGAACGCCACGAAGAGCAGCCAAACCACATCAACGAAACGGTGTAAAGCGTTCACCAACATATCCATTCTCCTTCGTTTCCGCTTCCATTTTGCCAGTTTACTTGCGTTCATAATACATTTCCTTATACCACGGTACGAAGTGCTGTAGATTCAGAAACCAGTGAGTTTCACGTGATTTATCTAATCGATACGGGCCTCTCTCGCTGGAGTGTGATGCACGACACTATCAGCGTTATAGCCGCTCAAACTGCCAGAGCGAAATGCACGGACATCGACAGCATTGAATCCTGATAAAAAAGGTAAGAAAAAATGTCAACAATCATAGATGAACAGAGTCCAGGCGTATTCTAGCTCGTACCAAGCCGTCGTAGCTCTGCGTCAATGACGTTAATGTGGGGTATCGCCTTCTCCAACGCTTCATTATCAAGCTCTACGCACAACAAAAGTCAGACCACGAAATTAAGCCCACAGTGCGGACAGAATTACTTACCAACCGCAGCCTTGTTGCCTGCAAGAAAACGCACACGCATGCTCATTTGCGGCTCCAGATGAACCAATTCACGCACGAAACCCTCCGCTTTCTCCACCCGATGCAAATGTTGCTAAACACTCACACATTCAGCCTCATTCTAGAATCAGAAAGACTCACAGATTCCTCTCACCTGCGTCGCCTCAATTCCAAACTGCAATCTCGACCTCAGACACGGCGACGCCGCCGCGTTCCAGTTCGGAAGTCCCAAGTACTTGGCCACATCTCGCACCTCCTGCTTGGTCAGGCTGCTAAGCGGACTCACCACTTCAAACTCGGACGCTGCTACCAGACCTATTCGAAATAGTATTAAATCAGTACGCATTTAGAAAAGGTAGCAGTCGATCTAAACGTACCAACTCTGGTAGGATCTAGCTGATCATCAGCATTTGTGCCGTTATACAGCACAGGCTTCATCTCTTCTCCGTGTTGCTGCTGCATTTCCTTCCACACGAACTCCGCCACCTGGTTCAGTGTCGAGTACAGTGTCGTCTTGCAATAGTAGCAACTTTTGCCCTGGTTGGCGACGTAGCCCTCGAGTTTGGCTTCGTCCGTGTGGCATTCCCACAATGGGACGCCAATGTGGGACGCAACCTGTCGAGCTTGACGAAGTTGCACGGAGGATAAAGCAGCGGATCTCCCAATGCACGCGGCGCTTGTATGGGGGAACACTTGGAACACCAGCGCAGCAGCTAGCGACGAGTCCACGCCGCCGGAAAACGCCACCACGTTGTTGATCGGCAGCAATTTACTTGGCAAATTAGGGACCTGCGCCCCTCTGGACGCCACATTTTGCAGCAGACGCTCAACTCTTGTCGCAAGCATTGCTCCAGCTTTGACGTTAAGGCAGCGTGTCCGGTAAATTACCGGCGGTAATGGAGACCTTCCACGTACGTCAGGATCGATAATGTGAACGTGATGAGTGATTGAACAAGCGTTTATACAGGTTCCAGTTTAAGCTGTTTGACAGGAACCTTCGAAATATTTTATTTTATCCTGTCAAATCATATAATTCGACTTTCGCAATGGCGTCCGCGTTCGGCTACCTGCTCGACCGCAGCGTGGGGCTGCCGAGCCGCGCCTACCGCGACAACGTACACTCCCGACAGTCTACTGAATTACTGCAACACTCGCCGTCGGCCAGCAACTTCATCTTCCGTCAAGGAATGCGCGTCTGGGGCTTCTCATTGGACCCGGTGGAGCAGCGTTTCCTGTTGGTTGGTACTTCGCAGTCCCAACTTTTGGTATTTGACCTACAAACCCTAGACGAAGCCGACGCCCAGCCTAACCCTATCTACAACACCACCAGCACACTAAACCCAATTTGCGCTGTTGGAGCCAAAACGGAAAATGCCCAAACCTTACAATTTGGCATTTCGATGGTCGACTGGTATCCTGTCGACGGTGGCTTGTGCATTTCAAGTTCGCTGGACGAACATGTGAAAGTTTGGGATTTCGAGACTTTTTCTTGTGTCAGTGCATTACATTTACGCAGTAAAGTTTTCGGCGCAAAGTTTTGCCCGGTGAGTACGACGCATACGCTGATCGCTGCTGCCACATCGGAAGGGGAAGCGAGACTTGTGGACATGGAGAGTGGAGCCACCGCACACAGTCTATTGGGTCATAAAAATGAAGTTTGGACCTTGGACTGGTCCCCAGTAAGTGAATTTTTACTTGCCACCGGATCAAGAGATGGCGAAATTCGCCTTTGGGACATTCGACGATCAGGAGCGACAGCGTGTTTGTTGTGTTTAAATCACGAAGGAAAAGCCAATGTACCGGGCAGATCCAGTTTATATACGAACGTGAAGAGAGAGAACCCCATGTCGTTGTCGGCTGCTGCTACAGTTAGGAAACGTACGAGAGTGGGTGGAGCGTTGGAAGCTCAGGCGAGGGACCGACAACGTGCAAGATCGAGAGTGGACAATCATCATGCGAGGTTACACGCTTCGACGCATCGAGAGAACCGAAATGATCCTCATGCTGCGGCAACTATGTCGCTTGCTATTGCTCATCATGCAGGGGTGACGAGTTTAGCGTACACTCCAGACGGAAGATTTCTGCTGAGTAATGGTATGGATGAAAAACTCAGATTGTGGAACGCGACTTCTGGTGAACATCAGTTTATGAATTATGAAGGAGTGCGAAGAGCACAGCCTCGAGCTGCGAGAAATGTACAAATGGCTGTGGTTCAAGAAGGAGGCGCCTGGGAGAGTACGCTGGTATTTGTACCGAACGGGTCAGAGGGAGCGCTGTCTTCGTATCGTGTTTTTGGAGATAGTGGTGCACCGCTAGCGTCTGCTACCGCTCACTATCAACAAATAACCGCTTGTTTGTATCGAAAAACTACTCGTGAACTCTACTCAGCAGGTGAAGATGGACTCATCATGAAATGGAAACCTCCACCCGTGGATTTATATCCTGACATCTCCAACGACGAAAATGGCGATACTGGAGTGCAAAATCGCGAGTCGGGTACTGCTATTGACGATGAAGACGCCTGGAGTGAGGACGATGACGAAGAAACCAGAACTGGCCATGAATTCATTCCACCCATTCTGCGGAATGACTTCTGAATATTAAGTTTTCGACTGTACAAATATTGTGAATGGTGATTTTTTTATTCTCGTAATAAATTCTTTATTCTTAGAGCAGACAACGCGGAGGCTATTATCAGCAACATCGGAAGGTTGACAAATTTGCTTCTACCATGTCAGCTGGGGCCCCACCGGGCAATGGATCGCTGCTGAGCGCAACAGATTTCTTTGGTAAGACGGATGTGGGGGGCGTGGAGAAATTCAAGACGATCGCATTCCGTGCTCTTCACGAGCAGAAACTCGAGGAGGAACTGCAGCAAACCAAGCAAGAGAACGAGCGCCTCAAAGATGCACACGCTCGAGTAACCCGCGAATTAGAAGAACTCCAAGCATCGTTTGCAGCCAACATCGACGATCGGGAGCGCGTGCTTGCCTTCAAATCAAAGCGAATCGATGAATTACACAACAAACTACGCGAATACGAAACCATCAACGCTTCACTGCTTCAAACAATCAACGGGAATGGAGGTGCAGAAGGTGACACTGGTACGTCCCAAAGCGGCACTACAGCGACTACCAGTTCTACAGTGGAGCCGGTGGTGACGGAGACGGAAACGCGTGCTAGGATGATGACGCTGATTAACGCAGGAAAGCCCCTCTTCCACGCCCTAGACACGTGCAGAGAGCAGGAATTCAAGCAGCTCTACGAGGAATCTCAGCGACAATGTGCGCAACTGACCCAAACTGCTCTTGAGAATGAAGCTGCTATGCGTGAGACTCGACTGGCAAAATTCAACAAGCAAGACAGCGACATGCAAATCGAACAACTTCAAGCTCAACTCGCAGCAATGGCGTTGGAGAAAGACGAACTAGAACATCATCTGGAACGGAAGTTGATCCTAGAAAACGACAGACTTCGTCGCGAGAAAGAGGCGGAGCTTCAAGCTTTCCACGACGCTATGCGCACGCAAATGCGTATGCAGCTCGATGTGACCACGCAGCGAACTGTCGAAGAGAATGAGAGAGTGCAACTGGAGCTGCGCTATCAGAGCTCGCAGCTCGAAAAGATGATGAAGCAAAGCGACGAACTCCGTGCTGAGAACAAGCGCACGAAGCAGGAAATGCACGTTTTTGAAGAAATGAATGCAGGTCTCAGCAAGAAGCTCAAGTTCTACGAGCAGCTCTTCGCAAAAATGCAGCAGAAGGACGAGCAGAGGTCGAAACAAGGCGATATTCAGCAGCCACGGACGTCTCTTGGTCCACCTTCGTCGCGACGGACGCCTCGAAAGCCTCCACTACCTACGCTGCCAACAGTAAACCAGAGTAAGCCCACGTCTCCAGAGCTTCCATCGTTGTATAGTATGGGATCCCCGCACGGTTCCTACTTCCCACCTGAGGTCGACAGCCTTCAAACCTGCACATATCCCGAATTTGAACCTGATCCGAGTGACCCGCAAACTCCGTATCAACTCAACGCTATCACTGACGTTCTCGAGAAACATCTACAGAGTCGAGAGTTTACTAAGAAACAAGTGGTGGCTGTGCTTCGGTATCACCATGATCAGTATCATCGACGAGAGAGCGTAAGTATTTTGGGTTGTTGCTTCAATTTCCTACTCACTCTTTCTTTGTTATGGTCAGCCCAAAGTAGTTCGTGACCCCGCAAGATTAGGAACGACGCCAGTACTAAAAAAGAAGCTCATGTTATCGAAGGCATGTTACTTACCGTCAAGCTACGGACGCAGAATCAGAGAACCATCAGTACGTATCGCTTGAGATAAGGCAAAATGCGATAGAATGGTACAACTCATTTTTGTATGAGATGGTGCAGATGACACTAGACTCGTTGATCAAGCAAAAAATATCCTCGAGTTCTTCAGCTGCAGACAGCAACAACTCAAGCGACCCAATGATTGACGACGAGCACCGCCAAATACTCCAGAACTTGCTACTTCCTGGACTCTCGAAGAAAACGAGAAACGACAAATCTGTAGCAGCGTCGGGAGTTAGAGATCCTTCAGAAATGTGGAAAGCCTCTGCGTCTCGACCGCGGAGCGAACTAAAACTTCATGATCCACCCGCTACAGCAAGATTTTGAACTGGTACAGATCAACCACAACAACGCTGTTTTTTAAGAAAAACATGTTTTTTACAATCGCTGAAGCTAAGTTCTCCATAACTCCGATTCACGAACATCAGTCTCGTCCGAATCATAAACGCTTCAAGTCGGAGGGTACATGGGCATCAACATGTCTCGAATTTCTTTCGTCGACTCTGCAATTTCACAATCTGTCGTCGACGTTCCCTAGCCATCGCTGGCCCCACTTGGTCGTTCTTCGTGGAGCCGTACAGGAGGTCCAGAATCTTCTTAAGCTCCTTCGTCGTTTTACCCAATTCAACGAAGCGCATTATCAACTGACGTCGACCTTCCAGTTCATTTTCAGTTACAGCAGCTTTTTTTAGGTTTTGCAGTGTGGTCGATGCGACTTCGCTCGTCCCCAATTTGTGCACTTGTAGTAGCACCCACGACTGAGTATCTTTCCAGAAATCATCGCGACATGCCATTCCATCCCCAGCGCATGTTTAGTCGTCTCCAATTTAAAGACAAGTCTTCCTGCTGGAGACATCCTGGGCTTGAATTATACCGCCTCGGTCAGATGGGCGAACCAGCACATTCCACGTTCATTACACGTAAGGAGTTGCCACTTGTCGTCGGCATTTCGAATTGTTACCAATTCATTCGTTGAGCCAACAAATCTCAACAAAGACAGCTCCTACCTTCAAAAGACACGGTCATCATAACAAGGGGGGTGTTACACGGAAGCTCAGCAATCTCAACATCACGGAGATCCATCTTTTATAAGGCACACTTGCTGACTTCTGGGCCGGTTTCAGAATGAATCTACCACCGGCTTTTGTTCGCTTGCGTCAATCTCAATTAATCATGTCCCTTGACAGCTTTCATGATCAACAAGTTGACTTCTCGCCAAATGTAAAAAAAAAACTTTATAATATCCTAACGCACATGCGCAACTACGATGAATGAACCGCTGAGCCGCTCACTTTCTAAACATGTTCATTTTGCCGCCGATGAGGTGCTAAGCAGGTCGGAAAAAAATAATTACTGAATTGCAATTGCTGTATTTTCTGAACGGAAATATGTATTATTGGCCGAAGCGCTATTGAAATAATAATTATTGGAGCATGTAATGCACTTATTATTGCGTCTGAGGGTGTTGAAAAGATTAGTATGGAGCTTCTAATTTTGCGATCCAATATTAATCGAGCTCAGGAGCTCTGGCTTCTGTTGATATACCAAAAGTTGCGTCTCATTCAAAATTAATAAAGCTTTCTGCTGTCAAGCTAACCAGCAGAATTCATTTGGAGTCGTCGTCTCGAGAGCTCGTGGTATCCTTGAGGTGCTTCTCTGGCGAAAACCAGTCGCCAAACATGCTCCAAGTTCCATTCTTGCGTTCCTTGCCTCCCGCAGTAGCAGTTGTAGCATCCTTCACGATTGCTCTCTGTGGGTACATAGCGTCCAACAAAGTCATGAGATCTCCAGCTTCACGTGTCGACCTTCCATATCTAACAGTTTGAGTATCTGTTGGCGGCGGTAAACTTCGCTCGAATGAGGCTTCGTCGCCCGGCCGAGGGAATCGGTCGTGCCGTACAGGAGTACAAGAATTAAGTGCATAATGAGATCCTGCCGTCCAGTAGATTCATTTTCGTTTGCCACGGCTACATTCATTACCTCCAAACCTCGCGGTTGGACGGGTGATTCAAGCTCATGTTCTTCCAATAATCACAATGATTGCATTGGTTTCTCGTATTTGGTGCGGCAAACCAACATCTTATGAGAGCCTTGAACTCAATAGCCAGCACATGCTGAGTTGAAGGATCTTCCAAGACAATATTTCCAACTAGGGTCATCTTTATCTTAAATTTCAGCGTGTCTTGGGAAGGCCCAAACACACATGCTCCATGCTTACCAAGGCTTAAATACTTCTCCTTTTCATCAGCGTTTCGGATAGCAACCAAATGATCTTCTGTCAACTGGATTCTATCCGAATTTCTGGCACAATCGCCCCAGATGGGCTCATCAAAACCAGAGGAGTCTCCAAAGGCAGCTCTGCTGGATCAAAATCGAGAAGTGCGGTAGAGCCATCGCAAACCGACAAAGCTCTGTCACTAACAACACCTAGGCTGGTAGTACAATATTGATCCCGCTCTCCACACTGTGCGTCATCGGCCACCAATTGTTTTTCACTTTTAACCCCAACGAGAGAGTTGGCGCCGAACAAAAGACCCACAATTTGAGCAATTTCTTTCGTCTCTTTTCCAGAAACTAGCAACTTGAGTACATGAAGACAACGTTCAACACCACTTCCCTCTGTCATCTCCAGGTTGTTGACCGCATCAATCGATCCATAAAATCATCGTCAGAATCTCGCAGATTTCCTTGCTGAGTTTGCCCGTACCAATTAAATGCATAACAACTCAACGTTTTGAGGTCAAAGCGCCACAACTTGCAGCATCTTGGAGAAAGACAGCGTTCGTATCCAAAGTATACGGCTTCAAAATCATCCTTTTTGTTCAATTGCGGAGCCCCATGAGCAAGCGGCCAACGTTTTGCTCCAGCCTAAATTTTTCAGTTCCATAACAAAATCGTTATTCTTCGAATCCGCCAGGAATACAACGTGTCCGATCGCGAACAGCTTAGTTTCAAACTGTGATGCGCCACTCCGTTTAGTTAGGAGAAAAAAAATCCCCGTCAGGCTTTAGACACAGGTATTGATCCTTGTTTCTAGCACTCCGAATGGTGACCAGACCGTTCTCTATAGGATGAATTTCGACGAAACCCGATGATGCTTGAAAAGGGTGTCCAACAGTGTCCTCACCACACCCCGTAGCTAAGACGACAGGTGTCCTGAGTGGTAGCAGCTCTATTTCGAGGTGTCGGAGAGAAGACATCGTCCGATAGCCCTGCGTTCTGCAGTGAAAATTGAACAATGAAGATACAAAAAGCTAGAAATGTTAACTACTTCTTTCATTCACCAAATAATCAGCGACAGCCTTTGCATAACTTTAAGAAAGTAGCGGTCTTTTCCCTGTCTTTTCTTCGTCAAATTTATGTATCGACGGACCCGGTCCAACACTTAGTGTTCATTTTGTAAAGTAGTGGACGCAAATGCTATGCAAAACTTGATTAGCAAAATGATAGAGAGGTCAAAATCCCTTTAGGCTACTACGAGACAATCGCTCGAATTATCACATCGCCTAGAGAACGGCAGTGCCTTTTATCCCATAGCAGGAGTCAGTTTGGTATTCTTGGCGCTGAGGTGAAGCTTCTTTAAAAAGCGGACAAATTTGTTCCAAGCTCCATTCTTGCGTTTCTCGCCTCTTCTCTCACCCTCCTCAATTTCTCTAGGAATTTTCAACGTGCTCAGATTTTTTCCACGATCTCAGATGGATATGAATCGTCCATCAGAGCCATGAATTCCTCAGCCTCATGCAAAGACCTTCCCAAATCTAACAGCTTCAGAGTCTGTTGACGGCGATAAATGTTGATTGAACTCGCGTCCGACCGAGAGCAATACAACAGTTTCCAAAGGCAGCTCTGCTGGATCAAAAGCGAGAAGTGCGGTAGAACTGTCATAAATCGACAAAGCCTTGTCTAAATTGAAGCACTCAACGGCTGGGCTAGCAGTATGTTGTTGCTGCGCAGTTTTCTCTGTATTATCTTCGGCGAGAGAGTTGGTACATAATACTCGCAATTTTAGCGATTTGTTCGTCAGATTTTAGCAACTTGAGTGATGGAGACCAATCAGAAATCAACGTTAAATCTCACCAATTTTCTACGCGTCCGGCCCGGAACAGCATCGTTTTAAACGTCGTTGCGTTGTTCAAGCTATTCATGGGAGAATAGGATAGGACTTGTAACGATCGATACACCGGCACTGATCCTTGTTTCTAGCACTCTGAATGGGGACCAGACCGCTATTAATCAGTATGAAGCGTGAAAAGGATGTCCAGCAGCAACCCCGTAGTTAAGGGTACTTGAGAGATGACATCGTCGTCTGCGGTATTAATAACAATGAAGACGAATAAAAGCGAATGACTGAGAAAAATCTGAATTTTCGGTAGTCGTTGACCCACCTATTAATACCACCACCCTTCTACCAGCATCATCGGCGGGCGATATAGCATCAACCTTGCTATTAATATCCTGCGGCTTTGATAGCTTATTTTACACCCTGGGAACCGACATCACCAGATCAAGAGCATGCGTTTTGGAAAGGTCGGTAGTTCAATCCTGCCTGAAAGGAAATTCCTTCGAACGCCGATGGGGCCCGCGCTCATGCCACAATGAGCACGACAGGCGGTCAGAGACGAAAGCTGACAAGGTTATCGGGTGGCGTTAGCTTAGGGTACAAGTTAATGACAACCATGTTCCTCACAAAAAAAAAATAGAGCATGCGTCTTATTGAGATATGTATCAGCAAAAAAACTTGAATAGTCAGCATGCTTTCTACCAGCGTAAAATAAACGATCACCAAGTAAATGGCGCCTTTAAAACACGTCTTCAGGGTGTTTCTTCGGCAAATTTCCGGTATGGAAGTTCTCTTTCCACGCTTGGAAATATGCGGAGTTTTTGCGTCCCAACTTCTTGCGTAATTGCTGTTGCGACAGGTCTTGGCTCTTCAGCACTTTAAGGATCCATTTCCGTTTCGTAGTACCCAGTACCGCCAAGTCAATTTTAAGGGGGGTGTCATGAGCCCTGACAAGCTTATTCAGCGAACCATAGTTCACTCCGTTTCCTCGTTCTTCAGTGTCATTCAACGGGTCGACAGAGTCCTTCTCCTCCTCGTACTCGTACTGGTGAGAGCGGCCCAAGGCTCGTTGAAAGCTACGCGCCAACGCTTGCCAAAAGCAGCAAATTGTCTCTTTTATGAACCCAGTCTGACCACTTCCTTACTCACTCTCAAGGGATTTGCTACCAACACATCGCGGTCGATTCATATATAAATCCCTCAGAATGCCTTCTTCTACCTGGGCATTCCGGTCGAATTACACATAAATCTATCAGCTCTAGCCAGAATGACCAATCAACGCCTTCAATTATCGTTATATGCACGAGACAGCAGCTAAATACCCTAGCTGGTTGACGCTGATACAGCCATCGACGTGTTCGGTCTAATAAGGGGTAAGGTGAGGGATTTATTTACTAACTTGGGGTAAATAGAGCATAAATCCCGTAATAACGGTCGATTAAAAATTCAAGTAGGACAAAACGGGTGGTGATTACAATAATCGTACTGGTAAAATAAGAGCTACAAACAAACTACCACAAAGTGCGAGTATTGTGCTTTGCAGATGGAATGTCGCTGCGTTTTATGGCTTAGATGGAGCATGGTCGGAGCATAAAGCCAGGCATAAAAATGAGATGTGAAAAGGCAGACCTGAATTTATTGTATGTGTCCTTGATTTGCGTTTCAAATATGCAAAAGGGGTCGTTTTATAAGAGATCGATGTCGATTTATCGTAAATCGACTACGAGCGTTTGTCGTACAGCTCGATTTATTAGCCAACCTAACTGTAGCTCGATTTACACCTTTTCCAGAGCAAACCGAGACATCAAGCACAGCAGAGCGAGACTGTGCCTAAATTAGGCATAACCAGGACAGATTAGTTTAGGACACACAAAGCAAGTGATATTTGTTCCAGAGCAAGAGAGACCAGGAGATGGGGCAAAATGAAAATGATCCGTGATGGCTCAAAATGACAACAACGATGCCTCAAGGGCCCATTCGCCCGCCGACGTCTTTGCCACGCCGCCTTGCCACTGCGGAGGAGCGCCAACGCGTCCTCACCGCGTACGAAAGGGGTGACGACTGGATCACCATAGCCAGGTACAACAACATGTCGAGGACTGCTGCCTACCGGCTGTGCAAGACTGGAGATCCAAGCCCGCCTGCTCGTGGCGCCGCACGTGCACGCGCCGTCAAGTGCACAGAAGAAATGGTAACGAGCTGTGGCGGATGCACTGAAGATGGAGGACATGCAGTATGGGACATAGGCTAAAATGTAAAGCTCATACAGCCTGCACCAATATCACTTGCTCCGGAGCTAATCTCGCTTGCTTAGGAGCAACCCAAACTATCAGAATGAAATCTAACCCAAAACTATTTTGGCGGTTATAGACGGGTAATATATCACTTTGCTTTGCTTGATGTGTCGGTTTGCTCTGGAAAAGGTGTATTAGCCAACCTAACTTGATCGATCTGCCCCTTTTTATTACCTCGATTTACAAAACGACCTCACTTTATAATAAATCGAGGATCCAGCTAATTGAAAAAGACAAAATTTGCACAATAGATTGCCAATGGTATATATCACACTAAAACCCAGAGGTTCCCCGTGTGCAGCACGGCTTTGTAGTTCTTGCATTTATTGTAGTAAAGCCAAGCAATATGCTTGGTTTACCGCAAACCATCTGATTGATTCAAAATAAAATCCACCCATTATGATTCGCCTTAAAATTGTAAAACCAAGCATATTGCAGGGTTTTAGGGACATCGGCAGCAATAGGGTTAACTATCTAGAGCTAATGACCTTGTCGGTGTCCGTATCGATCGATCCAGCCACCCTGCTCCGAGTTTCAGAAACCCCGAAGCCGGCCCCTACAGGTACGGTGGAGAGGCCACGAACCTCGAGAGGTCTTCATCCGAGTTCCTTGACAGCCAATGACCGACGTCATTCGCTGCATGTTCAAACGCTGATGCCCATCGATCGGTGGAACCATAACCACGCGAGAGCATATTGGCGAGGATGTCCGCCATCTTATTAACCTCACGGTAGTGGTTTTTCCACGAAAAAACCATGAGTTGATCCGCTGTCCTTTGACTTTGATAGTACAGCCCACGAGGTGCGTCGCCTTCGGTGGTATTCGCAACCGCTGTTGGCGGAGGAATAGATTGCTGTCGCCGACGACATGAAGCGGCATCCACCCATGCCCCATGCACGCTCTGAGGCCCATTAGGAGGTCCAATAGTTCTGCCGTGTTGTTGATCATCGGTGGAGATCCATACAACATGCTACCCACCCAGAAGAGGTCGAGACTGGCGAGATCGGAGCCCACGCGAAGCACCACGGAACCGCTGCCGCCTGGGCCAGGGATACCAGCACCGTTAGGTACTGCTGCACTTGCTCAAGAGGCAGTCGCGCGCGCCGGTTGTGTGGAAAGAGCATCATACACTCGAGACGCCCTCGATCATCGCCACACCAGTGATGCACGTCCCGGATCTGGACAATATGGGGTCCATGGGTCCCAAGCAGTGCCCACCTCGCGACCGTCGACCCGGTCATCGCAATCAGCTCCGTACGCAAGTCAGGCACCGCCATTCCCCCACTCGTCTGGGGCAACGCCGCCAGATCCGCACCAATCCACGCTCTCATCTGGGGTAGGTCCAGCGTGAAGCATCCGTGCCAAATTATGTTTTTAACCTCCTGTTGATCGTTCCCATAGAAGGCCACTCATGCTGATCAATATGCGTATTATCACCGACGCCGCAATCGCGCTAAGGTGGCTCACCGTAAGCGTTTTACAGCACGCCATGTGTAGCCGGGTGACAAGCTGTTTCTCGGCCACCTCCGCCGTACGTTCGCTGTCCCTCCGACAGCCAACGTGGATTCCTAAGTACCGTCCGTATTGGCCCACCGGTTGGAGGTGTAACGGCGCTGGAAGTGACACTTCCCGGGGAAGTCCATCAGGGTATAAGGCTACCACCATCGTTTTGGAGTGGTTCAAAGTGAGCCCTGAAGCCGCATCAAAAGCGTCCGTGATTTCCAGCAGCTGAGGCACATGAGTGCAGACGCCAGATAGGTCGCCGTATCATCGGCGTAGCCGGCTACATTCACCTCCACCACGCCGACAGCAGTGCGAAGTTGGACTCCTGGCAAACGGAAATTGGCGATCTAGTTTTTGATACAGGGCCTCGAGCGCCAAGTTAAAGAGGAGCGGCGCCAGTGGACACCCTTGGCGTATCCCGCTGGTGAGCTGTACCTTACGGGAGTGATAGCCATTCGCGAGAAAACGCGCAGATGCACCGTCGTGCAGTAAGGCGATGGTCTTGATGAACTGCTTCCTCAGTAGAAGCATTACAAACCTTGACGAGTACTTGACCATTTTGCACCGTAAAAAGCATTCTCGCCACCGTCAAATGCATTTCTACCTACCACAAACACGACAATGTTGTCAACCACGTCACCTCGGCACCTCGAACCCACCGGAGCCTGCTGGCCGGGTAGTAGCTGCTCGCTGGACGCGACGCCGATGCCGTATGTCTCATTGACGCGCGTGTCTCCCAGCTGCAGTACTTCCGCCATATCTTTAAGCATCATGGTCCTCATTTCATGATCAATGACGGTGCGGAACGTTCCCAAGTTGGCAGTTCCCAGTTTAAAATTCACGTGTAGATTATCCGTTAAAGTGAACGAAAGTTCTTTCTCGGCCGCCCCAAGTTTCACAGGGAAGTCGATCACTCCCAGAGCCTTGCTCTTGTGTCCCGAAGCACTATTCAGGCTACCTGAGTAGGGCTTAGAGGTGCCTTAGCGCGGCCGATACGCACCAACACTCTCTTGTTCATCAAACTCGCGACCGCTCCGTGTTGACGAGCACCTCAGTCGGGCAACAGACCACGTAACCTAAGTAGATCGCCTCAATTCCCACCGACATTGCCAATAATCCGTTTCCCATCGGGGAGGTACGCGCACCTCTGCACCGGCTTCGCTTCAACTATTTTCATCTGCTCGTAGGCCAGGCCTCCGTGAGCGTAGAGGTACTCCACAGGCGCCAATCGCGCAGCAACCATGCACTTCTTCATCAAAGCCGTTACTTCCAGCATAGAGCTCCAACAACGACTTTCCGGGCAACTGGAACGTAACAGCGTGTAGATAATTCTTTTTGGGGCAACATTGCCCTCGATCAACGCCTTCTTCAAGTCGTAGTCGTTGTGCTCGCATCTTCCTGTAAATGTCCGACGTCTCTGCAGCGTAATACCGCCGCACCCACTCCATGACTCTCTGCACCTCGTCGTCCGCGCACCGGTCGTTATGCAAGTAGTGGCGCAGCTCCGAATCGGCAATCCCCAACAAGCACGGTCTTGTCTCGAAGAGGCAGCACCTCACAGACGGCACCCTTTCCTCCTAGTCGCGAACAGACAGCTTTTGTTCGTCGTCTTCCTTGTCTAAGAGCAATCCGTACACTCCTCCTCTACTCAGTGATCGCCACTGTAGTGGAATAGCTCCTTCCGCATTCTGGTAATCTTCTTCTGGCACTTCGCAGAAGTTGTCCTTCGAGATCCACGCACACGTTCTGTAAGATCGTCAGCTCCGTCGCCTTTGCGTCCTCCTCGAAACTGCGCACATGGTCCCCAGGCTTCGCAGTGACAAACCGTTCCCGTCCAAGCCGTTTTATCCCGTCACCATCCATACCATGTGTTGCAGGTAACGCATGCTCTACACCCCCTCCAGTATGATATTAAGACTTACGGTGTTAGGTGTCACCGAGCTCGACGCTTGTGGTCCAACATTTCCACTTCTGAAATCCCTGTTCGCAGGCTTGGTCGCATCCGTAGTGGCCAACTTCTCCTCGCACCAATCCTGCCAGTACGCTAGCGTAGAGAGCGCTACAGGAGTCATCTCTCTCGTCCTCTCTAGCATTTCGGCAGAAATGCCTAACTTGTCGATCAACTCAGCAAAACTGAGCTACTTTTGTCCTTCGGCTTGTTGTTCGTTGACTTCGTAACCCCACTTCATCAAAGGAGAACAACAGTTCCTCCAGCTCCTGGTCGTACTCCTCGCGTCCGATAGCCGCTAACCTGTATTCACCCCGTTCTAGCAGATCCAGCTCCGCCTCAGCAAACAATCGCCCTTGCTTACTGTCCCGCACCGTGCCCTTGGTACTGGTTGCGGGCCCTTGTCACAGCTGCAAGTATCCGACTTGCCTGCTTTCTTCTTTTACGTAACAGCGGATAACCGCTCAATCAACGCATTCACGGCGTCCTTGGCGCCCGTCTGTAGCGCTTGCCTCGTCAATCTGGGTCTGGGTGGTGATTCCGGCACCTCCACTACCAGCACTTCTTGTTTTTCATCATTGTTCTTGTCCTCCTCGACCTCGGCAAGATCTCAGTCTTCTTTGGCATGTTCTCTGTCTGTTGCAAGAGCGATCACTTCGTCCGTGCCTTTTTATTCCCTCGAGCATAGCGGGCTCATCATCTCAGTAATTTCAGCAATATCCACATCAAAGTTCGTGTGGCACCTATGGCCTTGTCCTCATCCAGGCCCTGTCCCATACTGGCGCTCGTTGGAGCATCCGTCAACTCATTCGCAACACCCACCGCCAACGGAGTCACGTTCCCCACAACGTCGCTAGTCTGGCTAGAGGAGGCTGCGACTTTCTCTTCCCCTTCCTCCTGCCCCCTTCATTGCTGGGACTGCAACGAGGTCAGCCCATGGCCATCCATCTTGATCATACCCAGCATCGTCTCGGCCATCGGACACTTCCAGATCAGACGATCACTTGCACCACACCGAGAGCATGTATTCGGGCGTGCACCCGACTCCAGCGTTCCGATATCCGTCTTTCGAGTGCGACCGTGGAAGCGAGCAATCAATCGAGTAGTGCACCGCCTCCCCACAGTGATTGCAGGTTCCTGACGCTCTCGGACACGTAGCACGACTTCATCCCTTTCGTTCGCACCAATCACACACGGCCATTATTTCCTGGGTACGGGTGCCAGGCCCCATTCGAATATTCAAGGTCCGACTCGAACTCCCATTCCTTCCCGATGACTGCACTGGAGCCGCCACCAGCGGCGCCGTCACGCTTTCCGTAGTTATCGCATTGACGCTTGGTCGTCTTGGCGAACGAAGTTGAGTAGATGACTGTTTTTGGTGCTGTATCAGCATCGGATTCACCTGCTGTATTTGCTGGAGCACCTGTATCTCCGACGGCACCTACTTCTTTGGGCTGGAAGAACCCGTGCGAACTCGGCTTCCTGTTCCACAGGAAGGTGAAGATTCTTGTACAGCAGTAGCGCGCACGCTTCTTCGATTGACATCACCATGCTCGAGTTCAGCATACCCTGTATCAGCTTGTGCCTGATGCCTCCCAGGAAGAACTCGTAACGCATGCGAGCGTCAATGTAGTTTAGACCATCGCAGATCTTCGAGATCCGACCTCCCCCCCCCCCTCCTCGGCAGAGTCTCCCTTGTTGTGCCTTGCTTTCATCAGACGTTCCCAAAGCTGTCCAGGCGTCACGCAGACGAATCGATTATGAAACTGTAATTGCAGCAACTCAAAGACTGCAATCTTCGAAATGCACCACCATTCTTGGTCCTTCTTGCCTATCAAACATTGTTCAAAGGCAGCCAACCCCAGGGAACTATACATCCTTTGGGTACAATTCTCGAAAGAGTGCCAAAACTCGGCTGCCCTCTTGCTCATAGCAATGCCCGAATAGAACGGAACTATCACATTGACCACGTTCCTCAACGCCGTAGGAATGCCAACTTAAGAATACCCCACACGATCAACTCCACTTCCAGGCGCTGTCCCTGGTGCTCCGAGATTCCCATTTGAAGCGTATCCTTGATGAGACCAGTAACATTGCTGAATTTGACTTGTCTAAGCCGCGTCGGCCGACAGCCAGTACGGCTTCGCACTCAGCAATCCCGTACATGTCTGCAAACCGTAGCCATCGTTCGTCGATGCGACCCGAAGACCCGAGATATCTTGTCCTGACGCCGTCGCGCCAAATCCGGGACACTCCCGCTCATTGACGAAGCTTGAGGTGTCCGCATCATCGGAGGCTGGAACGGAGGGTAGAGCGAACTTGAAGGAACCGCTTCAACTCCGTATCAATCGACACTCCTCCGTGCGCCATCTTTGAAGGATGACTGCCCCGCCAGTGATCTCTTCAGACTGGATACTCTGTATCCATAGGGTACCTCTGAGCCATGCCTTCTCTTCGGGATGGCAGACTAGCGCGACCCGTGACATGTAGAAGAGGACAATCTCTAGAAGACCATACGCTCGAGTAAAGCGCTTGCTTTGCTTCAAGTAGTGAAATTCACATATTATGTAACAACAGATAAAACGTATGTATTTGGTTTCGCGAAAGTCTTTTAAGCATGTCTGCCTGCCCACTAAGCCAGAAACACTTGACTAACTGAGACTTCGTTGCTTGATCCTTCTCAGGTTTCCCAAGCGGAACAGTTATTAGTAATAACCCTGAACCACACTCGTCGTATGCATCTGCCTTCGAAACGGGACAACTTATTCCATGCATGAGCCTCAAAATGCTCATTACTTCTTTCATTGACCTCCCGGTCCCCAAGAATCTCAGAACCAGTTGTCGACGCTCCCCAGCCATCGCTGATGTCATTATGCGATTCAGCATAGGCGATTCCGTGCCATACAGCAGTTCCACAATCTCCTTAAGTTCCCCATCGTTTTACCCAATACGACAAAGTGCCTTACCAATTGAAGTCGACCAGCCAGTAAGTTCTCAGTTACAGGAGCTTCTGGTGTGTGGTCGATGTGGCTTCGCTCGGACCCGTTTGTACTGCTGTAGTAGCACCCACGACTGAGTATATTTCCAGTACTCCTCGCGACATGTCGCTACCTTTGCCTGCCATTCAATCCCCAGCCCATGTTTCGTTGTCTACAATTCAAAAACAAGTTTTCCTGCTGGAGACATCATGGGCTTAAACTTAATCGCCTCGACCGGTCGGGTGAACATGCAATTTCCGCTTCCATCACATGTAAGATGTTGCCACTTGTCTTCGGCCTTTCGAATTGTTACCATGCTATCTGTTGAGCTGATAAGTTCAACGAAGACAGCCCGTGCCAAGATATCTCCAGTCACGGTCATCATAATAAGGGGGGTTGGAAGGAAGCTCGGCGAGGTCAACAACACGGAGCTCCATGTTTTGTTGCTTAATTGCTTCTGGTTGCTGTTTTCAGAATGAGAAATTCCATCTCCTGTTTTTCAAGACCCGTCAGTAAAACTATCATTATTGATGGACCAAACTTCCAACCACTTCTGCGGATACTGAAACCAAGTCACATGTAATGAAATGTTTGCACCTTGTTACCTACAAGTGCTAAGGGAAAACGTTAGTTTAGTAGCCTCGTTCTGGTGCCCTCACTAAGTCCTCAATATCGTTGCAGCCAAGGATCCGATTGACAAATGACGGGTATCGTTGAAACGAGGAGAAATATACTGGTTTTTGGGATAGTTTAAAAGGGACAATTGCCCCAGGTGATAGCGTCTTATAATGCTTTCACTTTGATTCCGCGAATTGGTGCTCTTGCCAGTTTAGTAGCCCTCTTGACTTCATCAAAGTATGCTTCGGTTCACGTGAAAGGGCGACAAGGAGGGCACAGTCTGCCGCAGACCAATAGAAATCGTCTGCCGTGATTTGACTCGATATAATAGGCTAAAAAGGCAGGCTACTAAAATGACCAGGCAACTAAACTGACATTTTCCCTTAGGCTTGCCGTCCAGCCATGTTTTGACGGACGCCAGCGACTTCATTTGAGCTTTTATCAGGGCATGCCAGCGTGGCTGAGCGATGAGGAGAGGGGACGTATACGCGGGCTTAACGAAGGAGGGTTCTCAATTCGAGCAATTGCAAGGACTGTCAAGCGATCACGAGACGCGGTCAAGCGCGCACTAGCTGCACCACGTCGGAATCGCCGCCAGCCAGGACGCAAGCCCAGTGTATCCGAGCGACTCGCGCGACTGCTATTGCGCAAGGCTGCTAGCGGTGACAACACCGCCACCCAGCTGAAGATCGAGTGCAACAGCAAGTGCTCCGCCCGCACGATCCGGCGTCTCCTTTCTGGTGTAGATTGGCTAATCTACTCCAAAATGGAGAACACGTTGGCGCTGACGGCGGTACATAAGGCGCATCGGCTAGCATGGGCAAAGCGCATGGATTGGAAACAGATTATTTTTTTTCGACGAGAAAAAGTTCAACTTAGACAGCCCTGACAGCCTCCAGAGCTATTGACATGATGTGCGACGGCCACCAAGGATGAGGTGAGGAGGCAAAACGGCGGTGGCTCGGTGATGGTTTGGGGCGCCTTTAACACTGAGGGAAGGTCTAAGCTGGCGGTGCTGGTGGGACGGCAGGCTTCGGTTCAGTATATTTATACTGTATCGGAGTTTTTGCTGCCCTACGCTCACCTAAACTACGGGGTAGACTTTGTTTATCAACAAGATAACGCATCAATCCATACATCGAAAGAAATCATGCAGTTTTTCGAGGGCAGGCGATCAACCTTCTCGACTGGATCGCCCGCTCTCCAGACCTCAATCCCATCGAAAATCTATGAGCGCTGTTGGATCGCAAGATGTACACCCATGGTCGTCAGTACGCTAACATAGCGGAACTAACAACTGCTATCTTAGCTGCCTGGAATAGCATTGATCAGGCCACGCTAGTAAAGCTGATTGAATCCATGCTGCGACGTTGCATTGAAGTGATTGAGAAGAAGGGCGATAAGATACACTACTAATACAATAATTTCGTTACATGTGATTTTGGTTCAGTATCCGCAGTAGTGGCCGGGAGGTTGGACCACTTGATTAAAGGGGTTTATTGTATAGGAGCTACCTTCAAACCGCAAAAACTGCGTTGTTAGCGCATACTCTACACTACAGGAACAACATATCTAAGCGCAGCGTCAGCGCTTAAAAATTGAGTGAGATACCAGCAAAAGTGTGGGTGGCCGGATTAATTTGGCCAGGAGTGTATGAGACATCGAGTTACTACGCACATAGTTGGAATGGGCAAATCGAGCACGGAAGTTGACTAGATTTTGACGCTGATATTTGAATCAAACGATGCAACGGACAGCCTGAACATGATCGGTGTTGGACGCTGTCTCCATGTTCTCAAGGTTCTGAAATCTGGTAATTCGCTGGACGAAATTACTGAAATTGTGAGTATTCTGTATGGCACCAACTCTCTCGTCGAGGATAAAAAGGAAAAAAAATTGACGTCTGACGGCGACCAGATTGAAAAAAACGGGATCAACAACGTACTGCTAGCCCCGCCGTTGAGTGCAACAATTACGGTAAAGCTTTGTCGGTTTATGATAATTCTACGGCTCTTGTCGATTTTGATTCATCAGAGCTGCCTTTGGAGACTCCTCTGGTTTTGTTGAACCCAGCTAGGGCGAGAGTGCTCAAAATTCGGATTGAATTCTAGTTGACCGAGAGTCGTCTGGTTACCATTCGAAACGCTGATGAATATGAGAAGTATTTAGTTCTTTTCAAGCATGGAGTATGTATTTTGGGCCCTCCCGAGACGGGCTAAAATTCAAGGTAAAAGTGTCTCTAGCTGGAAATATTGTCTTGGAGGAGCCTTCAACTCATCAAGTGCTGGGAATTGAAGTACAAGGCCCCGCAAAGCTCTTGGTATGCCGCGCCAAGTACGAGAAGCCAAAGCACTCGTTGTTATTATTGGAAGCGCATGAGTTAGCGCCATCCCTCAAGCCGCGATATTTGGAGACAATGAATGCAGTCGTGGCAAACGACAACGATGCTACTGGGCGACGTGACCTCATTATGCACTTAATGAGCTCTGGCACACTAATCTACGCTATCGAGGATTTCGTAGTGCTGTTGCACGGCTCGACTGATAATATCGTCCGGACGACTAAGCCAACCCGACTGACATTTATCACCGCCACCAGATACTCGAACTGTTAAATAAGGGAAGCTCTTCGAGTGAGGTTGAGAAATTCATGGCTCTGCTCGATGGTTCGTATTCCTTTGACGTCGCGAAAGAAGACCCGATTGAGGAGGAGGAGGAGGAGGTGGAGGAAGGAGGCAAGAAACGCAAGAATGGAGCGTGGACATTCTTGCTTGTCTCTTACAGAAACTTCACTTCAGCGGCAAGGATACCAAGCCGACTGCTTTGGGATAAATGCATGACCGCTTCTAAGGCGATGATTCCATGTATTGCATACTGCACAGCAATCTCTTCGGAAGTAGCCTGGGGGATTTAACTTCATTTTGCTAATAACTTTCACGTCGGTACTCTTTTTTTAACATAAATATTAGAGCGGACTTTTAATTGGTGCCGGACTTCTATTTCAGGAAGCTCGAGAGGTTACCTGGCCAGACTTCTAATACGTGCAGGACTTGTATTTGGAAAAAACCGCTAATAGGCATCCAAAGTTATGAGTCTGTCGATACGAAAGTCTGACGAAAATAGAGTGGGAAAGACCATTTCTTGATCTAACCGCCACCCGAAAATCGATGATTATTTTGTGATTGAAAGAAGTACACCTTTGCCAGACTAACAAAATGCATGAACATATATATGTGCTCGATGTGTAAATTATAGTTGATGCGGAAAACTGTTCTGTTGCCTTTTCACATTCTGATTTTGTCATTTTATCGAAGTACCTTTCAATTTTCTTCTCCTTGCGATCCAACAGCGCTCATAGATTTTCGATGGGATTGAGGTCTGGAGAGCGGGCGATCCAGTCGAGAAGGTTGATCGCCTGCCCTCGAAAAACTGCATGATTTCTTTCGATGTATGGATTGATGCGTTATCTTGTTGATAAACAAAGTCTACCCCGTAGTTTAGGTGAGCGTAGGGCAGCAAAAACTCCGATACAGTATAAATATACTGAACCGAAGCCTGCCGTCCCACCAGCACCGCCAGCTTAGACCTTCCCTCAGTGTTAAAGGCGCCCCAAACCATCACCGAGCCACCGCCGTTTTGCCTCCTCACCTCATCCTTGGTGGCCGTCGCACATCATGTCAATAGCTCTGGAGGCTGTCAGGGCTGTCTAAGTTGAACTTTTTCTCGTCGAAAAAAAATAATCTGTTTCCAATCCATGCGCTTTGCCCATGCTAGCCGATGCGCCTTATGTACCGCCGTCAGCGCCAACGTGTTCTCCATTTTGGAGTAGATTAGCCAATCTACACCAGAAAGGAGACGCCGGATCGTGCGGGCGGAGCACTTGCTGTTGCACTCGATCTTCAGCTGGGTGGCGGTGTTGTCACCGCTAGCAGCCTTGCGCAATAGCAGTCGCGCGAGTCGCTCGGATACACTGGGCTTGCGTCCTGGCTGGCGGCGATTCCGACGTGGTGCAGCTAGTGCGCGCTTGACCGCGTCTCGTGATCGCTTGACAGTCCTTGCAATTGCTCGAATTGAGAACCCTCCTTCGTTAAGCCCGCGTATACGTCCCCTCTCCTCATCGCTCAGCCACGCTGGCATGCCCTGATAAAAGCTCAAATGAAGTCGCTGGCGTCCGTCAAAACATGGCTGGACGGCAAGCCTAAGGGAAAATGTCAGTTTAGTTGCCTGGTCATTTTAGTAGCCTGCCTTTTTAGCCTATTATATCGAGTCAAATCACGGCAGACGATTTCTATTGGTCTGCGGCAGACTGTGCCCTCCTTGTCGCCCTTTCACGTGAACCGAAGCATACTTTGATGAAGTCAAGAGGGCTACTAAACTGGCAAGAGCACCAATTCGCGGAATCAAAGTGAAAGCATTATAAGACGCTATCACCTGGGGCAATTGTCCCTTTTAAACTATCCCAAAAACCAGTATATTTCTCCTCGTTTCAACGATACCCGTCATTTGTCAATCGGATCCTTGGCTGCAACGATATTGAGGACTTAGTGAGGGCACCAGAACGAGGCTACTAAACTAACGTTTTCCCTTAGCACTTGTAGGTAACAAGGTGCAAACATTTCATTACATGTGACTTGGTTTCAGTATCCGCAGAATTGGCCGGAAGTTTGGACCAAGCGGTTTATTGTATAGGAGCTACCTTCAAACCGCAAAAACTGCGTTGTTAGCACAAATCTGCAGCTACTCTACACTACAGGAATAACATATCTAAAGCGCAGCGCCAGCGCTTAAAAATTGAGTGAGCTACGACCAAAAGTGTGGGTGGCCGGATTAATTTGGCCAGGAGTGTAGTCAAAACGCCATGGATTGCTGTGTCCTGGAGGAAGGCGGCTGTAATATCCAGAGCATAGGGCTTTAAGAGTACCCATTGACTTTCATTTCTAGAGCCCCATGAGCAAGCGGCCAACGCTTTTCCACCGTGTCTGAATATGTGAACTCCATAACCATATTCTCTTGATACGCCAGGAAAACAACGTGTCCGGTAGGGTTTCAAACTTTGTTGCGTAGTTCACGGTATTCAAGGAATAATGAGGCTTGTAAGGATTGATACGCAGGCATCGGCTCTTGTCTCTAGCGCTCCGAATGGTGACCAATCCGCTCTCCATAGGATGAATTTCGACGAAACTCGATGAAGCTTGAAAAGGATGCTCCACGGCATCCTCGCCACCTACCCTACAGGCGTCTTGAGTGGAAGCAGATTTAGGGCGGAGGTGCTGGAGAAAAGACATCTTTCTGGTAGTCTTGAGCTTTGCAGTGCAGATTGAACAATGAAGACATGGCTGAGAAAACCTCAGCAACTTCCGTCAATCGAAGAATAGTCGGGCATAGCTCTGATCAACTGTATACTTCAAGTACATATTAAGGAGAGTGATGTGAGCATTATTTCGAGGGCAACTATTAATATATAAATTGTTTGTGCATCGCTATAGGAACTGACACAACCGTCGCGCGTACGAAGTACTTCAAGTACTAGACAAGCCTCCTGCTTTTGGAGACGTTATGCTGAACAAGGTGCTTGTATGATAATCGAAAAGTACATGTAGGTATCAAGCAAAACTCTACAACCGGCAAATGAAAGCGTCGGCTCGATCAAAAGCTCTCAAGTGTCTGGATCGATTTGAAAGACAGAGTCATAAATTACGACTCGCAATGCGCGAATGAAGACGTAGAGAAAAGGTCGAAAAGATTCTTGGTCACAAAGTTGTTTCAGCTTCTCGCCACTTTGGATATTCCAAAGGATTTCAAGTTCTGATGGCTCGATTCGCTCTTCAGCTTCAGCACGCCAAGCGTTCAGCAAATATCGATTACAAGCCTATCCGTTTCTCTCGAGGCAATCCGCAAGCAAGACAAAACCCTCTACTTTCCAATCACGAAATTGTCCTTGGCAGCACGGACGATTCCCATCACCTTGATCGGGTCCTTCTCGCCATTCGCGAACTTCTGCACACCGCCTTCCGTCAGACGCATGAACGGATTCGTCGCCAACTCTTCCTTAACTGTCGATGGAACTGTAGGATCACCGTTCTTCGTCTTTTCGATGGACCACGCCAACTTCTTTTGTACGACTTCGTTATCCGGCTCCACATGGGCAGCGAAGCGCAAATTGCTAGCCGTGTACTCGTGACCGCAGTAGATTTTTGTCTCCTCCGGCAACTTGGCCACCACCTCGTTCAGAGCGTGGTGCATTTCCGCCGGGTTTCCACTGAAGAACCGACCGCATCCAGCGATAAACAGCGTGTCGCCCGTGAAGAGAGCGTCCTGGCAATGGTACAGCACGTGGTCGCGTGTGTGGCACGGAGTGTAGTAGACCTTGACGTTCAGATCCCCAAGCTTCACCACGTCCCCGTCCGTGACGGACTGCGTCTGAGCTTCCACGGCGTGTCCAGGTCCCCCGACCACCGGAATCTGACGGTTCTCGTGCTTGTAAATGAGGTCAACGAGCTCTCGATTACCACCAGCGTGGTCCCAGTGCGAATGAGTGGTCAGTATCATAGAGATGGCCACTTGCAGCTCCTTGGCACGACTGTAGACCTTCGCAGCATCAACGGGATCAACTGCCGCCGCCACGCCTGAGAAATGGTCATACAGAGGAGATTATTGAGAGTGTCAAAAGAGCGGGATGGGGACGGGGCCGTACGGGTGGTAGAGTCGATCAGCAGATAGGCGTAGTTGTCCGAGAGCATAGGCACAAGTTCCACCTCCATAGTTATGCAATCCTGCTGTTATTTAGGTGGTGATTTCGACAGGGAGCTCCTAAATTGACAAGGATCGGAGACTTTGAAAAACTACAATCATAGCCTATACAGGCTAATTTTGATCCGACGCCAACGCTCACGCCACCTCGTCTAGAATCTAGAGTTTACACGCAAAAAGCGGTGCTAGAAACCTGATAAGAACAAGTGGCAATGAAACACCACCAGTGGCAAAATACTAAATCAAAACTGGTCGTGCTGGGCAAGCGATTCCTTCTTATCCGTGATTAGGAAAAATAGACTGCCATGATAGCAGCGGCAAAGACGTCTCGAAGCAGCACGAGGCCGCCATGGTCAGTGCTGCAGCACACCATCACAAGCAAGTTCCCTCCTGTCGACGGGCACATAATCTACGAACGCGGCTTCTCCTTCTTCTCCTTGTACAGAGCGAGCAGCGACACGCCCGAGACCTTGACGACCTTGAAACGCACACCGGGGATATCACCAACGGCGTGGCCACGGCGACCGAAACCCGAAATCAGGACCTCGTCGTTCTCGTCGACGTAGTTGAGGCAACCATCGCGCGGCACGAAGGCGGCGATCTTCTTCGAGTTCTTGATGAGCTGCACACGGCACGACTTACGAATAGCCGAGTTAGGCTGCTTGGCCTCAATTCCGATCTTCTCAAGAACGATGCCCTTGGCCATGGACGAACCACCGAGCGGGTTGGCCTTCATGGCCGTCACCGAGTGGCTCTTGTTGTAGGACTTCTGCGCCCAGCGCTGCGTGCGGCGGTGCACGCGCAGCTTACGTGCGCAACGAATACCAGAAGGTTTGTCTGTACAAACACGATAATACCGTCAGTCACTCAGACACTCACTGTAGTGCTGTATGTCGGGTCTCCCACGGTACGCGTCTCCAGCGAGCCGACGTAATCTCTTCCCTCCTCTATTGTGTCCTTTGTGGTGTCTTTCTGTCAATAAGTCGAGCCTGTATGTGTGTCTTCTGGTGACTATGCTGCTGTCTGTCATAAGCTGCGATTGCTGGAGAGGGAGGAGTTGACGCATCGACTGCTGGCTGAAGGGCTACAGCCTGGGAGACCCGTGTACATTATGGTGAAAAGGCCTACGTACGCTTGGCCATTTTTCAGTCGAAGGAATATCGGAATCTTCACTGACGGCTTTCGAAGACAAGAACCAACTTGGCTGGCGCACGAGAATGAATGGAGGACGCAGAGAGGAGGAGTACCGTGGCAGACGCAGACACAATAAGACGAAGATGAAGGGCTAGGGATTTGAGTCGGAAATAAATGAGGAAATGGCATCGGATTGGATAAAATGACGATTTTACAAAACTTCATACAATATGCTACATAGGGTTACCAAACGGTACAACATGCACACTGCAAATGCTCTCTTCCTGATCGTTTGTTGCCAGCTTCAGATTAAATCAAAAGATTGGTTATTGCATGAACGGCTGCTGTAAGTTCTAGAGTATGTCCATGCCCAGTCGCCGCTCTACAGCTCGTCGCGCGCTTTTTTCTTCTTGGATTTCTTCTTCTTTGACTTGTGTTTCTTCTTGCTCTTCTTCGACTGTTTCTGCTCGGACTTCAATTCCTTCTCCAGCTCGTCGCGCTGTTGCTTCTCATCGGAGAGAATCTCGCTCAGCATATCATCGAGGTCTTCGTCGTCTTCAGGGACACCATCGGCTCCAACTGCAACCTCTTGGATCTCATCAAACGAGCACTCCTCTCCGAGCTCGGGAACGTTTCCGATCGGCGCAGTCCCGATACTACCAGACAGCACACTCTTCAAGAACGCAGCCGCGTTTTCCTCGTCGAAAAGACCCACATTCGTTGCGTAGCGCTGCTTCGAAGGAGAGTACACAGTGAGCGTCGGCATTTGGAAGAGGCCAACGCCGAACGCTTCGGCGAAGTCCTTCTGGCACTTTCCATTGACCCACATGAAGTGGAACGGCTCCTTATTCTTCTTGCTCTGAGCTGCCACGTGCGCAAAAGTTGTCCACCACTTGGCAAGCCGAGACTCCGGGTCGCTAAGTGTGTTCAAATGGTCCTCAAAGAATCCGATTGCACAAATCTTGTTGCCGCCACAGAGGTCATCCATGTTCTTCTTGGTCAAATACGGCACAAGTGACTGTGCAGACTTCTCATCGAGTGATGACAAGTCGATTTCCTCGCTCTCTGGCTCGGTATCTTGAGGATGCGGGTACTGAGCAAGAACCTGCAGGATAAACTGCATGATGTTCGGGTAGTTGTACGCACCCATCTTCTTCTTCTCGTAGGCAACGATGCCAAACGGAGCAGAAGTTGGGTCCTCCGTATCCGCTTTAGTCGGCACAAGGCATACCAGCGACGTGCTCGCAGAAGACTTGACCAAGAACTGCTTCTTCAGATCTTCATCAGCGTCGTGAATCACTGCCAGCATCACCTTCTGCGTAGGGACTGACAGTACGAGAGCCTTGATCATTGGCGGCGTGTTCTTCTTGTTCGTAAACAGCAAAATTGGCAGAGCGCGGTTTTCTCTTGCTTGGGAAATGAATCCATTCAGATCAGCGGTAGACTCGATCTCGGCACTAAAGTCTGGGATGGCTGCAATAGCCGACTCTTTTGCCTCATCAATCGTCGTAAACGTTTGAGTAAGAACATCACCACGCTTCAGCTTGTTGTCCTCAGTCAGCCCCAGCGGGAAGACGCGAACACCAGGTCCGCCATGGCGATCGCATAGCTCTGCTTCCTTCTCACAGCTAACCGCACCCATCGCCACCATACCTGCTTTACGGTGCAATTCCGTCAAGGATTTCTTCCACTCTTCCTCCGTTAATGCCTGCTCGCGCTCAGCACCCATAAATTCAATGATCCAAACCACATCTGAGCGCAGCACCAAGTCGTCGAAATCCTTTCCAGAGAAGAACCTAATATACTTCGAGCCCTCTTTTCCTTTCTTAACTCCACTCTTCGCCGCGTTTTCCTTTTGGGTCGCAAAAGGCTCCACAAAGCCCTTTAATTCACCGTACGTCTTGGTGTTCTCTGCCTTTAACACCACATGCTCCGTCATAGACCTCAATACCACCATACCAGGCAGTTCCTCGATCTTTAACGCGTTCACAATCTCCTTTGCTCCTTTCTCATCTTTATTCAAAAACAGAAAACTCAATCCTTGGCCATTGAACTCCGCCGCCAAGGCTCGATACATTGGCGACGCGTGTTTTTGCTTCGAGATCAACAAAGCCACCGTGTCGTCTTCATCAATTTTCTCATTCACAAGCTGCTCGAAGCTCTTCAACGTTGCTTTATCTCCTTCAAGCTCCTGTACATATTCAGAGGGGATCGCCTGCTTCAGCATCTTCTTGAGCTTCCGCGGATTGTCTAAAATCGCTGCATCCGTGGCCTTCGAGTCACGGTATATTTTGCCCGTGTAAGGATTCTCCTTGGGTGCGTCTTTATAGATCACGAGTGCCGGCAGTTTAGCCAGCTGCCACTTGTTCCCGATCGAGTCTTTGCCGTGAGGTGCGATGTCCACGACGCCGAAGGTCACGAGGCCCTCGAGCTGCTTCTCTAGCTCTGGAAGCGCCGGATACGCCGTCGTAGCCAGCTCCTCGAGACTCCGCTCCTGCGTCTTCTCATCCGTGCCAAGGATCAGCAGCGCGTGCACTTTGGCCGAGCGCTCGACTGCTGCAAGCTCAGCGGAGATTGTGATGGACTCGAGAGCATTGGCGCTGTTCCATGATACGCTGAGACACAAGGCGCCGAACAGCGCGCGGAGGAGCATGAATGAATGCGCACAGGTTTGTTGCAGTTGCCGATAGTAAAGTGAAGTGAGAAGGCGGAGTCCGCACTCTCGTAAAGTTGCCTTTGATCGTCTACCACGTGGCGACAAAAGATTTGATTTGGTTTAGCGATTCTCGAATATGCGGCCTTCAACTCAATGCGTTTGGGTAGGTCATATAAATGATATTGGGTAGGTTTTTACTAGTTGAAGGCAACTGAATGGCGTAGGCTGAGCTTGGAACGCCCACAGTGGGCGAGTCAAATAGTCGCGTGACGATCTGCTCGATCTCGTCGGGCGTCTTGCCGCCCTTGGCCAGCTCCAGAATGAGACGCTGACGGTCTCTGCCACCAAGAGCGCAGCACTGGCCTGAAGCAGACTGCACAACAATGCTGGCGCTGGTGTGGGGCTCGACGATGCGTCAAGCCTCCGATGTCAGCCGGTTATCATTCACGCACTTGACAACCAGCTCGTTGTCGCACTGCAGAACGTTTCCGGTGAAGCACGGCATGAAGAAGAGCGAGCTGGTTGAGTTTGCCTCGATGGTGAACAAGCTCTGGTCTCTGATACGTATCGAGCCGAACACACAGTGGCCGTTCGTGCGGTCTTGGAGGTAGCGATTGTTGCAAGCCGACTGGATGACCACCGTGTTATCGTCAACGTGACGCAGCACGAGCTGCTCGTACACGTTGTCTTCAAGGCAGCGAGCCTCCTTGGTACCGACGGCGTTTTGCAGATTCTTGTGCTTGCGGATCGAGTGGAGGATCACGGGAACGTCGAATGGGATATCGGACATGTCCATGATGGAGATAGGAAGCTGAAGTGGCGGGGTTGAAAACTTGAGCGCGAAAGTGGAATGACGAGTTGCGAAGTACGAGCATCAACTGTGTCCTAATCCGAGTTGTCCACGCTAGAGTTTGTGGCATTGCCTATACGTTGTCGTTCCATCGCCAAGCTTCGATGGATCGCAGAGCCCAGGCGACTTAGGATTCGGATCAATCGAAGCTGGATATGCGTGAAACCAAGATCCATACACGCGGGGTTCCGCTTGAAAGCAGTAAGAAGTTTCACACGTCGCGTCTGCTTTTCGAGATGCTGCCGCTGGTACTGTTGTGGCACACTGAACAGCACAATGGCGATATGTCGGTCTTCTCTTAGCGAATCCACCTGCATCACTACACTTCGCAGCACTACAGAAAAATCAAAAGCAACAGCAAGCCACTACACCGCACGCCAACAATCGCAGCTATGACATAATACCTCGCCGTGTATTGCATTCTAACCGCACGGGCAGCAGCTGAGTTGCACGCCTCCATCTGCACGTATGTACACACGTTTCTTCCATTCTCAGTTAAAAATGCTGGCGATTCCGTCCTCCCTCTTCATCTATCAGCCTAAGCCTCATACAAGCTCCAGTCCTTCTTCAAGACGCCGTTCATGCGCTTCACCTGGGGGTCCGTCTTGCCTGTTCATCATCAATACAGAAATACAGTCAATTACTTGTCCAATAGTCCGCAATAGCCACCGCCCAACATACCGCGGAAGGTGAATCTGCCGAAGACTTTGCCGTGCTTGAGGTCAGGCGACGGGCGGATACGCACCACCTCCCAGAACGAGGGCTCCGCGTACTTGTCCCAGATGACACGCGTCACGCGCTTGCCCACGCCGTACTCGCGCACGGGGGTCAGTACCTGGAAGGCATTCTTGAAACTCTTGGCCACCGCTGACATAATGCTCGCCAGTAGTAGTAAAAGTGAAAGGCGAGGAGCCACACATCGATTTTCGTCCAATCACAGATTTTTATTTTTAAGCGATTGGGTTGGCTGAAAATCAAACAGCAAATGTCCATAGAGACAGCTCGAAATTACATGTTGGCCGAGAGCTTAAACTTGCGGAAGAACTTGCCCATAGGTGCCAGCATCTCGTCATGGTACGGAACGTCCTGCGAATATATTAGCAGTAAGGTGTTGCCGTTCAAATGCGAGAGAATATACAGCCAGCAGTTGAAAAATCAACGAAAAAATTGCTGTTACCTTCATGCGTTTGAGCCACGCCGCGACCTTGGGGAAGTCCTTCTGAACGTCGGTGAGCAATCCCATGACCTCGAGCTGCACCACTTCGTTGTAGCACGACAGGTCAACCACCGTCGGCTTGGTGTTGCTCACCAGGTAGAGGTTGCCGTGACGCAGCCAGAACTCCAGGATGCGGAACATGTCCGAGATGACCTTGTGCTTCTTCAGGAGCATAGCCTCCATAGCAGGCGTGCCGCGGCCGATGTTTACCATCAACTGATTAAAGAAGATCTCCGAGCTGCGGCGCGTGTTAAGGTGGTGCCAATTCGTGTACTCCTGGATCTGAAACATGCACAGCACCGTGGTGAGTGCCAAAACAAGTCAAGAAACAGCATCCTTCCGTACACGAGCACGGATCTTGAGGTCCTTGGGGCACCATGATTCCCAACCGTGCTTGTCTGCGAGGTAGAACATAATCGCATGGCTACAGTACCATAACACAAACATATTAGTTCAGCATTGGCTTGGATGGTCTTGCATTGACACGTTTCAAACCTCTCGGTAAGGACAAATTCCCCATCCTTGAGTACAGGGATCTTGCCAATGGGGCTCAGCTGGAGGAAAGTCTCTGTGCGGGTTTCTCCCTTGCCCGAGTCCGTGTACTTGTACTCGATCGGGTGGTTGTTCACCTTGCAGAGCCAATAGACTGCCCAAAAAACACGCGAGAATATCAACGTTGTGCCAGGCTCTACGAAGACATCGATGCTGACGTACCAGCACGCGACGGCTGGCTGATTGGGCTCGCATACAGTTCCTCCTTCATGATGCAAGACCAATCGTAGCTGGAATAACGCAGGAGTTCGACTGAGCTTGTAGGTCGGGAAATGCTGTGAAGAGCTGTTGATGAAGTCATATGGTCGGTAATGATTGCACTGTTTGATGTACAACACGCGACGGGTCACTTCAACATCATGGTTGATATTGTCGAGGAAAAAGGAGCTCATCGTTTGTACACTGCATCTACTACGCTGCATCTCGTCCGCTTCGTCATTATGGCGAGGATATCATTCTCATTTCTCGTCGAGCCGTCTCTTCGGCGCTCATCATCATTAAATGGTGCGCGTTTATCGTTTTGTACATGCACTCCAAGATGTTCCTGCTGTCTCAAGCCGTTTAGCAATAGCCTCGTCGTTTCCTAATAATAGGTTTACAAAATGGAGACCCGGTGGTAGCCTACTACTCTGGGTCCGTTTCGCCACCAAGCTCTGCCCGACAACAATAGCTTCCTCTCCTTGTATATGGAGTGGCAATCCAGTGGTATTGCCCCGAGAAAGCTCAAGAAAGCGCAAGGCAGCAAAGAATACGGACAGTCCGCGTGTCCGGCGTCCAACGTAGCAGCGTAGAGCAGAGTACACTATCTTGCTCTGGATTTCGTGGGGGAGACTTGCTTCACCCCCTCATTTCAGAGCACTGGGTTCGTCGGGTAACCTCCGGAGGTTGCTCTCCTTCTCCAGCTCCTTGCCCACGTTGTCCGATTCTTCTCCAGCATCGCAGACGCCATCGAGGTTGCAGCAGTTTCTAAGGTCTCGGGAAGTCGATCGCGACCAGGTGCAGAATTTCTCTCATCGCTCGGATAGTGGTCGAAGCGAGGACAGCAAAAAGAGGTCAGGAGACCAGAGTCCACTGACGCTCCGTGGTCGGAAGAAGCAAAGCACACCTGTAGGGCAGGTGGTGCGCATCGCATCCGTCACGACGCGTGGATCAAAGGAGGACGAGCGCTCGGCGCCCAGCGCCGTGGCGCCAGGCGCACAGAATACTTCATTATTTCTTGCAAATCCTGCTGAGGATGCCGCTGGGGGCGTAGTGCCCATGCGCACAACAATATTCGGCGGTAATGGCGCAACCTACAATCATGCAGGCCACCAACACGGTTCGGAGGCGATCCACACAGTATTAAACCAGGATCGCGCGAACCAGCGTGTCTCGCGCATCTACCCGGTAACAGACTCTGTCTACGTCACCCAGGCCAAGAAAACCCCCGTGGAAGTCAAGTTCCACCCCGTCACAAGCACGTTTCTGAATGAACCGCGACTCGAGAAGCTGTACCAAGTCACTTTTGCACGCGAGAACTCGGCACGAGCATCGCGAATGGCACTCATCTTCTTTTTCATGTACCTGGTGTTCACGGGGTCAAATTTGTCCAACCTGCTTTCGAAAGACTCGAGTGTCCGCTCACAAAGTTTCCGGTATTTCTTACTGGTGTTTATCCCCATCCTTCCGATCCCGTTGCTCGTCTACATCAGTCGGAGACGAGCGTACGAAATCCAATTCCAACGGATCTACACGCTTATGTTGCTATGCTGGAGTTTCTCGATCATTGCTGGCGGAATGTTCTCCATGCTCACGGAATGGTACAACTACGTGGCCAAGGACGTGGATATTATCCTGGACGAGCTCGGGATCGCTAACAACGATGACTCACGCGTTTTCTTCGTGAACAGCACGGTGCGTAGTGATTGGCAGTTCAAAGAGATCTCGGGTACTCGAGCGGAGGTGCTGCAGGCGTACACCAAGGAGATTCTACTCCCTTCAGCTACTATGAACATCAATCTTCTTCGACTGATCATGATTTTTGTGTTCGTGCCGCTGTTACGTATCGACACGCTCCACTTCGCATTGGTTGGCGTTATTACCAGTGCCAGCTACATGGCTCTCACGCTGATCTTCTACCCGGTTACGGATTCGACGCCATTTATTCTTAACCGAGTGCTGGTTATCTGCTTCCCGATGGTCTTTACACTCGCGATGCTGGTTCGTAACCGAGACGTGGATCGTGTAGTGCGTCAAGACTTTCTGCACGTTTGGGCCGTGGAGCTGGAGGCAGAGAAAGCCACTCGTGAGAAGAATTTGATAGCCGAGGAGAACCGCACACTGAAGCAGGAGCTAGCGCAGCGAGATAGCGAGTTCAACTTGGATCTGACATCACCGCTGCATGCCTTGCTGGCAGAGTTAAAGTCGTTCCTCGATACTGTGGACTTGAGTGACGAGGACATGCAGCGTGGCGTGGCTATCGTTCGCAATCTAGCACGTCTAGATCAAAATCTGTTCGTTCCAGATATCAGCGCACAGATGAAGTCTGAGAAAGAAGTGGATAATGATACCAAGAACTGGGCTTTGTCGGTACTAGCACGTAAGGACTACGCCGACACTACTCGCTCTGGAGTAGCCATGTCTCACAGCTCACATTCCAACTCAAACAGCAACCGAAGAAGCTATAGAGATGGCTTAGGTATCGGAGCTGGGGGGATTGCTGGCTCCATGGTCATCGCTCCACTACCAGACATGCCTACGTGGGAGGAACAAACCCTTTTCAGAGTAAAACAACGTATTCAGCAAGATGGCTGGGACTTGGACACCCTCCAGATCGCCGACCAAACCGGCAATCGACCACTCATGTACGTCACCGCAGCATTGTTTGAGTTGCACGAATTACATGAAGAATTTCGCGTCGATCGCGTGGTTCTGCGTAACTTTTTGTACGTACTGGACGATGGATATCTCGCCAATCCGTACCACAACAGCAGTCACGCAGCCGACGTCGTCAACTCTGTGAACTTCCTTATCACAACGCTTGCAGATGGACAGATCCGAGATACTCTGACAAATCTCGAGTTTTACGCGGCACTGGTGGCTGCTGCCATCCACGATTTCCGCCATCCGGGAAAATCTAACAATTATCTAATCAAGGCAAAGCACGACTTGGCTCTGCAATACAACGACCGCAGTATCCTGGAGAGCATGCACCTCGCAGAAACGTTTTTCATTATGCGCAATCCGCTCTGTGATATCTTCGGCCGTATGAAAGATAAACCGTACCGAGAGATCCGGAAAGCAATTATCGAGATGGTGCTAAGTACAGATTTGTCCATGCACCTGCAACTAGTAGGAAATCTCAAGGCGTTGCTGCTTCAAGAAGCTGCTGCGATCGCAGCAGCTGGTAGCGGTAATGGTGTGGGTTTGGGAGGTGTTGTACCCGCTCCAAAACCCGTCACAGACCCCATGATGATCATGAAGGTTGTCATCAAGTGTGCCGACATTGGTCACGCTGCTAAGAAGAGAAAGCTACACGTTATCTGGTCAGCGCTTATTATCGAGGAGTTCTTCCTTCAGGGCGACAACGAGCGCGCCAACAATTCGGACATTTCACCTTTCATGGATCGACACTCGGAGAATAGCGCAAAGGTATGTTTACCTGCTTTTCTTGAAGGATTTTGTATGTTTTCATCGCTGATATTGATGGGTTGTTTAATGTGCAGAACCAAGTTGGTTTCTTCGAGTTCATTGTACTTCCTTTCTACGACACAGTCGCACAAGTTATATTCGCGCCGGAGTTCGGCGCCATTCACAACATAGCTAAGCAGAACTATACTTTATGGAAAGAGGCCGACCGCAGACAGCTCTCGTCCATCGTGGCCATCAAGAGCGAGGTCTTCCTGAATGACAAGGTCCAGGTGCCATCATAGACGGCTGCGTTTTGGCGGAAAGGGACACCCCCGTTCGACCTCTTTGTTGTAGGCATTAGTATAGCACCCCAACCCGCTCCACGCAATCCACATCCTTTTCGATCAAAACTGTCAGTAGATACACTTTCATTTGTCTTAGAATGCCCGTCCTCGTACGTCAGAGATGCAACGAGACCGTAGTAAGTCCTTCTTTTTCATTCCCGGTTTGTTGGTATTATCGTTTGTACAGTACTCATGGTAATTCCGTACGGAGTACCAGTGATTCTGCAGTCTGTATGCACAGAGAAGAACTTGCAAAACCCACCTGGATCAAGAAAAGCGCGGTGTCTGGTAGACAACCGCGATATTTACGAGCACGTGGTTTTGCATTCTGTCGGAGAACATAAAGTGTCCATCCAAGCCACACACAGCGACCGGTATCTTCAAGTTTCAGCGTGTGGGAGTTGTGTCTTCGATCCTAAAAATGACGGCGCGTGGGGACGCTTTAGCATTGAAAGTGACCCAGATGGATATCTCCTTTTCGTGTCATGCTACTTAGGAACGATCCTCCAGTGCGATAAGAATGGCGTCGTGAAGTGTACAAGCGATAACTTACATAACTGGGGAATTTGGAGAATCGTGGAGCCTCGTGTTACTATAAGCTATGTGCCACATGTGCCCACCCCGCGTAGTATTCTTACTGGTAGAGAACGACAAGAATTCATTTTGGAGCTGGCGAAATGTGGAAAGACTCCGGACGAGATCGACCAAATTGTGGCGAGGATGTTTGATGCACGATTGTCTTCAACGAAGGCGGTCGACTGAGGCTCAGTTTAAGCTGTTTGTATTGAGGACGTTTGAAGCATGAAAAATGAAGTATTCTTCTTCAAAAGTTTACTTCGGACGTTTCTAAACAATTTTACCGCTTCAGTAGTTTTTAGTAAGTTCTTTTTATAAAGTTGGAATTGTATTTGGTAAAGTTTGAAAGGGCTAGAGTATTTCTTCAAGAGTTTCATTTACTGTGTGTTGACCCTAAAAAAGCTTAAAGGATACTTTAAAATATGCTCAACTTAGTACAAGGCTGAATGATCAACCATTCAAAATGGTACTATATGAGTTGCCGTAGAATTGTCGTAGTAGCATGTCATTTCCACCTTTTCAAGCAATCCCAAAATTGGTGGATCTATCAGAAATTCCGCTTGATGTTTCTCTGATTCTCCATCCTTGCACGTTCGCAAAAATCTACAATGTCCGCTATTCGGATCGAAGAATGCGTGCTGCCTGGAAGTCATTCGTGACTTTTACGAGCAGTTCATTTTGCATCATGCCCGAGATGATGAGGTGGCATCCAGTTTGTGCACAATTACCTCTTGATGACAGCATCTTCGACTCGAATAGACAAACTCTACACAATGGAGACAAAATCGGAGGGGTCCTGTTTTTCATATGTTGCCGAACGGGAAAGGTGTTACTGCGTGGGGTCTTCGGTGTCCAGTGTTCAAGTTACTATCGTCAGCTCGACGAGTCGTGGAGGATTGTGGATCCAATCTCCTGGATTTGGTCGGTTATCAAGTATTCCTTTTGCGCATGCGCACTGATGATTCTAAAAAGAGCTCAAAGACTACTATACTAGTTCATCTTTAGATTGACCAAGAGCGAGCAAGAGAATAGTGACGCGTATGCAGTGCATCGGTTGAGGAGGAAAGCACCCCGAATTAGGCTCATGCTACAAGCCATGGTGGTCGAGTCTACTGTCGCGAAATAAGGGATATTTCCAAGCAAGAAGTTTATTTAAGAAACAAGTAAAAAAATGCACTTCTGATTCGACAACCAGAAGCGAGTCGATGCTGTTGCTGCAATTCTTCATTGTTGATAGGCACTAAGACGTTTGCCTTGGTGCTCGTTGCTGCCTGAAAATTGAAGTCTGCTTGACTCATCTATTTCCATCGCCACAAACCTATTGATACGTCTTTCGACTTGAGCAAGTTTCAGGCGCCTTGACGGTTCAAACGTGCACATTTCGCATACCAGTGCCCACTCTACCCTTGACATCTCTTTTGGTTGCCTCAAAAACGTGCCTTCTTTCAAATGCCACTTCACAGCGATGTCAGGAATGGTTGGCCATGGCATTTTTCCTGAAACAGCTTCAACAATACACATTCCCAGCGAATACACATCTGCCTCAAATGACACGGTTCCGCGTGAAATAAACTCCGGTGCCCGCCAGCGAATCGCCCCCAGATTGTCAAATTGTGGTCGGGATCCAGAGACAAAGAAACTCATTCCGAAGTCCGCGATCATGACATTGCTGCCCTCCACCAAAATGTTATCCCCCTTTAGATCACCATGGACTATGTTTTTTGTGTGTAGAAAGCGCAGAGCACGAGTCACGGCCAGCATAGCACTCCATGGTCTCGACAGACCTGCCTTTTTTTGCTTGCAGAGATAACTTGACAGTGTGCCATCTCTCATATCCTTGCTCACCATAAAAAAAGGTGATCCGACGTGGCAAGCTCCATATAGGGGGACAACGTTTGGATGGCTTGCTTTATGCCAAATGTTCACCTCCAGCAAAAATTCCATTCGATCGCGTTCGGATTCGATCTCAACACACTTGACGACGACATCGGCATTCATATACTTCCCATGGTATATCGTCGCATTCGACCTAATCGCGAAGTCGTCGTCCAGCTTCAGGTCGTGGCGTGCGATGAACCATTCTTCCCGAGTTGGAACTTTTAGTTGTGTCAAGTTCATCAAATACTGCATGACTGCGCTCAAAACTTCGAGTTCTTATGCTGAGTAGGAAGAACTGTTCTTCTTTGTTTCGTACATCAGCAACGTAAAGGCTCCAACTTGGGCGTCCCCACTATCGCGAAGGTCAGAAACGAGCTGTGTGACATCACGACCAAACAAGTCGTTTCTAATTCTATCGCGATCTGTTTCCCACCTTGTTCTCCACAACCCTCGACACTCAAATTGATCAAGCTCAACGTGAATTTCATCAAGAAATCCCGTCACTGATCGGAAGCTTACCAGTCGCTCCACCATTGCTTTGCCACCATTAACCTTCAGCACAGTGCTAAACCGGTTCCGGAAGCAGCGAATTTTTTCATTGCCCTCACCCTGGTTTAAAGCGCTGTTCAGTCTTTCGAGAACGTGACGGCACAGCGGCTCTACTTCACCCATAGTCGTACAGAGGGCCGACAGTTGTGCAACATTTCCGGTTAGCCACTCCAGCAGTCGATTAACCAACTCCGTAATCTGTTTGTTGTCACTTCGAGACACAGTCATCAAGATGCTTTCTCCACCAGCAATCCTCACGTTGGAACGAACAACAAAGCTGCCGCCAACACAGACCCCTAAAAGTGCCGTTAGAGCTTCACAGGTGTGGCTATCATTGGGATGACTTTGAAGAAAACGGAGCAGTGCTTGTGTGCCCCCGTACGCCGCAATGTGGTCTCTGACACGACTATCAAGATGCTGCCCGAGTAGCCCCAAAACACCTGCAGCAAGTACCAGCAGCCGCGGTGGTTGACTCTTAGACGTGATGTGCTCCAGCCAGTCCACAGCCCCCTCAGCCGCGATTCGATCCTGGTTTGTAGTACTGGCAAATGCCAATTTCCACAGAGTTCTCAAAGCGTTTTCTTTTTCACGGGCATTTCCGTCACGAACAAGTGCCACCAGCAGCGGGATACCGTCCGCAACTACGATTGTGGCTTTGTTTTCGTCCGATGCCGATAGACCCCACAACGCCTCAGCTGCCTTTTCTTTCCGGACATGATCGCCTTCGCGCAGTAGTCCTATCAGCTCTAAAATACCATTTACTGCACTAGTGCAACAACTAGATCAGTGTTCACTGCGGGCTCGTTGATCACCGACGTTGTCATCGGTACTGAAATCTCCTTTCCATCACACACCGACGACTCCAACGCTGGCATTCCACTTGCGTCGTCAACGCTCCCGACTCTTTCCCCGCCATCACTCGGCGGTACTGTTCTAGGAGTGAGGATCGGACGGCTTCCGGTAGCTAAAGACACCATCCTGGAAATTCCATCTGACGCAGCAGCCACAACTGCACCATTCGTGTCAGTATCCACCCCTAGTTCGTTCAAAATCCCGACGACTAGATGAGACCCAGCCTGCCGCTGGTGTTCAATCGATTCCGCTTGTCCATCTTATAGTCCTTGCCACGTTCTACGAGACTCGAGACTCGTAGCAAATTTACGACTGAGCACTGCCAGCCGCCCGTTATGACACTGCCTTTTTCTATGTTTCGGGAATCCAGATAATTTTTTTTGCGCAACGCAACTTGGGTTCGCTGATGGAGCTCTGCTGGCCTCAAGGGGCTCCATCCAAGCGCAGGGCCCTCTGCTTGAATGAGGAAACCCCAAGGTTTTGGATCTCGAATGAACCTCAAAACTTCAAGGGTCGAGGGCCCATTCGCTGAACGCGCAGAGCGGGTTCTAGAAGGATATGAAGCAGGAGTTAGCGCAGCGAGATAGCGAGTTCAACTTGGATCTGACAAAACCGCTTAATCCCGCTACGACACGCGGCCCCTCGCTTGATAGCGGTGGCCATCCAGCAAACCCTATGGTGCCAGCTAATAGTGTTATCACTCATCCTGTCAGGAAACCAGGTTTCTTCTTCATGTTTTGCGCTTACGGGACCATTCAGACGAGCGAACTGGGAACTCAAAAAAAAAACTACATGTGGTGGTTGCAATAGTCAACATATTATCACCTTTGGCACATTTTTTTATGCAACCCGAATGCTTGTTATTAGCGCGAAAATGAATTAAATTGCTTCTTGTGATATCTGACTAGATTAAGCTCTTTTTCCTCTTTCTTGTGAGTATTTTAAATTTGATTTCATGATGGCAAAGCTCAAAAACCTACCCCTCGATAAACTGATAGCTTAAATGGTCGGTTATCGGCGTTACTGGCGGAGAAATGCGTTTGAAAAAAATATGTGTGACGCTACGAGTTAAAACAAAGTCAATTGCACTTCTATTGATGCTGTATACCGGAAATTATGGCTGGTTTTGAGAACTGTTAATTCTTTACCGAAGCCAATCACACGGTCTCGTCGATGGATATTTATCGCTAGACTCCGCAAAAAGAAGAAAGGCCAAAATGAATCCCGCGCGAAGCACGTAGGGAAACCTGAAGCGATCACAGCGAGCATGCCGGTGGTTTGGCAGACCGTGTGCGGAGCACGCGGACGCAAACCCAGGACTGATAGGCCGAATGAGCGAGACCAGTGAGAACTTGGTGCTGATTGATGGGTACACTTTTCAGAATTATCTTGCTGCTAGCTATGTCTTCGTCCATTAATCCATCGAAAGAAGCTAATTCCCAGAATAATACTGTGGGTTGATTGAGAGGTTCGGCAATCTCTAATCAAGCAAACATATATCAAATACCAGAATGGCCTCATGTCTAGCGAAGGTCATACCTATGGGGGATTCTGGCTGTACAATGTAGTAACTGGCGACGCCGTGCAGTGACAGCAGCCCCCCCCCCCCCCCCCCCCGGTAATACCGTAATTATTGTATTGGGCCACTAAAATAATTGATTATTGGGAATGCACAAAATTAATTGAATACGGTACTGGACCAATAATACCAGTAAAATACCAATATACAAGGTTGGGCATCCACCGACCAGCCATCCCAACGACTAGAGCGCAGCAAAGAATGCAATCGTTGGCTCAGAAGCCACGCCACAAACACAGGACTGCTCCGATCATGTATTCATTTTCATTTTTGACAAGATGGCCCCCAGCCGCGAGATCTGCGCTTTGTTTGTATGTGCCATAGTGCCTTCCGATGCCAGCTCTGTGATGCATCCCGCAAGTAGCAACCCGGGTCGGGCAACAGCAGCCTGCTGTCCCACTTTACGTCCACCCACCCCGACTTCGAGGAGACCTACAACGCCCCGGTGGCGTCTAACGCACCCCTCTCCAGCTTCGGCTTCGTTTCCGAGGCAACCCAGCACCGCTACCAGTGGCTTCAATGGGTCGTCGAGCGGAACCAACCCCTATCCAAAGTGGACAACCCACTTACTCGGTCCATGTCCTGCTTGAAGCCCGTTTCGTCGAAGACCTTGAAGGTCACCATGCAGAAGTGCGCAGCAAACATCGGTGCTGTCATTGAAGGAGAGATGGGCAACGTGTTCGGCGTCATGTGGGATGGGTGGTCCCACTCTAGTGTACACTATGTAGCCATCTATGCCGTGTACACCGTGGCAGGCAAGCGCGTGGAGCGGGTTCTGGCGCTTTCGCCTATTTTAGAGGGGAGTCAAGACGCTGAGGTGCACATTGACATGTTCAAGCGCGTGCTGGAGTGTACAACAAGGACATCACGATGGTGGCCTTTCTAGTTGCTGATAACTGCAGTTCGAACCAAAGAATCGCTACGCTCCTAGAGTTACCCCTTATGGGTTGCGCTAGCCACCGGTACAACCTAGCAGTAAACCGGTATTTGGCTGCGTACGAGCCTGAGCTCGCTACCCTGAACCAGCTCATGGTGAAGCTTCGACACTGCAACAATGCCGCCGAACTATCGAAGTTCACAGACCTGAAACCTATCAAACGGAATGTGACCCACTGGTCTTCGACCTTCGAGATGGTGCTGCGCTACAAGCGCATCCGTGATTCTATTCGTCAAGTTGAGGCGGTTGACGACTTCGTTCCGATGGGCGCAGCCCACAAGAAGTTGATGGGCCTTCTCGGCTATCTCAAGAAGCTTGATAGTGTCTGCAAGACACTTCAGCACGAGCGCACCAGCACGGCGGACGTGCGTCTGCTTTTCGATCAAGTGATGGACGGCTATCCGATCATGGCTAGCCACTTGCGTCCGAGCGTGAACATCGTGCACACGCCTGTGTTTGAAGCTGCCCTCGTCAAGATCTGAAACGACAGCAAGCTGACAGCGGGTGAAGCGCGCGCTGTGAAACGTTTCGTGATGGTGCCGAAGGCGAGTGCTGGCAAAAGGAAGGAGCGGTCGGAAGACCGCTACGGCATCGATATCCCCCGAGGAGGAAAACAGCTGCGGACGAGTGCATCGTCGGTGCATTACTGCGATTTGGCCAGAGAGGTACCTCCGACCTCTAACACGGTCGAGCGTTTGTTGTCTCAGTGCAAACTTGTTTTGACGCCTCGACGAGCGTGCATGCTACTCGCCAACTTCGAGATGTTGGCATTCTTGCGCGCCAATCGGGACTTGTGGGACGCAACGTTGCTGGTTGACACGGAGTAGGTAATGGCCACATGGTCGAATCGTTGAAGGGATGATTCACATGACAGCTTCAATATACGGATATTGGATCCGTTATTATTATTGTCCCCGTAGGTATTGCCGTCATTATTACGTATGTATTCGCCTTGCCGTACAATATATTACTGTATTGTCCGACCCCTGAGTGACAGAATGGTTCGCGTGTGGTTCCAACTGGTGAATAGCAGCGGCCAACCTTTGGGTCCGCCCGCTTGTTTGAAGAAATTTGGAAGCTGAAGCCAACGTTGATGACTTTGAAGCTGTGTTGACGGATCCGACAGCGTATGATAGCAGCGGTCGTCTTGAAGGAGTCGTCTCCAGTAATATGAAGGTGTACAGTGAAGGGGAGGCGTACTATCGTCAAGAACCTGTTCGATTGGATACGGGTGTTAGGGAGTACGGCAAAACCTTGGCGTCTGCTCTCATCGTGGAGGTGCCAGAGGTCTGGTATCGGTTGTTTACTGCTGGCACACACGCGCCGCTCCAGGATGTAACCTCTGACCCTCTCGCTGACTGGACATACCGTTGCGCATCTTCAAGTTGCGGCTAAGTGTAAGCATGATCGTACACTTCTTAAGCCTTTCGCGGACACAGTGACTTTGTATAGTATACAAATTCAAGATATTCGAAAATGAAAGGAGGCATTTTGCCTCCATCGGCGCGTATCCATTTTTGTCCGGTGAAGTGGGTACATGATGGAAGGAGGGAAAATGCACCCATCGATATATCCTGAGGGAGGGTTGCGATTAGCCAAAACGCTAACTTCGTGAAGAATCGCCAATCTGAAGGGACGTCTGGTTCGCGGCCGGCTTTTTGATTGGCCGGTGGTGCTGTGCAAGCCGTGCAGGGCTTCCACGGAAGCTCCTCCATCAGGAGTGAGAGCTCACGTATCTTCGCTATATCTTTCACGAGGTACGCATGAGGCTGCTGTTCCACGCCGGCGCTTGCTAATGCAGCTGCTACGACCCAGATTCGTATTACCTTTTTAAGCTGCTTCAATCATATTCACAATTTATCTATATTTTAATAAGCACTGTTTTTTTAATCTCAATATCGCCTGAATGGGTGATTGAAGACCTCACTTTTGAACAACGCCCGAGGAGGGAAGATGCCGCGTAGAGAGAAACGAGGACCACCTGAGGCGTCGCACAGCGTGGTGAAGCGCCGGCGACTGCCAACCCGACCGCCCGAGCATGACGGTCAAACTGCTGAGCCGCGCGGTAAGCTATTCATTATCTTCGACTACAATATGCTATGTATGTCTAACACAACTTGTATCGCAGATGACAGCGTACTCTTCAAATAAAGTTGGCGGGCGCTTCGACGTGAAGGCTGGACGGTTAAGCCCCTACCTCGGCGCAGCCTGGATAGCGAATATCGCTATGTAAAGCCTGGTCGCAGTCTAGACGACGATGAGGGCACTGATTTTTTTCTCGGGAAGCGGAGGCTTATTGCCTACTACATACAGCTGCACGACACCGCGGTCGTGTGAACAGCCAACCAACATGGTGAAATTACAGCAACCAAAGCAAACACTCACAAACGCAAGAGGAATACGTGATATTCAAGGATTACGAGCTGCCGATGTGGCCACGGTGGCCACTGGAGTTACTCACGTTCATCAAAGTGATGCTAGCGTCCATGCTAGTGATCGTGCGTCAGATCTGGATGGTGGAGAAACTGTTGCGGATTGCGTCGATCGAGAAGGTGCAGGAGTCGACCACGGCGAAAATAGCTCTGGCAGTTGTGTCGCGCCTGAAGTGGGAGGCACTTTAACGCGTAGTGATGGAGCTGGTATTGCGGCAGGAGTTGTCCGACGAGCCTGAGGCACTGATAACGCAGGCACGCACCTGGCGCGTCGTGAATCAGTAGTGGGGCGTGTCAGTGATTCTCCTGGTGGTGTCACAATGGATAGAGTTGGCGTTGACCAAGACGGCAGCCGTGGCAATGACCTCACTGCCGTTACCGAAGGTCCTGCTTCTTGTTGTGGTGGTACGGGTACCACAAAAAGTGGTGCAACCGCAGGTCGAAGTACCGGCAAAGCGGCAAAACGGACAGTGCGTTGTGTATTGACACCGCGGAGTGGCAGTGATTCTCGTGTGGTTGGTAACAAGGCTGTGACCGGGGCCGCACGAGGTGACAGAGCCGACGGTGAAGTCAGTAGACGTGCATGCCGTGACCCAGTTGGTGCAGAAGTACCTCCTTCTTGTGCTGGCGCTGAAATTGCGCGTTCTGCCGCTCCACGTATGCAAGGCGCTGGTAGAACGACCGACCGACCGTACGGTGCATCGTGCAGCAGCAGTACATGACAGTGCAATGCCTCGTGGTGGAAGTAATGGTCTGAATGTCGCTCGAATAGATGAATGCGGTATTCATTACCGTAATATCGCAGTTGATGTGGAGTGAGCTGATTTACGTTGTGGAGATGGAGTTAGCCAAGGTGCCGGCAAAGCTGGTAAACGCGTGGGGAGTCGCGGAGCAGCAGTCAACTGTGGCAACCACTCTCGTGGTGGTGGATACACTGCTATGGCTGGTGTCGCTCGGGAAGGTGGCGGAGACGACGGCGAAAGCGGTAGCCGTTACAGTGACCTCGCCGTTGGTGTGGAAGTTTTTGTTTCTCGTGGTGATGACACTGGTACGTCGACCGATGTTGTCCTAAGTGGGGCTGGCTAAAGACGGGGAGCCAGTAGGACGGGCAAAAGCCGTGCAGCTGTTGTGGAAAGTGGTAACGATTCTGATGATAATGAAGTCGCTGAAAGGATTGGTGAAGTTGCTAGTTCACCCGGTTTGTCCGGTAACTCTGTGATGTACGTGAACAGGTTGGTTGCCTACTCATCATCATGTGAAAAGTGGCTAATGACAAGAAACTGGCACCCAGTTTTTAGGCAAGTGGGTGCTGCAAATGTTATGGAGCGTACTTGCCAGAGACTGATAAATCGAAAAGTTGTCCTCAACGAGGTGCGGTGGTTGGATACGATGTTTCAGAAGCATACCCATTTTGTTTCAATTGGAGTCCTCCAACGTGGAATCGAAAACTATCAAGCACTGACGAGAACAGCGTCAAAACCTAGCTGGTACACGCTGACTACGGTGCCGGAAAGTGAATATATTCCTCGAGACGCAGATCTGGAGTACCTAGTGGAAGACCAAGATGGTGCCGTCGAGTTCGACCCAGACCAGTTGCTAACTATCAGTTTGAAAGAAGTCGAAACATGAAGTTCGATCCGAGGGTCGAGATTAAAGCTCCAACTGATTTGTATAGACATAGTGATGGCTCGTCGACAACGTGGACGCGCCATGAGTGTACTTACCTCTTCACTCAATCAGCCTCCTCCAGCTTCCTAGCATACATTCCTCTATACTTTTGGCACCAGGTGGTGAACGAATAATGCATATGCAGTTGTGAAAGGAGTCTGACTATTGCCTCCCGTTACACCCTCGGAATTGATGAAGTTTGTTGGAATTCTCGTATTTATGAGTATTAACGACAAAGGCGAGTACGAGAACTACTGGGGCGTGCAACCTGAAGATACAATACTTGGCAACCAGAATTCTTCGGGCCTGGAAAAAGTCATGTCGTTTCAAGCTGATCAGAAAATGCTTTGTTTTACGGCATCAGCGCATCCTGCACAGCGCGATGCCGCTGCAAGAATTCGTCCGCTACTTAATTTGCTGAAGATTACAGGGGGCGCTACATTGAGATAGGGCGTGACGTTGCACTTGACGAGTGCAGTGTCGCTTGCAGATCACAATACGGTCGACATTGCATTGTGTTCAACCCAACTAAACCTACTGGCAAATATCACTTCCGCCTGTATATGCTATGCTGTGCGACAAGTTTGGTAGCGATCAATTTTCGATTGCACTGCAACAGTGATATAACGGACAGACTCGAAGGTGTAGTGGATACTGAGGAGGCATTGTAGCTGCGTCGTAAGTGGGCCGATTCTCGGGTATCTTCTATTTAGAAACATTGTGCTCAAAGTGTCCAGACCGCTGTACAGCTCCAATCGCATTATCAACGCCGATAATTATTTTACATCGGTCCAATTACTACAAGGGCTACGACTCAAGGGCCTATACGCACGTGGAACTGTTCGAGATGGTAGCAAACACTTCCCGAAGCATACTGTTCTAAACAAGATGAGAGCCTCTCGTGATGATAACTGCCACGCAATTTCAGCACAACACGGTATTGTTACCGCATCCTGGTGCGACGGAAGCATTGTGCAGAAGGTGTCAAATACCGGTGCTTCCACTGTGACGAATGTTGAGCGCCAAACGGACGTGCTACACAAACGTATCCTGCACCAACTTGCGTGAGTCAATACAACAAGCACAGGCAAGGCGTAGATCGCCTAGACCAATTCCGGGGTCGTTTTCCGCTAGCTAATGGGCACTCCGACAAAAAATACCACAAAAAATTAGCGTTGGCGCTTATCGATATTGCGAGATCAAACGCGTGGTGGGTACTTCGAAACAACGAGACCCTGACAGAACGTTTATTATTGCCCTTGCATCGGAACTAATATCGGGGAAATGAGCTGAAGCTCCGAGTGACGACATTATGCTATTTGGCGCCACAGGGGCAGATTTATCGCCAGCGCTAAGCTCCCCGGAGGGTTTAGTATCGGCCAGACCTGATAGCAGTCTGCAAAAAAGCTGTACGGTAGTCTCCTCGCTGCAAATACTGAAGGACTGTGGTCGACAAAGGCGAGGTTGCGTGATTTGCCGGTGGGAGAATCGATGGCCAACAGAAAAAAGGTTACTGCGGCAAACGTAGCGTTTGTCTTTGTAGGGGCGTTTACACGTATGTACCAAAAACCTACATGTCCGACACGGATCTTACTTGGTGGGAGAAATTCCACAGATTTTACCTTCCCGACGCGCTGTATTCCGAAAAGAGAAACAGCCGAAAGCTGGCGCACCGAAACAAGCTGAAAGACGCCGAAAAGAACACGACCCCATCCGTAAGAGGCCCACAAGATCCACCACCACCGGCTAGATTACTTGACAGTGCATTTACTCAGACAAACGCAACACGAATTCAATTGCCTACTTGAAAAATGCTTCATTACCATCCTCAATTATTATAGAGGCAATGCCTTTTCCGCGCACGGCAAGCCTCGGTGAAGATTCTGCTCAGGGCCCACAGAATTTTGAGACGATCGGCCAAGGATGACACGGTAATCAATGATTCGGCGGTGGCTGATCCGGCTGGGACTTCTACGACCAATGTGGTCACGTGCATCGCATCCACGGGTGCCAGATTGAGCATGGTGGTCACGACGCTGCAGTGGCTTGCAGAGGCTCGGCACGCCGGTCATGGTAGATCCGTCTGGTTCTCCGACGCCGTACGACTTCACGCACATCACGTCCACGAGCGCCACAGCGGGCATGGAGGTCATGACGACGCGGTGGCTTGGTGTGGCTAGGCACGTCGGCCGTAGCAGATCCGGCTGGGGCTCCGGCGCCCTACGGCGTAACGCACATCGCATCCACGGGCGCCACAGTGGACATGGCGTCCCCAGCAAGCATAGGGTCTGTTGGCTCGGTACGGCGGCGGTAGCAGATGCGGCTGGGGCGTCGAGTAACTCGTCCACGGGCTCTACGGGGGGCTTGACGGACTCGGTCGCATAATACGCCACGGCTACGCGCACGACGAACACCAGAGCTAGTAGAGCGGGGTGTCTTGAGCGGAGACATCCGTTTTGACAGCGTGGCAGCGCCAGCGATTCAGGGTAGTGCAGTTGACGTAGGCCGAAGCGGCCAAAATCGGAAATGAGGATTGATTTGTATGCGATGCGGCGCAGCCTCCGCCGCTTCGCGCCAAAACCTCATCGTACGTCTTTCGAAGATTGAAGTTGGCGACGGTTGATTTCGCCAATCGTCGCCAACTTCAACCTACAATAGTCAATCACTACGCATTATTTGTGTGGCTGTGAACTGCGATTGGTCAATGGAGCAAAGCGAAGACACGGGCAAAGATTTTTTTGTCCAGAAAGTTTGGACAAGCTTGCAAAAGCTTGGGCAAGCAATACTTGACTATAAAATTCACGAGACTGCGAGATGAGCACGTTACCCAAATGCCGTTTTTGCTTTAAAAACTGGCTACATGTAGAGCCCCCTCTACTATGTTATTGCATTTTGAAAGTACCCACCCTCGCTATACTGCAGAAGTGCCGCATCCGCCCTCCAAACACGTCTAATACTTACACATCGTTCAGTGTGTCACCCAAAAACAAAACCGCACCGCCACCACCTCCATTCTCACTACAGCGATAACCATTGAGGCCACCCGCCCCAACTACTAATCCTACCAAATGGTTGTATTCGTGCACCACGCACGATTCACGTAGACCGAAGCACTGTCCGTCTGGCAACACCACTGACGGTGTGTGTACCACACGAAACTGCCCCCCCCCCCGCACACGCTGTTTGTGATAGGTGCTCATGGTGCTTAAGGACGACGAAGAGCGAGGCCGTGTCCACCCCTACCAATGGACCTGCTCATATCATGCCCGCGTTCGTAGTGACCGCCATGGCGCTCGTGGCGCCACACGCTGAGATGTTTACGGTGACAAACACTCAGGCCGGCCCCACAATTACTAGCGTAACGACATTCGTCGTGACTACTTCGCCCTTTTTGGCGACCGCGTGCGAAATTCATGCGGTGCTAATGAACGACGGCGATAAGGGCTGACTCGACCGCAACCGATGTACCGATCTACTTGAATCCAGCACCCGACGAATCCGTAATGCCATTCGCGATGTCCGTGGACGAGGCGCATGCGGTGGGGAAGGATGCCGAAGAGCCGAGGCCACTTTGCAATGCCAAACTGACTGCATGTAGACACGCGCTGCCAATGTAAGCTAGCTGTTTGTGGTGGCTACGATATAATAATAAAACTTCTTGCAACAGTGAATGCTTTGCTTGGTTAATGCGCTCTGCCCACCGTCGTGCCGTCATGGGACTTACGGTTATCTGGGCAAATTTGGGCCAATCGAGATCTCTATAGGGATGGGAGCGCGCTTCCGATTGCGTACCATGGGTGCGTGCTTGTGAAAAGATACAATTAGGGAATGATGTGATTTAAATATAACACCTATCCATAACACTTCGACAACAGTTATAAGTATCGAAACTACTTTTTCCATGGCTTGTTATAGATCCTATCAGAAACACAAACTTTGCCGCGTCCGCGCCGGTAGAACCGCTTTGGTGCAAGAGATGCACATGTCATGTCGTCTGACTGATTCGCCCGCCACGTTGGTGACCGGTAGTAGCTGCACTTCGAGCAATAACACTCCATCCACTGCGCAAGTTTGACCTTGTGAGCCATGCTCAAATAGAGCGTGAGCTTGTAGTTTCTCTTCTTCTTAATGCCTTCCCAGCCGTGTTGGTGTAGAGTTTCGGTGTCCACAGTCTCGTCAGATTTCATCTTTTTGTGGCGGTTTATGTATACATCCACGACTGCCGAATATGGCCGAGGTAGGCGTCAAGAAACGCGAGACGATCCTTGAAGTGTCTGTATTTCCTAGTTCGATCGATCAAAATAGGACGTCGTACATGTGAGCAAATTATAGAAATTTGTATGGATAGACAGCTTACTTCGGAAATCTCCATGGAGGTTTGTAACCATCGCATCATCATCACAAAGTCGTGGCGCGATCCTTCTTTGAGAAGTTCGAAAGCTAGATTGACCGCATTCATTTCCTTTACAGGTAGCTCAGCTACAAAATCATCGATTTCGCTTGATGAGCCAAAGTCGGGTCGTATTTCTAGCCAAATAGCAAAAGTTGACGCTATTTTTTGTACAGCAACAACAACAACTATATTTTACTTACTTGACCATCCGGGGGATCGTATACCGGATACAAATGGTCGAACTCAATGTCCTTCTCGGCACAAAAGTACTCGAGTGCCTGATACCACAACAATCATAAGAACTTTATACAGCCCCCGCTTAGATGAGCGTACACACCTCAGCTAGGCTTACGGCCCGTCCGTAGATATGCTTGCCATTTGTAGTCCGTGTCTTAGGGGGAAGCAACCATCGTGATCATAATAAATGGAGTTAGCCCTGTACGCTGCGACAGCGATCTACCATCGTCGACGCAAATTGGCGCTGGATACAGAACCCGGCCAAGATGAAGTCTGCGACCTTTCAGAGTGACACAAGCGTTTCACATAGCTTGATTTTCAACGTGATCTACAACGCTGACGCACCCGACGCAGTTATTTACTGGTAAATTTCAACATATTTAGCGAGTTTTGATCGATTTCTGGAGGGATCCGAACAAAAAGCTCTGTCAGCACCTAACCCCTCTTTATCCCCATGCGCTTGATTGGAATAAAAAAAAAGTGGGTGCACCACGGTCGTTCGAATTGTGTTGTCACCTTTTACATATTTGCACATGAGACACGCGCCCAGAAACTACTCCACACGATCTCGCAAATGATGTACGTTGATAGCCTTTATTCTAGGTCATAAACAATATAGGTCACAGGTACTTGGTCACGTGACCAACAACGCTTGGTCACGTATGGATAGCGACAGATAAAATGTGTCCCTGTTGATTGCAGCCTGATGCATTAAACAAACTTCATTGAAAAAACAACTGTAAGCTAGCTCAACGTGTATGAATAACTACAACACCTCTTCTTGCTCAGGGCAGACATCATAGAGAAGTTCCAAATCTTCGTCCGACAACTGTGGGTCCTCCTCATGGTTGTTGTCATCAATACTGTCGCTGTCGCTCTCGTCTTCGCTTTCGGAGTCTTGAATGTCGGCAATACTGGGGAGCGTAGCTGCTCTTGGAAACCGAAGCCCGGGTCGCTTCGGAGCTTCTGCGTCGCCCGTTATTATACTCTTCCGTAGAATTTGATAGTGTCGTGCAATTTCTTCAATCGTCTTGACAAAGTGCCGGAGAGAAGGCTGTCGCTTCAGACGGGTATTGACTTCACAGTGGAATTGTTCTAATGGGTTATTTGTACGATTTACGATTTCTCGTTGCACTCCGTAGACATTCCACAGATCTGGTGGAAACGTCTCAATCCAAGTCTTCTGGAAGTAGTTCCAGAATTGATTCCTCTTAGAACGAGAATATGGTATATTCTGGGCCTCACAGCGCTGTTATCTTGTTTTTAACCCAAGCAACACCCTGTACGCTGTTTTTTTCAGGATCGATCACAGTGAGCATATCTAATACTCCAAATCCCATAGCAATACCTGCTTCAGTTTCAGAGAGTTGATACTTTTTTCATTTTCCGTCGACACGCCTGCTTAAAATGAAACAAGCAGCCAATGATGCATGTGGACGGCAAGTGGCCACGCACTGCAAATATCAATGCAGCCTCAAAGTCACACACCACATCTTTGGGGTTTGGCTTCACACCCACAGCAAATTTGATACATTGAAACAGCTTCTTGTACCAATCTTGTGTTTGTGAGGTCGCCAACGTGAAAAATAGAGGCACGAACAGCTCCGTCAACGGATCGTACATCATGAGGTTAATGAACTGATGAAATCCTTTCGGTGTGCTCCGGAAGGTCCCATCAACACAACGATGGAAACTGTCGTATCGAAGCAGGTTGCGTAGCTCCGGATGTGCCCAACCGAGCAAGCGCTCGAAGCTTTGTTTCCCCTGCTTCGCTTTGGCGTCATCATGCCAGGTGTAATTAAACTGAAAAAACTAACGATGTCGTTCTTGACCTTTGGCATCTTCGGGGATTCGAGCATTGAATAGATATCCTTTCCATTTTGAGCAGCTTTAATGTTTTCAATTCGCGAGATCACTTGACGTTTTAAAAAGTCCGCGAACAACACGATTTCACTCCAGATAGAACATTTTGTAGGCCTCTTCCCAAATTTTTGTAGCTCCATTGTCAGTTTCCTCAACTATTTTGTCAACAAATTCTTTCGTCTCGTCGACCACCTTCAGACACGCAGAATCATCAGTACCTTTGGAAATTGCGCTATTTCCACCATAGTTCCGACAAGTATGTGGAACCATGTTGGCAAAGTCGTACGTCATTGTGTCGGCGTGGAATACCAATGTGCCGGGACACAACTTCGGTTTTCTGTAAAAACTGCACCGATATGAAATATTGACCTCGGTAACATTAGCACGGGAAAGCTGATACCCCTAATAGTATATTTTGGTCTTCCGTCTCGTGTTGAGGGCGATGGCAGCGCTGGCTGTGACGCTAACGAGCGTCGGGATATTTGTTGAGTAGAGTTCGAGTCGTCTAACAGGCGCGGTGTTGGGACAGCGAACGCTGCGAACGTGTTATCGTCTGGTAGCACTGTGAAAGCACTCGCTGTCGCAGCACCATCCAACGTAGGTTGCAGCAAAGAGCTGCTGTCTACCACAGACATCGATAGTTCTGCCTCTGGCCTGGTAGCAGATGTACTAAACCGTGTCAAAGGCTGAGATGGAGGCGAAGAAGTTGGACTGAGCTCCCGTTGCTTCTTAGGCGAGCGTGGCATGCTTGAGGTCGGCTTGTAGTGGAGTTCCAAAGTCGAAATGCAAAGTGAGGTTCAAGAACTTTACAAGGTAAAAGTTTTGGTAACTTGCGGTAGCTGTTACGTGTCGTACTACTTGAATCTAAATCAGCGATACACAGCTTCATACAAGTCGGACCATCCGAGTGGGTGCGTTTGAATCTTATAGCCGGCGCTGCAACTTGACGCGAGCAGGGTAGGTGGCTATGTCGGATCGGTAGTCAGTGCCTTGTCGTAACCACTGTGTAGTGCATTGCCACGAGTCATTGTCTTCCGCGTTGTCTGCGTTGCGCGTGCTTTAAGTCGTCGAAGTGCATGCGTGACCAGTAATGTTTGGTCATGCTTGATGTGCGTGACCAATGTATTTAAGACAGTGACCAAGTGGCTACTTTACACTGTGACCAAATGTGTATTGACCTAGAATAACTTCTTCGATGCACGTTAAAGTACCGACCAATACCTTCCAGCACTGCGTCACGTCCTCGATGGAGCCGTTGCACGAGATCGTCGGCTTTACGAGGAATCCATACTTTTTTCTTTATTTAACCAACCCTTTTCATCATTGCCCACCGCAACGTGCGGCCGACACTTTGTGTGTAACCGCTGTACAGCTGTAATCGCCGTGAACGACGGCCAGACGAAGTCAGGGTCGTCCAAATGGCGAAGTTGCTGTGAAAGAGGATGTATTGTTTCTTCCACTTCGGCTGGAGGGGATTTCTTCTGGCTACGACAATCTCGCTTTCGTTGCGGTTTCTGCACTACCTGAGGCTCTTCAGCGCTTCGCTTTCTTGGGGTCATGAAATTTAGATGTATAGTCAAATCATGGTCCCCATCCCAACGAAAAACCATGTCAGCCCACACTTTTGAGTCTCCGTCAATGTGCTCTACTTCATATCTGTACTCCATCAATTTTGTTGACCTTCCGTAATTTGCCTCGAATGTGCTTTATACTTCTTTGCCGGGAGCAAATACGTAGATCAGGTTGCGATGATAACAGTAGAGTTTACAGCCTCCACGGCTCAAGAGCAAGTAACTCAACTTATCACACGCGCACACGATCGGGTAGGCTCCTTCTCGATAATAGACCAGTTGCACTGAGATCTAGTAAAGCTGCTATTTTAACAAACTAGAGGCTCATGGTTCTGTTCATGCACGTCTTTTAAAGGTTGCTGTTGCTATTCTTGACTGACTAGGACACGTCCGAAGCATCCGCCAGGTCACCGATCTGTGGACTACACTGATAACGCGGGAGACCATCCTTCATCACAATAGTTTCTAACACAATCGACACTAATCTGACAAATCTTCTTCGGTTCTCGATCCAAATACCCCCAATTTCTACCTAATCAACGGAAGTAGGCTGGTTCGCGAGCACCTAGCGTCATTAAATCTGTTCCTAATATCTTATGGTGCTTCCCTACCATGTTTACAGACGAAAAGAAGTATAATAATGTTGAAAGTGATAATTTTCATTTACGCGGTGTTTCGTTGTTTGGTCTTATCTACTGGATCGCCTTTACACGACTCGCGAACGCTTTGTTAATCTGGCAAATATATTAGTCGACGAAAATAGTATCGTCTGAAAATTATTTTTAGAGGTAGGGGGGGGGGGGGGCAAAATGAAAGATGGATCCCAGTAAATCGTACAGTGGTTTCTTTAGATATTGATACATGTGCTAGGTTTATAAACTAAGCAAATGTTACCTGTGATGTCGCCCTCCCGATTAAGTGCGTGTAATATGTTATTGGATGTTGCACGAAGAATTCAGGAGAGCTAATGCCCGTCCAAAATGGCACTTGCTGTTGTGGTAGCAAATACTAAGAGTCGAAAAGACGTTGAATAAAAAACATCAAGCCGAGAAATGTAATCAATCAACGACGTTCGTAGATTTTCACTCAGCGAAATCGAATTCAATCCAAGATGCATGACAGAAAACATAACATCGGTCTGGCCGCCGATAGGTTTTTTCAGTTCGTGAAACTACTGCTATATCAATCAGCTTCGCCCGTGCAGATGCTGCGGTTGCGAAGCCGGTGCGGGTGATGCGTTGGTTCAGGCTAGCCTGTGATTTCGAAGCACTTGGAGCAGATTAACTTCGTCAAGTAGATCTCATAGAAGTTTGTCGCCGTGATAACGGCCTGTCGTCAAGCTTGGAGCTTCGCAGTGCCAGTTTGTGAGCCGCAGATCAATGAAGCAACAGTGCACGCGCCGCAAGTCATATCGATGGCAAGAGGACTGCAGCGCGATATCGGATTGGGTTTGGTGCACGTGGCACAAACCTTCAGTGGGCGCTGGCACGCGTCCACAACTACATGACAAGGAGCGTATCTAGGAAGCAAAATTGTTAGTCTAGATAGCTCAATTCCTACTTGCTAAACTTTTCTCATTAACAAACTTTCCCTCTTCGGAACAATACCCCGGGATCCGCGGCAAAGTTACAGAATTCACAATTAATAACTTGGAAGCACACGAAAACAGAAATTGACACACAGTCACTTCCGAAATAGTCAACATTGCTCTATACAACCTACCGCGCCTCTGAACAAATCCCAGGTAAGATCCCAGGCTTCATCACATGCAGCCTGTGCATTAATGATGCATGAGCGCGCCGCCAAGAACACGAGGAGTGCCCTCGTGTGCTCGAAAAAAGCTAGAGATCCACGAGTAATGCCCGATCGTTACAGCAAAAGGTGGTGCAGGGGCCATCGTCCGCCTCGAATTTTGCGTTAGGCGATATTGACCCCTTCTGGGCGACTGTGTGCGCCTATGTCGCCCGGCACTGGGACGCTGGACGGGGGCGACGCTCGCGGCGAGGATGTCCTAATCACGAGGAGAACATTTACAGATGCAGCCTAGCTCGCGATAGTCGTTGCTCTACTCAGAAATATCACATTGTTACGAAGTGATCGAGATGATCGATGTCTACCTCCACCTATTTATCGCAGATGCAAGTTTGCAAGATCAAATTGGAAAAACCGAGAAAATGAACAAAGTTCGCATTTCGCGCATGGTCCAGATGCGTCTTGGATGTGTACAATAATTTCATGTGTGTTTCTAGTTTGAGACAAAAACACTGGTTGGCACGCACGACTGGAATTGTTTTGTGCCCAAGCTACAGTCTAGTGTTAATCACACACCGGTCCCGTCCTTCGGAAACCGAACTCCGATGGAGTTGTTTTGTGATTGCAACTACCATCACCACTAGCATTATGCATGGATGTGAAGCAGAAGGAACATATTGAAATACCGACAGAAAGCTCGAGTGGTATATTGCCGCAGAAACAAAGGTCAAGTCGAGGTCAACGGATCGACCGCCGCCAAAAGCACAGCGGAGCGTGTACCTCAACGATGTTTGAGTGGTCAAGGCTTGGGAAAGCAGTGTAATGGTGCTCTGACTTGGCACTCAGCAACTCCAAGCCACCTCCTCTATTGCGCACTAGGGAGGAAATTCCAAACTGACATGTATTTGAGCTCGTTAATGACTGCACTGCCTGTCTCCTTTGTCCTTACGCTTGCTCTGTGGTCCCTCCTGTTGCCTTGATGAATCCTGAACCTGAGTACATGGATACAAACCAGAACCTGCGATTCCAGACGTTTCAGCGGCTGAGATCCCAAACGTTTCAAGCTGCTGCGCTGCGGCAGAACAAGTGGAGATGCTCTCCTGATCAAGCGCATTGTATCACACCGGCGTCAGCTGCCACAGACAACGCTGCATCACTACTTGAGACTGGGGCCAAGGTTACAAACGACGCGGCTGGCCACCATGCTTTCGACACACCAAATGCCTGTGCTGTTTCTCGAGAACCTCCACTAGATCCTAGATGAAATAACGTACAAGCTACAGCTCTTACAAACCTATACTTCTTGTAAGGTTTTACAAGAAAATGAGTACGAAGCATGCTGCACAGTTTGTGGAATGTCACCTGCGTGCAACGCAAGTGACGGCAAAACCAAGAGTTATAGCTTTCGGCATCTAACATAGACTCAAATACAATAGCTGCCTCAAAAGTAAACACATACACTGGAGGGTTCCTATGCAGCATCAACGCACATGCTAGCGCGACACTTGCAGCGACGGTCTTTCGCAGCGAGCACGGCTAGTCGGTGTGTTGTTGGCATTGGCCAAAGCGCAGAGATTGAAAACTGGAGTCACTGGCTGTCAGCCAACTAGCCTTACACAGAACTTGGGAACCCGGGCACTTCTCGAGTCCCTGGGTTCTTGTTGCAGCACACAATTTACCCTAACCTCTTTCGTATTGAGCCAATCACAATAAAACCCTTTACCTAGACCGACAACCAGACCGAGAACCAGCACCAGCCAGCGCGACCAGAGCCTAATGGCTGATTCTTTAATTTTAAACAGCTCGTATCTGTACTTAAGCGGGATGCTTCACCTGATTCGGCTTTAAATAACATGATTTGGGCTGCGCTAGCAGCTTTACTGCTATCTCAAAATTAACCACATCACGGATTATCATGGTTAGAAGGTAGGCTTCAGCAGCCAATCAGATTAAACCTACGTGTCCCGTCCTTTTCAACTCAAATCTTCTATAAAAAAAGAAAGATTTGAGGAGAGATGAAAATTTATGTTGGTTGGTGGAAAATCGACATAGTAGATTTGATTGGCCTTGACAAGGTAACCGCACAGCCAGCAGCTTCGCACAACTTCCATTCTTGCAGTTCTACAAGATGGTTAACAAGAGGCGGAGTGTTGAGGAGGAATATGCGCTTCTCGGCTTTATATCATCGCATCTAGAGCAGCATACAAAGGGAGTGAAACCAATTTCTACGACAGCGCTTTAGAAGTCATTCTACAGAAATCTACAACACAAGTGAAGACCAAATGCATCGAGCTCGAGAAATCGTCCAAGATCTACAAAGGCAAGCTGACTCGGTCGGGTTCTTGGGCCACTCACCTCACACGATTTGTTTTCGCGGTATCACAAATCCAGTGATATGATAACTTGGGCTGTGCGTAGGCTGGGGTTGCCGAATACCAGACTCCGAGCACATACTGTCTAGGATCGAAGTAGTCCCCTGGTTTCACTGCCATCACGGTTAGTCCCATTTGCGACGATGTGCCGTTTCTCAGATCGCTTGGAGCAGAATTTTCCCGGTGATCCGAGACTTGATTACTTGAGATGGCTTCGGATTGACACCAGTACCAGGTCTGCGGTGCGCTACCCAGATTTTGAAGACAATTACCGAATTGGGGCCCATGTAGAGAATGTCGAACAGGTATGGCCACTTGTCTCCGGAAATGTGCGCATAACCGACGACTCCCAGATTCCGAGGATCTCACTTATTTTCACTATGGTCGTGAATTGTACCCATGGATTCCGAGGCTGAACCCACCAAGCAGCGGCTCCTCAAGCTTCCATAACAATCAGGACCATCACTCTGCCGAAAGATCGCAGAAATCAACCCAACCAACAGATACTCAACCAAGAGCAGAAGTAGTTTGCATGATCCTTAAAATCAAATAGAGTTCGTTGTGCATCCAAGGCCGTAAGTGAGGGCGGCGTACTCCAAGATTACATTAAGACGATAAAACTTGGGGATTCACTGCCTATAGGCCTGGACCTGATCCAAGTTATTCCATATTTCTACGCCCTAGTTTGCCGATCTGCGGACGGGTTCAGTGGGCTATATATTCGGGAGGAAGCGTTAAATGAGGCCCCTAAGAGTGATTGCAACTTGAGACTCATGTGTAGCCATGTTGTCGAAGGCTAGAGCACCGGAATCGAGCAGGCCACCCACGGAACCACTGGTAGCTGTATTAGCTGGGGGAACGCCGCCCCGAATCCTTGCATCCTCACGCTAAAGAGCTGTTGCCACGCTCACTCGGGGAGTGATCATCGTACTAAGCCGCCTCCCTTCCATTTGCTCAGGGCGAGCCCAAACGTCGTTGTAGCCGTTGAGAGAAGGCGTCGACGCAAGAGCTTCCGGGCTGGTGGAGGAGTCAGTGTAGCTCGAGGGAGGCATGGTGCAGCTGGGGGGGGGGGGGGGGGGTGAAGAATGCTAATGCTGCGGACCAGGAGCTTAGCTTGCTCGAGAAGTGCACACCGCCAGTAGCTCACCGACGCATCGCTGCCAGTGATGGTATCCAGACAGGCACTGGTTCCGAGTTACAGGTTTTCCCTACCCCTCTCAAGTGTGTCCGAGAACCAGCACCAGCCAGCGCGACCAGAGCCTCAGTGAGCTTGACATACACAGCAATTGGCTAAAATGTGAGAAGACAGAAATTGGCTAGTAACTTTTCAAGAAAGTTGGAGCAGCTTTTTATTATCAATAACAGGGAGATAGCATTCATACACAACAGGAGGTGCACTGATGCAGGAGCAAGAAGTAAAACCTCAAAAGAAATGGTGCATAAAGTTTTTCGAAATTGATTTCAGAGCTTCGTGAATCACGACGTAGACTTTTGCGATCGACTCGTGTTTTTGTTCAATACTTGGCCTATTCTACATCAACTGTATACACAAATTCCAAGTCGATCTCATAATTATGTGTAAAAAACTGCACGTCGCGCAGATTTTTTTCCCGTGTGGATGCGTTTACCTTTTATTTCGAAGAAAGCCCGACTAACTGTCCAGTATAACCGGGCTCCTGGTCGTCATAATGGCACTTTATATACCGCTAGAAGTTGGAAATCGCGCTGGTACTGGTAAGAGTAGGCGTATGCGCAACGTCAGAAGTAGCTGTGAGCACTCGTTAGTAAAATTCAATTGAGAATTCTGAAAATGACATTGAAAATTGCGGTTACATCAATGCCGGCTCTATTGTGAATTAAACTTACAGTTGAACAGGACCCCACAAAAATAAACATACTGTTGCTGCCAGGAATAAAAACCGAAGAGAGAGAAGAGCTATCTCAGCCTACGCGAAGCCCTAGTTGAGGCCACAGATAATAACGCGACGAGCATCTCCAGGGCCTTCACTGGGAAGCAGGAACAAAATCAGCATGAAAAAAAAAAGTGAGTCAAGCAGGATTTTTTTTTACTTCTTTTGAGAGCTGATTTAATGGTCATCCCAATCTGTGTGTGCTAATGATCGTGCGATGCCGCACTAAAGTTACATATACTCCATGTAGCGGGCTTTCAATTCTTGCAACTGTCCGCCCTGTGAGAATTTGAGAAGCTCTTTTCCTTAAACCGAGCCGTCCTTCCGCAAAAGACTTTCGCATTCTTCCATAGATTTCCAGGCTGTCCTGGCCAGTCATATGCACAATGTAAACGGCCACTTGTGAGCGACCCTCAATCTTCATCGCATTTGCCATTTAGAGCTCAAGTGCCCAGCACACCCGAAGCTTCGCGATGGATCTAACCGAGATTCCGTTCGACGTCCCTGTGATCCTCCAGTCAATCCGCAAAGGGAAAAGCTTGCAGAACCCGCTTGGCTCCAAGAAGGCTCGCTGTCTAACCGACAACCGCGACTTCTACGAGCAAATGATTTTACGTCGTGTCCGCGACGACAAGATCGCCATTCAATCAGGCCACAACGGCCGATTCCTCCAAGTTCGCGCAAGTGGAGAATGTGTCTTCGACCCTAAAGAGCCTGGCGAGTGGGAGCTCTTCACCATGGAGACGGACGCGAGCTGCGCTCTGTACTTCGTGTCATGCCACACGGGAAATGTCCTCCATTGCAACGACAACAATGACGCCAGGTGTGCGAACCAGAACCGTCAAGACTGGGAGGCCTGGAGGATCGTGGAGCCCCGCACGAGTGCCACTACAAACCAAATGCAGCGAGCTTCGGACCAACGCTATGATCTTGCGGGCAAAGACCGTCAGAATTTAGTCCTGGAGCTCGCCAGGTGCGGAAAGACACCGGCGGAGATCGAGCAGATCGTGACAAGCCTCTTCGATGCTCCACTTGCTACCGCTTTGGCCCCAACTCCAGTAGTTCAAGTCAACAAGGAGTAGGCACGCAGACCAGGGTTCCTGCAGTTCACGTTGCTTGTACTTACCACCCCGTCCACTGGCTCACAACCTCGATTCATGCATGTTTTAGTGGTTTTCGATCAGACATTTTTGCAGGGCAGATTTAAGAACATTTTCTAGCTTCAACTCGTAACTGCGCAAAATTTAACGGTCCTCCATTCTACATGTAGATCTCACGCATCTTCAGCGAAGTGTCCTCGTTGCATAAGAAGGTTCACCAGCTCGCTCATCAGGTATGGCAGTCACATCCGACGAACGAGATCTTGCAAGGTTAGTCACATCGGTGTTGGTGTCGTCAGGTCATCCACGTACTTGCAGAACAATGTGAATTCTGTTGAGCTCGAGGATGAAGAGGAAGATGTTGGAGCGGTAAACGAGTTGGTACTGCCAACTTGGCAGTGCCAATATCTTACATCTGACATACGAGTATGCGTAATACCTGATATATTTTTGGACAACCCAAAATTTGGGTTTGGCCAGCTTCACTTACCGGCTTCATCGACTATCTCGTTGAAGCAGGTAAGTGGAGCTGGATAATGAATGCTGCAAACTGAACCTGGTAGATGAGAATGCTCTCAGAGCTTCTAAATAGCGATGGTGACACAGCACGAGTTATTTTAAGCGAAGTGCAGAAGTACAGGGGGGGAAGGGGAAATCTCGTAATAGCGTTGACGAGCGTTGCTATAGGGATGATGTGCTCTACAATATCAAACTGCATGCAGCTTTCCACTTTTAAATCGCTAAAATGTTAGGTTAGTTACATGCTCTAATATTTAAAAACATACCAAATGCAAATTAACGTGGCTAAACCCGCACTACTGTTCATCATCATCACTACAACTTAATATATTCGCCGGTAACGATTACTTATGACTCTACTGATTTCTGCGGATGAGCTGAACCAAATACTTCAGTAGTACTTCGAAGTACTATTCAATTGAGATTCTTTATTCTCAGATAGATAGATCCATTGTTTCACGCATGAAACTTTCTGCACGAATCTGACTTTTGCAGTGCATAAATTATTAATAACAGTAAATTAGGAGACCGAGTCAATATACTGCGAATACCTGGGGGGGGGGGGGGTAAGCGGTCTTCTATTTGTGCTAACTGTGAAGCCTATTTTGAGCTCCAGACTAGGACGTGAACAAGGTGTAACATCGCAGACTCAACGCATCAGTATCGTAGCTAATGTAATCTACTCAATTTGGTTTGCTCGATGGCGGAATTTACGTCCACTGGGTTGATTAACCCTAAAAAAAACTAGCGCTTTCTGAGTCGCTGAAACGAATTTCATCTGAAAGTGCTCTGAGTTTTTAATACTCGCGTAGCAGTACACTGCCAAAATTACCAGTTCACGATCCATTTCGTATTTAACGAATGCGCCCTATCAGTACCCGGGCTCTATTAAATAGTGCGGGTCCAAATTCATAGAATGTTCACACATTTACGCAATTCTCAAAGTTTTATCCTGAAGATTGTATTGACCAAAAGGAAAATATCGCTATTTAGAAAAGAGGGCTTTATTCGTGAGGGTGCTTTTATTCGGGCGAGTCGCTGCACGGAAATTTCGAGTAACACACAATAAAATCTTTTTGCCCTGCATTTTGAATCCCGTCTTCGTCCCCATTTTCCACAGCACTCCTCTTAAGCTTAAACTTGCCATGGACCTTACCGACGTTCCGTTCAACGTGCCTGTGGTCCTTTGGTCGTTCTTCAGACAGAAGACCCTGCAGAGCCCGTTTGGATCCAAGAAAGCTCACTGTCTGACCGACAACCGCGACTTCTACGAGCAAATGATTTTACGTCGTGTCCGCGACGACAAGGTCGCCATCCAATCAGTTCACAACGGACGCTTCCTTCAAGTTCGCTCAAGCGGGGAATGCGTCTTCGACCCTAAAGAGCCTGGCGAGCGGGAGCTCTTTACTATGGAGACGAATTCGAGCCACTTCAGCTGTGCTCTGTACTTCGTGTCGTGCCACACGGGGCTTGTTCTCCAATGCGACGAAAAAGATATCGTCAAGTGTGCAAACCATTACCGTGAAGTTTGGGAGGCCTGGAGGATCGTGGAGCCCCGCACGAGTTCTACCACCACCCAAGTGCAGCGAGCTGCGGATCAACGCTACGTTCTTGAGGGAAAAGATCGCCAGCGTTTAGTCGTGGATCTCGCTGCGTGCGGAAAGACACCAGAGGAGATCGAGCAAATCGTGATAAGAATCTTTGATGCTCCTGTTGCTACCGCTTTGGCATCGCCTCTGGTCGTTCCAGACCAGAAGGCGTAGACATAGCAGGCCAGAATCGTGTCGATCTCCTGCACTTCACGTCGCTTGCACTTCTCGTCGCTTGCACTTCTCGTCACTCCGTCTACAAGTACTTGATAACAACTTCGATTCTGTTGAACTCACGTCCTCGAAAAGCTCAGAACACTGGTACTTGTTCGCTCACACAACAAATCACTCTGCCGTAGGCTCACATTGTGGAGTTGATCAATGTTTTCTTTCTCGCTGACTCAATTTGCAATTATTCGTCCATTTTCATTTCATCATTTCTTCAGTCTTTCCAGGTTGCGTTGTGTTCTTGAGACACCGCCTGTTGTCATCATAGCCAAGTTAAGTTACTGCGTGTAGTAAACCTTGGTGACAGCTGCAGGTAGATGTCTTAGTTCACGCAGATTGATAGATTCTACACTTTAATAAAAAAATTAGTGCCTTCACTTCAGCGAACACAGGAGTTGTTGCACCAACGCACGAATTGCTCTGTAAAATGTTTCGAGCGAACTCTGATCAACTTTGACGATTCATAGCCATCCATTCGTGTCGCCTTAGAAGCAACAACAGCATTCTTGCTCTCAACGCATTGGAACATGTTGACTCGTACAGGAGAGTGTATCGATGTCCAATGCGAACACTGGAGTAGCTGGAGCATCAAACGACGAGGCGAGAACAAGTCGGTTGGCCTCGTAATCTGCCACTAATTCATCCATCTTCAGTTGGGCATCATTTGAATATTCTCGCCACTGTTGCAATGCATCCTGAAGCATCGGGTGCTCCATGCTCAAAGTCTCCACAAGCAGCGGCAGGTACGGATTCTGACGAGTGGAATTCTCATCGTAGGCTTGTTGAAAAGACGTAAACACCTCAGATAAATTCACCATGGGCGTCAATAAATAATGTTGACACCACTCCACTTTCTTCTGCCCAAGGCCGCGTACACACTTGGCCAACCTGCGGAGAATATCATCTTGCGTACACCATGCTGTTCGCCAGTACTCTGCCTCTCTACGACAAGCCACAAGATCGTTCTCTGTAGCAGTATGTCTTGCATGTAGCTGCTTCAGCATCATCTTCGCTTGCTTCTCGCGATCTTTTGCACCCCCTGGCCCTCTTGCCACGCCAGTAGTCCATGAAAGCGCCTTTATGATATCGCCAACTGTAACCCTTTCATCATCAATCGATGCCGCAGCATTTCTTATTGACGGAGTCGGTACTACAACACCAAAGGCGCCAACTTCGAGTAGTAATACCTGCACACTTCTTCCCAGTTCGTAAGCTCGAGAGCGCAGTGGATCGGTAGTTGAGACTTTCGGAGGGAAACGCTGCAACACTTGCGCGCTCAGTTCGTCCAAGTGTGCAGATACAGACCCAAGCGCATCCTCTAGCTGCTTCACCCTTTCAACTCGTAGGTGCGCCAGACTTAACGGCCCTCCACTGTAGGTCTCACATATCTTCAGCGAAGTGTCCTCGTTACGCAAGAATGAGGCTGACAACTTACTCACGCGGAGTTTTGTTTCAAAGCAGGCGTTCGCAGCATTTGACGCACCTTGAATTTGTCCCTCCACACGCTTCAGTTCATTCATGAGTTTATCGGGTACAGCCAACATCCACTTGATCGGCTGTCGAGTTCCAGTCTCTTCTGGTTCAGTCGGCGGGTCTGTCGCGTTCTGGTCAGCGCCGGCAGTTCTAGCTTCCTCCTTTCCAGCTTCAATCACACATCGCCAATTGTTCAGCGCAGACATCAAACTCAGTTCAGCATTCTCGTGGACCTGCATTGCCTGCTGTAGCAGGCTCACTTGTCGTTGAAGCTGCAGGTTCTGAGCTTGCAATAATCTCATTCGTTTCTGTGCAAACTCCGATGAATCCAGACGGTCATCCAGCATTCCGTTGTTGGAGTTGTCGCACTGGAGCACAACATTCAGAGCCTCCAACTGCTTAATTTCGTCCCGTAATTTGGCGTTCTCGCTCGTCAACGCGGCGTTTTCTTCATGCAATGCTTGCAACGCGTTCTTCTTGAACTTCGATGCAAAGTACGACGGCTGCTTACTTGGGAATGTCCGCTCGATTGAAATACCAGCTCCTGTCTGGTGACGGGCTGTTCGCTCTATCTGGGTGTTTTTCTCCGATGACCCATCGTTAATAAAACCATCAAGCTCGTCTTCTTCGACAGGCGTCTCGATCGTTGTGTCAAAATTCCAACCCAGCCCTGTGTTCTTGTTGTTCGAAGCGGACTGAGAGGTAAAGCTGCTTCCTTTCTTCCGAGTAGCCGATGGCCGACGAAGAGTCGATTTCAACGGAGGAAATCTAGTGCGACCTTCAAGTTCATCATCGCCTTCGGTGGTGTCGTATTGATTTTCTCCACGATCATCGTCCTGTGCATTATTGTCACTTTCATGTCGACTTCTTCCGCTCTGACGCAATCCTCCAGCAGCATACCGTGCTGCAAGTAATGATGAACTGTTAGTGCTAACACCACTAGCCACACTCCGTCGCGACGATTTGATCCGCGTAAGCAACAGTCGAAATGCCTGTGCGCAGCATTCCTTATCAAACACTAACTTCTGCCACGTAATTAACGCCGGCGCTCCCAGTCTCTGCATATAATAACAACTTTAGCCCACACTTTCACTACTGTTTTGAGGACAACGTACCGCCAACTCCGCAGCAGCCACTTGCATAAAGTCCGCTCGATAGCTCTCCTCCTTCTTCCGCACCGCAGCTCGATCTCTATGATAATCACCAACACTCTCAATATTAGCATCATTGTCTACCCAGAAGCAAAATTGCAGCCTACACACACGTCGTCGAGCAGTTTGTCCGCCTTGCGCTCAAGTTTACGGTCTCTGCTCTTGATCTGCAGCTCCTCCGCCACTGTACTCGAAGAAATTTGCTGCATCAACCAAGTACAGCTAGTTAGTCATTGTATGTGAGCTCTAAAGGACTAGATGCAACGATAATGGACTGTACCTCTCGGAAGAGTGCTATAAACACCATCTCCTTGACTCTCCACGGCAGATCGCGCAGCTGTGACGCCGACTGCAGTAAGAAAATTCTAAGTGAGACGCACAGCAATAGACAGAGCGATATTGTAAACCTTACGAGCTGCGCTAGCCCAGGCAGCGTCGCCAGCTCCTGATGCAAGCGGTCCATTGCGCACTCGGTGAACCGTTTCGCAAAGTGATGGTGACTTCGAGTAACGCACACTACTCGTCTCTGAATAACTGCATCAAGTAGTGTTTCATCCAATCATGATTTACGATAATCATGCTTCAATTTCGACCAATCATAACGCGCTACTCCCCTTTGGATCGCTGGCCGACAGCATTTTCCCGCATTAGACAGTCAAGCCATGAGCGGACTAGAGAGCAAGGTTGCGTCACTGGAGAAGGCCGTGGCGGCCTCGGACGTGCGTGTGGAGGCGCTGGAGGGCCAGGTGGCTGCTCTATCTCCCTTCTCGGTGGAGAACTGGCCCGCCGCGCGCATCCGCAAGACGTTCGTCGAGTACTTTGAGAACCAGAAGGACCTCCCGCATAGTTTCTACAAGTCTTGCCCCGTGGTGCCTCTGGATGACCCGACGCTGTTGTTCATCAACGCTGGTATGAACCAGTACAAGCCCATCTTCCTGGGTCAGGTGGACCCGTCGCACCCCATGGCCAAGCTCGTGCGCGCCTGTAACTCGCAGAAGTGCATCCGCGCCGGCGGTAAGCACAACGATCTGGACGACGTGGGCAAGGACGTGTACCACCACACGTTCTTCGAGATGCTGGGCAACTGGAGCTTCGGCAACTACTTCAAGAAGGAGGCCGTGCACCTGAGCTTCACGCTTCTCACGGAAGTCTTCGGGATCGACAAGGACCGCCTCTACGCCACGTACTTCGGCGGCGATGAGAAGCAGGGTCTGCCCTCCGACGAGGAAACCCGCGAGATCTGGCTCAACTACTTGCCCGCCGAGCGCGTGCTTCCTTTCGGCTGCAAGGACAACTTCTGGGAGATGGGAGACGTGGGCCCGTGCGGCCCGTGTACCGAGATCCACTACGACCGCATCGGCAACCGTGACGCTTCCGAGCTCGTGAACGCCGACCGACCAGATGTTATCGAGATCTGGAACAATGTGTTCATCCAGTTCAACCGCGAGCAGGACGGCAAGCTTGTGCCGCTGCCGCACAAGCACGTGGATACCGGTATGGGTTTCGAGCGTTTGGCTTCGATCCTACAGGGCAAGGACTCGAACTACGACACGGACGTGTTCACGCCGCTGTTCGCTGCTATCCAGAAGTCGACCAAGGCGGCTCCGTACACGGGCAAGCTGGGCAAGGAAGACCCGGACAAGAAGGACATGGCCTACCGTGTGGTGGCGGACCACGTGCGTACACTGACGTTCGCTATCACGGACGGCGCTGTGCCCAGCAACGACGGCCGTGGTTATGTGCTGCGTCGTATTCTGCGTCGTGCTGTGCGCTATGGCCAGCAGTTCCTGAACGCGCCGAGCGGCTTCCTCACGGAGCTGGTGCCTGTTGTGGTGAACATGCTGGGCGAGGCCTTCCCGGAGCTGATTCAGAAGCAGAAGGAGGTGGAGGAGATCATCCTGGACGAGGAAAAGTCCTTCGGTCGTACTCTGAACAAGGGCATTGAGCGCTTCAAGAAGATTGCGCAGGGTATTCGTGAAGCCAACACTGGCTCGGACAAGCTGGTGGTGCCTGGTGAGGACGCCTTCTTCCTGTACGACTCGATGGGTTTCCCCATTGACCTGACGGAGATCATGGCTGAAGAGGAAGGCATGACTGTGGACATTAAGGGCTACGAGGAGTGCATGCGTCTGCAGAGCGAACGCTCGAAGATGGACCGCAAGAAGGGCGGCAGCAACGGTGCTCGCCCGCTGGTTCTGGAGGCCCGTGAGACCAGTACACTCGCTAGCAAGCACATAAGCGCCACGGACGACATGGCTAAGTACGAGTGGAACGTTAAGACGTCAGCCAAGGTGGTTGCTATCTTCACTACCACCGAGTCCAGCTCGGACTTCGTGGACGAGGTGAAGGCTGGCGACTTCGAGCGTGTTGGTGTCATCCTGGACAAGACGTCGTTCTACTCTCAGGCTGGTGGCCAGATCTACGACACTGGTGTGCTGAGTGCGGCTGACTTCAAGCTGGACGTGGACTCTGTCGAGTCGTACGCTGGTTACGTGATGCACATGGGTCCGACTGCTTCTGGTTCGATCAAGGTGGGCGACTCCGTGGAGTGCCAGGTGGACTACGCTCGTCGTGCCAAGATTGCTCCCAACCACACAATGACGCACGCTCTTAACTTTGCGTTGCGTAAGGTGCTGGGCACGGTCGTGGACCAGCGTGGCTCGCTTGTGGACGAGTCGCGTCTGCGCTTTGACTTCACGAACAACAAGGCGCTGAAGCCCAACCAGCTCGCGGAAGTGGAGGCCATTTGCGACGACATCATCAAGCAGCAGCTGGAGGTGTACACGCAGAACTCGGCTCAGGCGGAGGCCAAGCGCATCCAGGGTCTGCGTGCCGTGTTCGGTGAGACATACCCGGACTTCGTTCGCGTTGTCTCTATCGGTCAGCCTATTGCTCCGATGCTCGAGGATCCGGAGAACAGCAACTGGGGCAACTTCTCAGTGGAGTTCTGTGGTGGCACTCACCTGAAGAACACCAAGGAGGCCAAGAAGTTTGTACTGTACGAGGAAGGAGCCATTGCCAAGGGTATCCGTCGTGTGTCTGCCTACACGTGCGACCTGGCCGTGGAGGCTGAAGAACGCGGTGTCAAGCTCCAGGCTGAACTCGATGCCATTGACAAGCTGGACGGCAACGAGTTCGTCGAGAGCGTGTCGGCTTTCAAGCCTGTCCTTGATCAGGCCCTGATCTCGCTGCCGTTGAAGGACAAGCTCCGGAAGCAGGTGGACGGTCTCGTGAACCGTGTCAAGAAGATCAAGAAGGAAGCTGCTGCTGCTCGTGCTGCCAACGGTGTCCGTGACGCTACCGCTGAGGCCATGAAGGCCAAGGAGGCTGGTCAGGAGATCGTCGTCGTCAAGTTCGACGTGGGCACGGACTCGAAGCTTGGTCGTGAGATGCTGGAGGCCATGAGCACTATCATCCCCACGGGCAGCTTCATGATCTTCAGTACCGACTCGGACGCTAACAAGACGGCGGCTTTCACGCAGGTGAGCCAGCATCACGTGGACTCCAAGCAGCTGGACGCGCGCAAGTGGGTGAACCACGCCATGGCTGTGATGAAGGGCAAGGGTGGAGGCAAGGACGCTCTCAACGCCACGGGTCAAGCCAAGACGGTGGAGAAGGTCGACGAGGCTGTGGCACTTGCCAAGGCCTTCATCCAGTAAGCAGGTGAGCGACGTCGTTACGCTCTCTTTGCTAGTTGTGGTCGGTAAATGCCATGGATTTCTTTTTTCCTGCTTACATTCTGTTGATACCTCTTTTACGTCTGCTTGATATTTGTTCGTAAGTCAACTACAGTGTCCACAACTTCCTTCTGGTGCTCTTGAAGCTCTTGATACTCCCATCGCTCCACTTCGCTCAAGAACGGATCCTTTATCTGCTTGCCAACATCTTGAACCCCCAGTAGTTCCTCTATCACTGCAGCGCCGCAAAACGGAACATACGTTTCCGAATATCCTCCTTCATGGGCAAACACAATCCGTCCTCTGCACAGTCGCTTGGCTGCTTCAATCAATTCATGTGCCATGACTCGAAACACGCTACTACTCAGAATCATCGCTGCCAACGGATCTGCATATGACGCATCAAACCCAGACGACACCAGCACGAAATCTGGTTTAAAACTTTCTAGCGCTGGTACTACGGCGCTTTTAAACGCGTATTCATAAGCCCCCGACCCGGATCCTGGCGGTAACGGCAGATTAACGTTGAATCCGAGTCCCTTTCCTTCTCCTCTCTCGGTAACAGCCCCACTATCTGCTGGATAATTGTTCGCTTGATGAAGCGATATAAACAACACGCGATCGTCGTCGTAAAAAGCTTCTTGGGTCCCATTGCCGTGATGGACATCATAGTCCACAATGGCGATCTTCTTGATCTGAGTTGAACACGTCTCCAATAAGTGCTTAGCGGTAATAGCTACGTTGTTAAGTAGACAGAAACCCATTCCTCTATCCGCAACTGCGTGGTGTCCAGGTGGACGTGTAAGAGCGTAGGCAGTGTCCACCCGACCGTCCATCACCGCGTCGACAGCAGCAAGGACTCCTCCAACCGATAGCCGCGCAATGTCGAAGGCGAACTGGGAGAACGGAGCTTCCTCACCGGCATTACCGCCTTCTTCCCGAAGCGAAAGTCGCTCCAGCTCTTCCAGATATCGACGGGTGTGGACTCGCTCCAATTGGGCCTTGGTGGCGATCTGGGGCTTGATTGTCACAAGTTGATCCAGCAGTCCAGACACCGCTAGCAACGAATGGAAGCGGCGCTTGGTCTCCGGTGACTCCCAATGACGGAACGGCTCCACCAACGCAGAGTAATGCTGGCTCCATGGCCGATGCCACAAGTAGCGCTCGTCGTAGACGTACCCCACGTTCATCGCGTGCAGCAGTCGCTTCAAGATCGTTTTGTGTACCGAACACCTACGCTACACAATTTTTACTATGCCACACAAATAACACATAATCCCTACACAATTTCTTACCACCTGCACAATTTGAGTGGCAAGCATGCTGTCGGTCCGGACGCTGGTGTCGCGCAGCTCTCGCAGCGTGTTGGCGACGTCGCAGCGCCTGCACGCTCGTCAGCATGTAGCTGCGTTGTCTGCACATCCACTGACGTTTATTTCGTCGTCTTATTCTCTCTCCAACCGCCGCAATTGCTCGTCATCGGACCAGTCCAAGTCAGCTGGCGCTCTCCGCGCCGCTATCGACGCCGAGAAGCCCAAACTGACGGTGGAGCAGATCCTGAACCACGTATCCATCATGGAGCAGTGGACGTGCAGTGGTTGTGGCATTGAATTGCAGTACAAGGAGCCCAAACAGGTCGGCTACTTCCCCAAGCAGCTGCTGAGCAACGTACACGACCTCAAGGAGCTCAAGCGGCTGCGCTGCGAGCGCTGCTTCCAGATGACACAATACGGCAAGATATCAGACACCAAGATGCCGTACCAGGAGTACGAGCGACGCGTCATGGAGCTGCGCAGTAAGGACATGCTCATGATCCAGCTGGTTGACATCCTCGACATCTCCGGCAGTCTGTTGCCCAAGGCGCGTCACATCTTTGGCAAGAAGCCAGTCATGCTCGTGGTCAACAAGGGAGATCTGGTGCCCACCAAGTCAGGTATCAGAAGACTTATGAGGAGGATTAAGCAGGAGGCCAAGTATGAACTGAGTTGTTGAGGGTGATAGGAGGTGGAAGACTGATGCTTTTATTGTTGTAGGGAAGCGGGAATTGACAATCTGATCTCCATCTACTTGATCAGTGCCATGAAGCGCATCGGGATGAAGGAGATCGTGGAGGATGTGGCCAAGTATCGTCAAAACCGCGATATCTGTGTGGTGGGCGCTGCAAATGTGGGCAAGTCGACGTTCCTCAACTCGTTCCTGTCCCATCTGGTGGACCGCAAGTGGCAGCACAACCACCGCAAGTACATGAAGATGTCGGAGGTGCAGTTATCTGAGCTGGAGGACGATGAGACGGCGACGATGCTGAACATCGACGACGAGTTGTTGGCCGAAGCCAAGGCTGAAAAGGAAGCGACAAAGGAGGGTGAACAAACCATCAAGACTCCGCACGGAGAGCTGTATGTTGCCCCAGGTGAAGACCCAGAAATGATCGAGACAAGTTCCGAGGAGGATCGGGAGATGACCACGTCGCCGCTGCCCGGTACGACGTTGGCAGTCCAGTATCTGCCTGTTATGGTACGCAACGAGGTTTTCAACATCCTCGACACTCCTGGTTTGATCACCGACTCGAAGCGACAGAAGCTTGTGGAAGTCCTTGCACTAGATGGTGCCGCCAAGCTGAAGAACGTGTTCCCCGCCAAGCAGCTACCAGTACGTCGTCGATACAGCTTGATTGCCAGCCCTGGTTCCACCTTACTTACGTGCGTTGTGTTTTCGTTTTCTCAGGTTACTACCTATTGCGTTCGTCCCGGTCGAAGCTTGTTCCTTGGAGCTCTTGCACGGTTCGACTACGAGACGCTCGGGAAAGATATCGAAAAGAACTTCCTGCTCTTGTCTTGGTACGGCGTGCTGCCTGGACACCTCACCAACACTGAACGTAAGTCTGCGTCATCATTCCTTGCAACAATGTGTGCGCCTTTCTTAACGAAAGTTCTCGTGACTGAATAGGTGCCGAGGACACTTTTGTGAAGCATGCAGGTGGAATCCTCTCACCTCCTCGTGGACTGGATGCCATGAGCTTTACCGGTCCGCTTACGCTATCTCAGAACGTTTACTTGAAGGACTACATGCTCGACAGTGTGCTGGCCAAGTCCAAACACAAGAAACCCAAGCGCACGACTGTAGTGGAGCTGGAGGTGCCAGGCTTCGGTTGGCTCTCCGTCACAGCCGTAGACCTGGACGGCACGGCAGCATCGCAGAAGACGCTGAACCAGGGCAAGATCTCCGTCCACACGTGCCGTGGCCTTTCCGTCGTGCCGCGCGCGCCGCTCTTCCCGTATGAACTGTCAGACTCGAAGAGTACGACTTGGAAGCGCTAACGTTAGAACGAGTTCAGACGGCTGAACCTGTTACAGTCCCACATGATAGAAACAGAGCTCTATTTGGTATCTACAGTTGCTTTCTTCATCACCGACTGCATTTTCGGGTGTTGGTAACACCATTACAGTCTTTTCCGAGATAAAGACGTGTTGATCTGAAGATGTACTCAATGCCTTTACCCTTTAGTTGACGCCATTGCCTTGAGGTAAAGTGCAAGCACAATCCAACTCGCCAGCTAACACGCACACGTCACTCTCCAGCGGAATTCAGTCGTCTCGACCATGGGTGGATGGAGTTTACCGACGCCTAGTCTTCCGACGCCTAGCTTACCAACGTCCTTAGCACGGTTCACGCGTCGCGTCAGCAAGGCTGCCAGCAACAGTTCTACCTCATCGTCTCCACAGAAGACGTCGAGCTTCAAGCTCTACGCTAACATGGTTAGCCAGCCCAGTCGCGCAGGTAAGAAGAGTTCACGTTTTGCTTATAGGTAAATGGACAATGAGTTCCTAATCCTCTCTATTGCAGTCGCATGGGCTCTAAAGGTCAAAGGTGCAGACTACGAGTTCGTGAACGTCGAGTTCAGTGGAGACCTCATCAAGTCGGACGAGTTCAAGACGTGGAACCCTAACGGACTCGTCCCGGTGCTCCGTGACGGCGACTTCTCTCTCTTCGAAGGGTATGTGTATCTACTAACAGGTATCGGAGACTACGCACTAACTTTTTTTTATAGCAATGCCATTCTAGCGTATGCCGCTGTAAAATTCGGCTGGAAGGACCTGTACCCGACCGACAGGCAGACGCGCGCCAAGGTGGATGAGTTTTTGAACTGGCACCACACCAACACCCGGTTGTTCACAGTACAGATCCTCCGTCCGGCTGTGGCTAAGGTATCGGGTAAGGCCTCGCCTATGGACTTTACGTTCCTCGAGAATGTAGACGCCCTTATTGAAAAGGAGATGACACTGCTTGAGGCGTTCCTGGACAAAGACTTCGTCGCGCATACAGATGCACCGACCATCGCTGACTACGCTGCGTACTGCGAGATCGATCAGCTTGAGATGATGGGGTACGACTTCTCACAGTACCCCAAGGTGACGGCCTGGATCGCACGGATGAAGGTTCGTACACGCTTTCAAAGGTTTTGGCTATTACAGCGTCACTGACACGCCATTCATTGATTTCTGACAGCAAATTCCATACCACAACGAAGTGCGCGAAGACCTCGACAAGTTCCTGACCAAGCTCGGTCTGCGCGTCGAGACAGAGGCCAAGACCGACGAGCCGTAAGCGCTTCAGGATAGGATGTAGTGACCGTAAGCGTGGTAATAGACGAACACCAGGTGTCTTGCATATGAAAAAACAAAAGTCATGCTGTGTATTCGAGACGATGGCATCGATATCTTGCCCCAAACGTATGTCGCTTATACAGTAGTTTTACGTGAACATTTCGAACAGCTTCACAGCATTTTGATCCTCAGCAGGTGGGGGCACTCCAGTCCACCTTGTCAATACTTTACCGCTGCCAGTCCTACCTTGTCCGGAGCTCATATGTAAGCACCCCTAGCTGCATCATCAGCACATTGGGCACCTGCCCGCCGATCTGTGGTCCATAATACGGCTAGAGAAGGACGAAGAATACCTCACCAGCTGCAAGCAGCGGATACCGTGCCAGCTCCTTGTCATTCTTCAATCCGCCGTATCCAACTCAAGCAGCATCCTCTATCCGATCTCCACGATGACACTCACGCTCTACGCCAACCTCATCAGCCAGCCTTCCCGCACCGTGGCATGGGTGCTCAAGGTCAAGGGTGTCGACCACGAACTCGTGCCAGTGCTCCCGGGCAGCGACTTTTTCAAGTCGGACGAGTTCAAGGCCATCAACCCCAACCGTCTCGTGCCTGCCATCAAGGACGACGACTTTGTGCTGACGGAGGGCATGGCCATTCTGCAGTATCTGGGCGACAAGTACGACTGGACCGGCCCTAAGGATCTGTACCCCCAGGACCTCAAGATCCGCGCTAAGATCAACGAGTTCCTGCACTGGCACCACACCAACACTCGCCTCTTTACGTTGAACATCGTTCGACCGGAGATCGCCAAGAAACTCAATGCCGATACGCCCAAGGACCAGGCCGCACTGGAGGGTAAAGACGCACTCATTGAGAAGGAGTTTACTCTGCTCGAGACCTTTCTGGTCAATGATTTCATCGCACACACCGACTTCCCCACTATCGCTGACTACACGGCTTACTGCGAGATCGACCAGCTTGAGCTCATGGGCTACGACTTCTCCAAGTACCCCAAGGTCTCTGCCTGGATCGCCCGCATGAAGACCCTGCCGTTTAACGAAGAAATCCACGAACAGCTCAAGGGGTTCCTGACGAAGTTCGGCTTGCTCGCGTAAGCCACCGCGATAGAGATCAGTATTAACGCGTCTCCATAAACTTTTTGTTCTTGTACTTCGTTATCGTGCCTAAGGTGCAAGGTGTCAGCTTTAGGAGAGGGTAACATGGCTACAGATTTGCAACGGATCCTGATCAAAGCTCAAGTACGTCAGCAAATCAAATGCGCGACTAATGCGTCCTAATACTGTCCAAAACTGTTCAAAACTGTTCAAAACTGTCCTAAATCACCCCCTAAACTTGTCCAAAATGTATCGAAATAACTGTCCTCCGTTGCCACAAAATAGACACAAACATGCTAAAATAATGTATCCCAGCTTTGTCCTAAATTTCTTAGTTGAATAAAACTGTTTTAATGCATAAACGTTTAGGACACTATTTTAGGATTTTAGGAAAACCTGGGAAACTATATATAGTTTACTATTTTATATATGTAGACTATACTGTTCCACTGTTAGGAAATTAGGACACTACTTTAGGATTTTAGGACACCCTGGGAAGCTAGTACAATATAGGCCAAAGTTCTGCATTGGTAGGACACTCGCGCGTTGGCTCTCGTCTGCGGACTTAGCAGCGTCGCTGCGGGGGGCCCGCCCCTCTCTCGCTTCGCTCGGGGGTCGACGCTGCGCGTCCTGCACCAACCCCTTGCTCCTTACGCTAAGTTCCTCGACTCGGCCAGGCGCGGTGTCTGGATTAGATTGAAACCTCCTCCTTGGCATAACTACTCCGCTTCGCTGCGGGTGCAAACGGTCTCTCATGCAGCTTATCATTTCCTGAATAAATTACGGAAATATTACGGGTGTCCTAAAAGTCGGGGCGCTTGTCCTAAGAAATGTCGGCTACTGACGGGTACCTACGGATAAATTACGGTACTTTTTAGGACATTTAGGACAATATTAGGACGCATTATCTTCTACCGCGCGGTCACTAAGGCATCTTTCGAGCTATTACCGGTAGCTTGGCAGCAGCGCACATAAGCTACATTGACTGATAAATTCCCTTACTGGTGGTGGCGATCGATTACAGATCTTCTTCCAGCCGTGCGAGCCACTGTCTCCGTTGCGATAAGCACCTCTGAAACCTGGACTACTAACCGGTTCACCGTTCCTTCTTGGGCTCGCTGCTGTCGTCCACGAGGCAGTTCTGGAAGCCGCGTTCCAGTTCAGCGCGGTTGAATTCCTGACCAATGAGAACTAGTCGCGAGATTCGCTGCTCTTCAGCTTCCCAGGGCAACCCAGGCGCAATTGTGTACGTGTCCAGCACCCCTTGTACGACACATCGGCGATCTTCAGCGTCTCCAGCCACCGAAAGCACACCTTTCACACGTAGCACATCCGCTCCCTTCACATATCGTGTGACTACTTCGGAAAGCCACTCGCCAAATGCAGCGACGTCCACGTCCCGCTCAACCTCGAAGTGCATCGTGCTAATTCCTCCCGTATGTTGTCCTCGTGCCTTCACACTTCGCTTGGCTCCATTAACAGCATCACTTTGCGCATTGAACCGCACGGCATCGAACGTCTTGACATTCAAAATCTTGTCCAAGTCGATATCAGCCTTCACACAGCTACAAACCGTGGCTTCCTCGTTGATTCCCGTTAGCGCCTTCTCCAGTCTCTTGCATTCGTTCTCGGTAGCTACATCCACCTTGTTCATCACAATAATGTCCGCATACAGTGCCTGTCGTTGGAGTTCAATAGGGAACTGATATTCTTCCTGCTCCTGCTTCCAGTATCTCTGCGTCGCCTTAGCGTCCACCATAGTGACAATAGCGTCGAGTCTAAACCTCGATGCTCTGAGTCTCAAGAACGTCTCAATGATTGGTCCGGGGTCCGCAAGACCCGTGGTCTCCACTACAAGGTAGTCAAAGCTCTGCTCCTCTACCAGCTGTAGTAGATAGTCCAGAATACGTTCCAGCTCGTCTCCTCCCTTCCCTTTGCCTCCTCGAGCAGTACAGCACATGCAGCCATTCTGCAGCACGTAAATCCCGTCCTTCTCCTTACCGCCAGCCTCTAGCAGTGTGTGGTCGATACTGACGGCGCCCAGCTCGTTCTCCAGCACCATAATCTTGAAGGGCAGCTGATCCTCGGTCAGAAGGATCCGGTTGAGCAGTGTGGTCTTCCCGGCACCTAAAAAGCCCGTTAAAATGGTCACGGGCACGGACGGAGCCCCAGCCTCCTTGGATTTAGCTGCTAACTCCTCCGTTTTACGCTGGATGCGGCGCTCGCGACGTAATTGCATGCACCAGGCTACGACATTGGCCAGGAGGAAGGAAAACGCCAATAGAACGAGAATTACGACACCCAGCAGTGTCCAGAAACTGCGAGGAGACAGCGAAGACGCCGGAGCAGCAGCTGCGAAGTAGAGTTCGTCCTCGTAGCCCGCAGGGGGGCCGGCAGAAGCCGTCGTGAGCAGCATATCGGGTGTATCTAGGGTCAAGTTGATGATGCCACATATTTATGTATTTCACATAAAGAACACAACTGAGACCTCTTAGAACCGATGTGGACAGAGCCAGGATACATCGATGAGATGAGGGAAAGTAGACTGTGAGACTGCATATTTGATCTTCGATAAATTGCTGCCGAGTGCGCATTTGTAAGAGTGATTGTCTGCTGGCCTTGTGGAATGCGGGCAAATGCGCCCCAAGCGAAGGAGCAGATAGCTTGAGGCCTGCGTGCGCTTGAGACTGACTGCTGGGCCAGCAGTGCAGGCACATGGAGCGTCCCAAGGTGTCGCTTCGACAGAAAGATATTGCCAAAGCCTAAGCAGTCGCCATCGAAACCCCTTGGGTCGAATGGGATCAACGGAAAGAAAACCGAGAACCTGCTCGACGAGTGGTGAGGAATGCTGCACTGTGGTGTCAAGGCTTTGCTTTTGTCATTTTTCAATCTTCATCGATTCCGGCATCTCCTTCAAGAAGTTTCAGTGTGCGCTCATGAATCTGTATCAGTTCTTCATTATTGTAGCTTTCTACCTGCACCGTGTGCTACCGACTGCCGGGGCCAAAACCTCTGTGGTTGTGTACAAGGATGATAAATGCAAAGCTCCCGCGCAATATGTGTCGATAACGAGTTCACTCACGTGTACTCCGCAAGCGAACCACTACGACCCCGTTTGTGTTAAAGGTGCAGCAGGGTACACCGTCTCTGACTGCATCAACTACAACAGAGGAGGTTGGGATGACGTCGGGGTCGTCCGCGACACCCTTGAAGGGGTCTCGTATCTGGGCGTGGAGAAATACATGGCCGGACGGGGAGGCCAGGGTGATTATATGACAAGCGCCAAGATGTATCGGCTGGACGAGAACTGCTACTCTAACGCAGAGGGTACTGCAAGCCACCGACTCACGCTGGACCGCTCGGCTACAATTACGACGTACAGTGATGCAACGTGCACAAACGTGAAGAGCACGAGCATGATCCGAATGGAAGTCATCGGTGTGAGTCAAGCGTGGGCTAGTATGGATGATATGACAGCTTTCTTTGGTGGTGTGCCACCAAACTTCACCGTTGTCGGTGTGTACGACGACAGCACCTGTTCGAATGCTCCGACGCAGATAACATTTTCTCAAGGCTTTAAGTGCGTGGCCCCCCCAGATGTAACCTGCCGAAGTGATGGCGGCTCGCACTTTGCGATTCCCGGATGCGTGAGTAGCTTCACTGATTACTCGGCAGCACTGTTCGGCGCCAAGAGCCCGTACTTGATCGTGGAGGAGTATTCGAACCCGTGGTGTAGGTTGGCGGAAAATGTGACCACGTACTCTGCGGACGGATCGTGCCACACCAACGCGGGTGGCACAACAAGTTTCCGCGCTTCCATAAATGTGGCTGATAGCACGGCGACCATCACTATGTATTCGGATTCTGAGTGCACCTTCGTGACCAGCGATACTAACTTGGACGGCCAGGCGCTCTCGTCGTCGCCGTGTATGCTATATCAATGTGAGTCCCGATACAACTGTGGTCGTCGGTATTCTGTGGGTGGATTGGGGGGTCCATCGTCACAAGGCAAGAAGACTGCAGTTGTGGCGTATGAAGATAGTTCGTGCTTGTCAACGGCTACTTCTGTTACCCTGAAGAGTTCGCTCACGTGTACTCCGCAAGCGAACCACTACGACCCCGTTTGTGTTAAAGGTGCAGCAGGGTACACCGTCTCTGACTGCATCAACTACAACAGAGGAGGTTGGGATGACGTCGGGGTCGTCCGCGACACCCTTGAAGGGGTCTCGTATCTGGGCGTGGAGAAATACATGGCCGGACGGGGAGGCCAGGGTGATTATATGACAAGCGCCAAGATGTATCGGCTGGACGAGAACTGCTACTCTAACGCAGAGGGTACTGCAAGCCACCGACTCACGCTGGACCGCTCGGCTACAATTACGACGTACAGTGATGCAACGTGCACAAACGTGAAGAGCACGAGCATGATCCGAATGGAAGTCATCGGTGTGAGTCAAGCGTGGGCTAGTATGGATGATATGACAGCTTTCTTTGGTGGTGTGCCACCAAACTTCACCGTTGTCGGTGTGTACGACGACAGCACCTGTTCGAATGCTCCGACGCAGATAACATTTTCTCAAGGCTTTAAGTGCGTGGCCCCCCCAGATGTAACCTGCCGAAGTGATGGCGGCTCGCACTTTGCGATTCCCGGATGCGTGAGTAGCTTCACTGATTACTCGGCAGCACTGTTCGGCGCCAAGAGCCCGTACTTGATCGTGGAGGAGTATTCGAACCCGTGGTGTAGGTTGGCGGAAAATGTGACCACGTACTCTGCGGACGGATCGTGTCACACCAACGCGGGTGGCACAACAAGTTTCCGCGCTTCCATAAATGTGGCTGATAGCACGGCGACCATCACTATGTATTCGGATTCGGAGTGCACCTTCGTGACCAGCGATACTAACTTGGACGGCCAGGCGCTCTCGTCGTCGCCGTGTATGCTATATCAATGTGAGTCCCGATACAACTGTGGTCGTCGGTATTCTGTGGGTGGATTGGGGGGTTCATCGTCGCAAGGCAAGAAGTCTGTCGTTGTGGTGTACGAAGACAGTTATTGCGCTATATCTCCGATTCAACTGACCTTCACAACCCCCATGCAGTGTATCCCCCCCACTGCTGCTCGGTGTGAAACTTTATTTGGCGGGCCAAACGCTGTTTATGAAACACGCGAGTGTGTTGACAATCTCGACAAGTTTGTCGACTCAAAATTTCAGTCCACGGCGTACCTTATCGTGGAAAACTACGCGAACGGAACAAGCTGCCAAATTCTGAATAGTGGAACGATATACGCTGCCGATGGCAAATGCCACCTCAATGCAACTGACGGCACCTATTTCACAATCATCCAAGAGATGGACGGCTCGATCGCTGTGGCTTCATACCCGACATCCTCTTGCAAGGAATCGGAAGCTGTTAACTTTATCGTTGATAGCTGGTATGTGAACACGGACAGATGCTTCGGAGATCGCATCTTCCGTACGAGTAAAATGGCCATCGCAACAACTATCTCGATTCCAGCCACGTCTACGCCTATACCACAAACTACTTCACCTTCAGTCACGGAGATTGAAGCTCGTCTTAACACCATGTTTCCTGCTTGGTTGTGGGACCCGATCCCACCTCGAATCTTCGAGAGCGACGGGTATCATCGCGGTCACCACTCTCACTCTCCAGGCCACCGTCATTTTCCGTAGTTATGCACGTTTTCACTGAGCGCGGAAATCCGTAGTTAGGCACGTGTACGGTTTGCACGGTTTTACTGGTAGTACTTCGGTATTTGATTCGAGGTATGCAATTTGACAGGACCGGACTTTTGGTTTTACCTCTACTAATAGACAGAGCCCAGTATACCGGTAGTCCGGCTATAATTCGGCAAAAGTACCGTTGCAATACCGATAGCAATCGGTGATTTGACAGAAAGAGTATTAAATCTTGACGGAAACCGTACGTTTCCATGGATTTGGAGCTCCTTGAAGGTCATTTCGAAGGAAGTTTTTGGCCGGAAAAAAGTACAGATACCGGTCGGTAGCCTAACCGCGGTAATATGGATGCACCCTGAATTTCAAAAAAACAAATTTCGAAATATTCAATCCCTTCAGAGCCGTTCATTCCTTTCCGGCCCCTCAAGCGAATACCCACCTCGCTCCAGGTTCCTGCTCTGCTGCCGGCTGCACCACCCAGCCCGCTCCGCTTCCCCGCCCCGCAACCCAGCTCTTCAGCTGCCTCGCAGGCGCATCGCGACTTGGCGCCGTCATGGCCACGACTGCTTCCGGTCCTGCAGCAAAGAGGAGTCAAGAAAAAGGTGCGGCTGGAACGACAGTGAAGGTGACATTACTCCTATCGAGGGCGAGTTCGAGTCGTGGCAAGACTTTCAAGTAGCGTTTGACCGGTAAGAGATGATTGTATTGTGCTTTACTGAGTGCTATTATGTAAACGTGCATGTTACAGGTATCAAGTATACAAGCTACGAACAAGCAACTCCATTCGCGATCGGAACCGTGAGACTCGGCACCGAGCCGCGCGCACGGGGAGGGAACCAGAATTGTACGACGAAGCCCTGCAGTTCTACTCAAGAACGTTCATCTGAACGGATGACTGGAGCTTTAAAACCCAAGGAAATGGCGACCGCACGAATCACACCTCTCGGGCTCATGGCTGCACAGCGCGCCTAAACACAATGCTGAACCGAGACGACAACGGCGTTTACACTGTGAGGATGACGAAGCACAACTTCACCCACAATCACAGCGTAGGACGAGATGAGTTCTACTCCTACGCTGAATCTCGCAAGATCGGCTCTCCTGGAATCAAGCGTGTCGCAAAGACGATGTGGCAAGGTACAATATGCTTTTGACCATGGACTCCTTCTGTGTTGCCGTTGCTAAATTTCTCTTTCGTTATGCAGGAGGATCCAAGTGAAAGAAAATCCTTCGTTACCTGAAGGAAGCATCCGGCAAACCGATTCAGGCAAAGGACGCTGAAAGCATGATTGCTCAGATGCGTCGCGAGACGTATACGTCGCCCGACGCTAACGTCCAAGTTTCAGAGCTGCTGAAGGACTTAGGTAAAAGACCGGGCAACGCAGTGAAGATTTTTCGCGATCATGAGACGAACTTGACGAGCTGTATCACGTTCCAGACGGCGCACATGAGAAGAATGGCTCGCAAGTTTCCGGAAGTGCTGTGCATCGATGCTACCCACGGGACAAACATCAACAGGTATGCTGAACTGGACGTTCTGCTTTAGATTATGTATGGTGTTTTGTTTACCAAAGTAATGGTGATATAGTCACCAAGTGATACATGTTGGTGGTTTGTTCACCACTCATTAACTATTGTTTGAATTTCATTGATGTTTGCAGATATCGTTTGTTCAGTTTCATGGTCACGGATAAGTTTGGCAGCGGCTCATTCGCTCAAAATGCTTTGATCGATGGAGAAACCAAGGTGAACATGAAAAGCGCTTTTCAGGTGTTCAAGGAGAACAATACCGCTTGGATTGATGTGAAAGTTGTGTTCGTGGACAAAGACTTCACGGAGATCGTTGTACTAGCCAAGGAGTTGCCAGATAATTCTTTGCCACTTCCATGTCATCGACTATTTGCATCGGGAGTCGAGCAAGAGGATGTACGGCTTCACGTCGTTTGAGAAGACGCACGTAAAGAACTTGATTACGTTGATGGTGCGGACAGATGACGAACGCGAATTCGATCGGTGTTTACAAGCTATCCAAGTGCTGTGCAAGACTAAACCGGCCTTCTACGAGTACTTGGAGTCCAATTGGTTGAACTGCAAGAAACTTTGGTGTTCCTTTTTGCGGGATAGTATCTCTCATTTGGACAACAACACGAATAATTGCCTGGAAGCCAGCTGGGGCACTGCCAAGGACATTCTCAATTGCCACATGCCCATGGATGAGTGTATAGATCAGCTTCTTTTCCTCCAGCAAACAGCTAAGACAAGTACCGGTACAAGTCCAAGCGAGTGGGCTTTCGCTTCAACAACAAGTATGATGAAGAGCTGCAAATACTTGCAAAGATTGCTACCCATCACGCGTGTGACTTGGTGGAGAAATAATACACGGCCAGTAAGGAATCCGATTAAGATGTGGATTCGAGTGAGTCGTCACCAGTACTCTTCACGCTGACCAACAAAGTATCATCCTCTCAGCGCGAATACTTAATTTGCTGTCTCATTTTACAATTGTTATACTAACGAGTTGTTTTATAATCTGTAAGGTGAACTTGGGGTTTAACAACTGCCGTTGCATGTTCAATCAAACGCTCCTGCTCCCCTGCCATCACATCATGTTCTTGCGTCGTGAAGACGCATCGTTTCGGTCTTCTATTCCCTTTGACGCCATCCCTGACCGCTGGCCAATTGTTGACGATGATAGCGGAAGCGATAGTGGGGTAGCTGACAAAGACGATGGACTGTCGTCTGCTATCGTGTCTCAAGATGTGGAAGACGGTGGTAAGTAGCGCGTGCTCTCGCACAACGAAAAGTACCGCGCAGTATTTGCCGAGTGCCAACGGATCGCTGAATGCGTAGCAGATAAAGGGAAGAAGGCGCGACCACTTAGAAGAGCTGGAACGTATGGCCCGAGAGAATGAGCATCCTCTCTCTATGCACACGCCGCCCGATGACGCGACTACTGACATTGATTCAAAAATTGATGTTACTGGTGAAATTGGTGATGTTGGTGAGGAAGTCACCAATTTGTGTGGTGACACCAATTCGTGTGGTGACACTAGCACCAAGCGGTCAGTCGAAGCCACGCCAGAAAAAAAATCAGCCTACTGAGTCTGTGAGCAGTGCTGATTTAGGCTTGTTGGTCGAATAAGTGCTGCTTAATAGCAGTGCGAAAGGGAAACTGGGTACCATACCATCGGCAAAAAGGAAGCTGGAAATGGACGAACAGACCGGAGAAAAAGCGGCGCCAAGGGCACCGGAAGCCTGCTCGAGGTCCAAGAAAACTCTTGGGCAGCTGAATTCAGCCAGTCGCGCGTCAAGTTTCAAGAAGGCGAAGAAGGCCAAATAAATTGAAGAAACCATGGTGTTCGTGGATGATATTGTTACAATTGGAGACGTTACCCTCGAAAAATTCGAGGATGCAGATAAGAAGAAAGTGCTCTCGATTGCTGAGATTGGCGATGCGCCGAGCGCGGTTCGACGTATGTTCGACTCTGCGGTTTTCAAGCGGCCAAAAGCGTTCATCATCGCCAGCAAGCCCGCGCCAGTTCTCGAGACCGACATCCGCTTCGTGCTGCCAGGTATATATTTCAAGTTGGTGAGGTGGTGATGAACACATTGACTTGATAGGAATATCACCAAGCATTTGGGGTGGAACTGGTTAAAAATTGGTGAAGAAGGACTAACTTTGTTGTCCTATTTGTTACAAATAGAATCTTTGGTGATCAAGTGTTTAGACTCGGCTAAGAATGTGACAATTCGAGAGGAGCTGATCAATGAGAGCAGCGTGACGGCTAGTGAAGTTGGAGTATCTATATTGAGCGTGGGACATTCACCGTACTGGATATTGTGCGGATGAAATTATGGCACGAGGTTTCGAGAAAGATGGATGTGGCACGAAATCTATTCAAGTTTGTGAAGACGACACTGATTGAAGACGACGCCGAAAAAGAGAAACGCAAACACATTTTACGCACGATTCATCACATCCATGTGGATACCGGCTATCACTCTGGTGAACACGACATCGCATTTATGGAATTAGCTCGTTTCGGAGGAGATAACTGGTTGAGCGATACCTGTGTCTACTTGGCCTCACTGCCTGTTGCAGAAGAAGCCACCAAACTTACCTGGCATAAGACGACGCTAGTGAATGTCGCCGATCCTATCTACATGCAGACGGCGGATGAGGAAAGAAGAAAAGGATATCTCGACACTAGCGATCGGGTCTTTAGCAGAATGGAAGCCAATCGTATCGTCTTCTGTCCTGTATATATTAACATCGCGTTTCCTCACTGGTGTGGCAGCATCTTTGATATGAAGAGGCAAATTGTGTGGACGTACGACCCATTCCACAGACAAGACTTTTTAGACGAAGTGGAGAGCACTATCAATAGTCATTTCATGCCACTTATGATGACGAGAGTGGATATTCGAACATTCCCAGGATTGCTACAACGGGATGGCCATAGTTGTGGCGTTTTGGTCGTGCAGTGGTTCAAGGTGTACCTGGCGGTCGCCAGAGCAACTTCTCCGGACCACAGCATCCCCATGCCTCGTGGTGACAAACTGGACCCGGAGAAGCTGAAGTACGTGCGCTACAAGCACTTTTCTTACATTTTTGATAGGGTAGTGTCTGATGTAGATATTGTTTAATAATGAAGGTGTTCAAGTTTGAGCTTACGAGACCTAGCTACAGTGCTGGTACCGCCGCAAGCGCTGCTACTGATGGCGTTGACGCTACGACTTCGTTTTTTTTTCTTGGTGTGTTACATTGCGTATGCCACTTAATAGTAGACATTTTTCTCTAAATACCGCCCGTGAACCGGTAGGAATCTCCACCATATGGTCTTGGTTTTCGTGCGATCTTTAACCAAAAACTTGGTGAACGTAGAGACCCTTCGAAAGATACTACGTCATGAAGTCGCCTGTGCCAGCTGCAGACTCGTGTTTGTACGGCTCCGTCGTGGGTATGGATAAGCTCTTGGCACTCGATCTGCACGACAACCAAACTACCAGTATGGACCCGGCGTCAAGCGCTCCGCCCTCGGAGTGCGATGAGTGCGAGCAGAGAACGGCACAAGTGAACTGCGATGACTGCGGTCTGGTGTATTGCTCCCAGTGCGACGTCCACAGACACCGTAAAGGAAAACTACAATTACACCAGCGAGTGCAGATCACAAGGAAAAGATTCGAAGCGCCAGAACTTGAAGAAATTCTGGAGGAAGCTGGAAATTCCACTGCAAACTGGAAAAACTACGATGTGTGCGAGTGGCTAGAAGCCCACGACCTGAAGCTGTTCGTGGAGGAGGCACAAGTTCAAAAAATTACTGGAGCAACGTTACTGTCCTCAGAAGGCCTGGAAAAGTTTCTGGATGCTGCAACGGGGGTCAGTCGTGGCCACAAGAAGAAGCTGCAGAGGGAAGTGCAAAAACTCCAGAGTTTGGTGAAAACCAAGGCTTCTGAGAGCAAAATGTCTCCGACGCCGGCCCCTTCGCCGCCTATTCGACGTGCTAGTAACTCTATGCGGCGTATTGGATTGAATTTGCGTGTTGACGTCGAGCCCGCAGCAGCAAAGCCGCCTCCTCGACGCGGAACGAGCTTGAAGCCGTTGGGATTGGGACAGCTAAAGATTGAAGTGAATGAAGATGATCGCGCAGCTATCGCAGCTCCGACGAGGACTGCGGGAGGTAGAAAGAATTCTGGTTCGTTGGGACTGGATATCGCACAGGTCAAGAAGGAGGAGAAGACGGTGGCGGCGTCGTTTGACTTCTCAGCGACAGGAAGACTGCAAACGCAAGGCTTCGAGATCGACGTAAGGGTTATATTAACTCTGGGTCTGTAGCGAGACTCTGGACTAACTGATCTTTCGTATGCTGTAGACACGGGGAATAGCTAACGCGCCATTCGCAAACTTACAGCAACATTCAGGCAACGGAACGAAACCGGTGTCATCTACCGAGTCAATTAGCACAAAAGATCATCTGCTTATACTGGAAGAATTGGGGCATGGAGCTGGTGGAAAAGTATACAAGGCGTTGTACATGCCAACGTTCAGACTGGTGGCTGTTAAAGTCATCCGAGTGTACGACCAGAAGAAGCGTCACCAAATGGTGCGTGAGCTCAAGTCTCTTTACGTGAACTTCGTCCCGCTTGCTACTGCCACATTTCCGTCTACTTCTGCGGCAACATCTTCAGCCACACAAGCAGCATGCGAAGAACTTGTGGTTTTCTACGACGCGTACACAAACCCCGAGATAGGCTCCGTATCAATTGTGCTCGAGTATATGGACGGCGGGTCACTGGAAGACTACGTGCAGTCTGCCAGCGAAGGAGGTGGATGCTTGACAGAGAAAGAGATCGCAAATGTAGCAGCGTGTGGTTTGAAAGGACTCGCATTTCTACACGAACACCACCAGCTGCATCGCGACATTAAGCTCAGCAACATGCTCATTAACCACCAAGGACAAGTCAAGGTGAGTCGGGAATCTAATGTGGGTCTAAGATTTCTTTATAACGCCCTCTTGTTGCTTGTAGATATCGGATTTCGGTATATCCCGCGACCTTGAGAGCACTTTAGCCAAGGCGACAACATTTACGGGCACACTATTGTAAGTAATTCTGTAAATGGCTTCATTGCTGTATTTTGCTAACATGGGTACATTTTTCTATGTATTGTCAGGTACATGGCGCCTGAGCGGATCAGCGGAGGCATGTACTCATACCCGTCCGATCTCTGGTCTTTCGGGCTAGCTGTGATGGCTTGCGCGATAGGAAAGCTGCCGGTTCCAACTAAAGATGGCTACTGGGGTGTGGTTCACGCTGTACAAGAGCAGCCATCACCGCGACTTCGGGACTATGGTGACCATTTCTCACCAGAACTCTGCGATTTCCTGGACCAGTGTCTACAGAAGAACCCGATGTATCGCCCTCCTGCAGCTGGCCTACTCGAGCATCCGTTCATTAAGAAGAACTACTCGCCGAGGGAACAAACGAATGTCCGATTGAGTCGTGATCAGCAGCCACCGACAGCAAAAGCACTCGAGCATAGTCGCCAAGAACTGCGGAATATTGCAGAGAAGACTCAGATCTGGTGCCGTGACCACGCGGACGCTCTACGGAGACTTGCATCCATCAATGAAGCGAGCGAGACATCTAACCACAGCAAGATTGAGGCTCTTGCCAGACAGCTACGTGTACCGGTGGATGAAGTGGCGTCTCACTTTACGTTCCTGGACGAGTATTGCAAATGACCAACTAACGTTAGCTGTATCCATTTTCGAGCATCTTCAAACATGCTCTATCTCCGACTATGTAGTACAATTATGAAACTGTTGCTCTTCGTGGTCTACGTGGTGTCCGCATCGGGGCATGTCGACGGTGATGCTGGAACTGAAGAAAGATACCAAGTTGAAGTGTGAGATGGCTACGTTTTTGATATGGCTTGAGCTAGCGCAACATTACAGCAACATAATCGAAACCTACCCTAACTTAGTTACGTTCAATTCCTGGGATACTCAAGTCGATAATGGCGCGACCAAGGCGGTTCCTCGTGACGCTCTTCTTGCTGTCTACAGCCGTCCTAACGCTCCTATCTCTATCTCCACAAGCCGCAAAAGATCCCTGTCAGCCCTCTGATGTGTTATGGCTGTGGAGCGGCGCGCTGACGTCTCGCTCAATCACGTTCAAGTTTGGGTTACGCGAGGGGTACACTTGTGTCGATTCCGACTTTGTACTCTACGCCTTCCCAGAGCTGCTGGAGGGCGAGAAACCGCATTCATCCATTGCAACATGCTCAGAAGTGGACGGTGGGGAGACTGGGGACGGGGAGACGAGAAGTCCCGCGTCTTACGATACCCCCAATGTCAAGGGGTGTACCCTCTCGAACCTCCCACATAGTGATAGGAGATATCGCTACGAGCTGACGCTGCTTAAAACTGGAGAAACTGTGAGGTCTGGGATCTTTACGACACCACAAGAGGAAGGAAAGCCATTCAATTATCGAGTGGCTTTCGCCTCCTGTGCCGATGAATCATCAGACCCAAAGGTAAGGTGTAACTTTGGGGAGTTTATCTAGATATTATTGTTATTGAGAGGGAATGATTTTTGCTGCAGGTTTTCGAGGAGATAAAGAAGGAAAACGCGCTGTTCTTCATGCATACGGGAGATCTACATTACCATAATTTGGTCGTCAACAACGTGGCAGCATTTAGAGATGGATACGACTCTATATTTGCGTCACCAGCGGGGCAATCGATGCTGGCAATGGACGTACCGTTCGTGTACATGTGGGATGACCATGACTTTGGTCCGGATAACAGCGACTCAACTGCTCCTGGACGGAACGCGTCGGTGCAAGCGTATCACGAATTTGTGCCTCACTATCCGCTTGTTGGAGGACGCTCACGCACTAATACGGTGCACCAAGCATTTACAGTCGGTCGAGTTCGCTACCTCCTTACCGATCTGCGTTCTGCTAGAACGCCGAATACCGCTCCCGCTGCAGCGACGAAGACAGTGCTGGGTAAGAAGCAGAAAGCCTGGTTTAAGACTGAACTCGTACGAGCGACGAGCGACCCAAATATCCGCCTCATTATCTGGGTTAATACCATGCCGTGGCTGGACGACGAGAGGAAGTGGGGACATTTCGTACACGAACAACAAGAGCTCGTAAATTTTATCAAAGCACACGGCCTCAACAAATGGGTACCCATTGTGATCGTGAGTGGAGACGCACACATGCTGGCGGTGGATGACGGTAGCCACAGCCCTGGAAATCTTACGGTTCTCCACTCTGCTGCTTTGGGACGTCCGGGCTCGATTAAGGGAGGACCGTACAGTCATGGCGCTTTCCCGGGTTCGGGTCAGTATGCTGTGATGGATGTCACGGATGAAGGAGGCAAGGATGGCCGTGTGTGTCTTTACTACAGGGGAATGAATATCTACAAGGGTAAACTGGTTGAGTTCGATACGTGCCATCCAGAGCGCACTCCGCCAGTGACTCCGTATTATCCACCACCGATCCCTGTGCGCATTATGATGCGCGTGTTCAAGAAGGCCAAGAGATATACAGGTACTGCAGCATTCGTGGTGATCACTGTGATTGCTCTTGTTGTCTACAGAAGCAGTCGCCAACGTGCTGTTGACACGAAGAAGCACAGCTAAATCATCCGGAAAAATCGACATTTTTCATGCTTTACATTTTTTAATTTTGGTTTAAATATCAATAAGAAAGTCACTGCAGTTCCGAAACTAGTAAGCAGCCACAGCATCGGGGAGGAAGTCAGTGACACCAAGGAGGTGCATCAATGGCTCGAAGCCAATGGCAAATTCCACGTATTGCAGACGACAGCTTGGAGCAAAGCAATAGCAGATCATAGCATCGAACGGGAGATGCACATGTCGCTCCAGTGGTGGAACTGTGGCAGCAGAAGTCGTGTTGGCGTCACTTTCATCCGCTTCTTCATCCGACAATGTTGACGTCGATTCGATACTCATTTGTCTAAGACGTCGCTCAACAACCGACGTACTAGATATCGACGGCAATAGCGATAAGCAAGTCGCTTTAGACGCAATGACGTGCGTTTTCTTCGAAATCCGGTTTGTGGCAGTCAAGTGGAACGCAAATATCTCGCGCTGTCCGTCGTACGGGATTTCCAGTGGGTCACTGTCCTCAGCTCCACGAGCTCCTCCAGTCGACGCTGTAGCTGAGTCTGCAACTAGGTTTTCCTGTTCTTGATTCGACGATGGAGGTTTTTCCGGCAGTTTTCCGTACGAAAGAAACACTCTCAACGCGTACGACGTGGTATTCAGGAACACTCCTTCTCTCTGTACAGGTAGTACATATCTCGCATCCCCAACTTGTAGCATCGCGTCAAACGTCCAGTCCAGCGGTCGATACTGCAATGGGTTGAACAGATACAGCAAGTACGTGTTGCTGACCAAGGCATTCACGCACAACTCATCCCTTTGCAGTCTGTATCTCAGAGTATTGTCATCAATACTAATCGTCATCCCCGACAGCTCGTGCAGTTTTAAAGACGCGTAGGTGCCCGTCTCCTCTACATTTTCTCCAACTTGTTGGACTCGATCTGGAGTTTCTTGAATCGTAGCTGGCGCCGCCAACGGGCGGTAAATCAGCCCGTCAATTGAAGCCCAAACCTGCATCATCATCAGCGATGACTGCAGAAATTCCGCGTCGTCTTCATCTTGAAATTTGTGAGTTACTCTCAATAACGAGTTGGTGTCGAGCAGTACCGGGGCCGGGAAGATCTGGAACAGCTCGCTCTCGAAGTTGAGCGAGCCTCTGAGCGCCGCAACGGACGCCATGAGGCTGATATGTTCATTTAAAAGGCCTCTCGCTTCGTCCACGGACACCATGCCGATCAACGTCGAGATCTCTTGGATGGACCTGTTTATTCTTAATGAGAGGTCGAACATCCGCTTGCAGCGGTTATAGACCACAGCTCGCTCCCTGGAGCACATGAGCGGAGTGCCTCTCTCGATAGGAAAGAAACGAGTTTCCCCCCGATTATTCATAAGGTAAACCCGGGCTGTGACCCGATCCACAGCCTTGCGACGGAACTGCGAGCGCAATAGGAAGCAGCGCCGCCAGTTGCTCGTAACGAAGCGCAGCTCTCCGAAGCGCTCGATGGTGCGCAGACGCCACTCAAGCTCGCAGATGCTGGACACGTCGCGTGATACCTGGGATAGCCGCTGCAGCTCCGGCAGCGAGCAGAAGCTCAGCACGAAGGGCAGCGGCGCCACTACGGAAGCGTCGGCCATACTTAAAACGAGGATGGAGAAGAGCGGCAAGAATAAAATACATAATAACCTATAGGTTCCTATATGAATTTTAAGAAAAGCTCAAGCTTACAGTTAAGTTCAAGGTTGTAACCTATGATTTAGCGTCGGTTATAGCTACTTTTGCTTCATTGAAGATGGCTTCACCGCCTGTGCTGCTGTGCGTCTCGCTGACGTTGCCTCCTGATCTCGAAGCGATCTCGCATATCTCTGAGCTGGTCAACGAGTATCTGCTTCCCAACACTATTGACTCAGCAGTATATAATGCTCTTCAGCTTGTGGTTCAACGCTTCGGCGTTTCTCGGGTCTGGACAGTTGGAGCCATGGATGGAGCTGCAGCTAGAGGACGTGTAGTCATTATGGAATGGCTACATTCAAGCCGAAGCGAGGGCTGCTCAGCTCTTGCAGCCACCGGAGCGGCAGCTAACGGTCATTTGCACGCGCTTGAGTGGCTCATCCAACACTTTCCACAACATTCATCTCGATCTCGTTGTTTGATTGCTGCAGCCGAGAACGGGCGTATCGAAATCGCAAGATATCTACGTCCACAAATGCACTGGTTTGATGCCACCCCTGCAATCGTAGCAGCGGCTGCAAGGGGGCGAATTGGTTGTTTGCAGGCGCTCTTACCTGGCAATACAAGTGACGCATTCATTGTGGCAGCAGCAAATGGACGTGTTGAGGTGCTGGAGTTTTTCATTGATAATGGCTACAATGGGAACGTTGCAGTAACAAATGCTTCCTTGAAGAAGGCTGCACGGTTCGGCCATACTGCTGTCATCCAGTTGCTGCTGCCAGAGTGTAATGTGATTGGTGTTGGCAATGCCCTTCGCTCTGCGGCGAAATGGGATCAAACAAGCGTGGTGGTTCTGTTATTGGAGAGGTTCCCGTTTGGAAATTTTTTAGTGGCGAAAGCGTTGCAGAAAGCTGTCGAGAGCGCCCACTACGAATTGGCCAAATTGCTGATCGACAACTTTCCTGGTAGCGATATAAGGGAACCACATTGGTGCTTGGATGGCGTACCACCGATGTACCAATCTATTGTCAACTTTGTTTTACTTTCCGTCTCTAGAATCGGCTGTGCCGCGATAGTGAAGGCGCTAGTGGACCGGTTTCCATTTGTATCCATTAGGCCTGCACTGCTTCTAGCAACAGAAAACCGGCAATACGAAGTCGTGGAATTGCTGCTTCACTCCAGCGACTCAAGTATTTTGTCAACTATTGGTAAGGCAGTAGAAAATGCTGCCACTTGTGGAGATACCAAGATGGCAAAACTATTAGTCAAGAGATCGAGTTTCCACGACGCAGCTCGAGCGCTAAATATCGCAGCAAGTAGAAATGATCTGGACATAGTACGAGTGTTGGCAGCTAAACGTGGAGAGTGTTTCAAAGTGGATTCTTTCAAGATTGACGCGCTGGTTCGAGCAGCCAAGAGTGGGCGAATGGAAGTGGTGGAGGTTTTGGTCAACAGCAGCAACAGCCGAACAAAGGAAGAAGCGGTGCTGCAACTTGCATCGATTGTGGATACCGAGGTGCTGAACTCGATTATCAGGATTTGCGAACTAAAGACGTACCAATACCTCTTCACTGATGCAGCAGCGAGAGGATTGGCCGGGTTGGTACAGCAATTGATGTGTCGAGTGGATTTGAACACCATCCATCGATCTCTGACAGCCGCCGCTTTGAATGGACATACTGAGGTGATAAAAATGCTGCTGGGCAAAAGTGACTTGCCAAACGTAGCCGAGATAGTCGAAGCAGTGGCCCGGAACGGCCACACGAGTGTTGTCAAGTTGCTTCGTGCGTCTACAAGCGATGACGCTGCAATGGTCCATTTGGAATCGGATCAAGAGTTTGGGAACAAGAAACCGCGACTGAAGTAAAGTCAGAGAAACAAAAACACAATGCCTTGCCTATTTCAAACAAATATTATTTGTTAGCTTTTGAATATTTCGCTTCTATGGCCGAGACCGACAGCAACGTACCCTAGGAAAAGTTGCAAGATTTTTTCTTGTTACCGTAGTTCTCTTCATTTTCGAGGAAGGTGTTGAGTGATGGCTCCGAACAAGTTGATGTCTTTCGATCTAAGAGATTGTTCGAGTCGCTCTTTTACTTCTCAATTCTCAAGCTCGGAATCAAGGCGTCTCATCATGAGTCCAGGTGACCTCTTCTTCGGCAAGCCGGTTATGCTGCAGACATACGCCGACAAAACTTTGATGAACCCGGAAGGCACCGAAGCTGCGCTAGTGAAGAATGCTGGGGGAGAAGCGGCGTGTGTCCACTTAGTCCGCAATGACGACGGGACTGTGTCCATTAAGTCGATGAACAACAAGCACTACCTGACCGTCAGCGACGACGACGACGGTACCCCGATCTGCCGCTTTGACGCGTGTGAAATCAAAAAGCTGCAGAAGTTTCACCTAAAAATTGCTGACGAACGCACGTTTGTCCTGGTATCTGAGAGGAAAGAGCTGTGCTAGAGCATTGCAATGATATACCCGTGTGTTAACAGTAAACTTAGTAATGCTGATAGCGCGTCGTCAATGCTGTGGGTCCTGAGAGAACCTACCAGCGGTGCGTCTCAACCATCGCTGTGCGATGATCTGGGCTTTACGGATGTCACTCCTGTCCAAGAGGCCACGGCTCTCCCTGAAGACATACCCAACAACGCGATCAAGACGGAATATGAGCTTGAAAAGCGCCATGACGCCGTAATGAAACTGGCGATGGCTGCAGTACATCGACGACATCCTTTTGCGCCTGTACGGATCCACCGGTGACAAAGAACTCTAAACCTTCCCGAGTCGTAGAGACTAACCGGTAACCGGCCTCATTCCATTTAATGCAATTAGCCTTGTGTGATCGAGCCGACCTAAGTGCATTGACTACATGGCCACACTATTCGTCGCACTGCAGTTGTGCCTTCCTAAATCTCTACTTATAACATACTCTTTGACGTAAACTGCCCGCGTTGTGTCGAAGATTTTGACTTCTTGGCTGGATCGATGCTTGAATTTTGTCTCTCTTTAAATTAACATTAATAATTTCTTCAATGCTCGAACAGTAAATCAAGACAGTCGAGATCTTCACTCTGCAGCTGAACTGGATGCTGGTATGGCTCGTACTCGTCTTCGCCTTGTGTCCAATCTCCAGTTCTACTCGACAGGGGAACTACTACTGCGGAGTGTCCTGGAAACGGAACCACGGTGCTGCTCACAGGCGCAATTTCCCCACTTGCCACATTCGGAACTGCTCCATACATTTCCACACCAGGATATGGACTTACCATAAAATTGTTTATGACAGCAGGATCAACGACGTTAAACGAGGTGTGAGTATGAGCTTGGACGTGGACCATCTGAGTTTGAACTTGTGCCTGCGCTTGAGCTTGTGCTTGCTGTACCTGCAACGCTCGCATTCGCGATTGCATCCGCTTCTCCTTCAGTTTCTGCTCCAATTTCCGCTGGTATCGATTCGCTGAGTCGCGGTGCTTATCGCAAAACTTGTGCAGGTCGCCGTTGTTCTTCACCGCTCGCTTGCAGTAGCAGCGCTTGTTCGGATATCGACATAAATTCTCGGGGTGATTCTGATGAATGGCTGGGGTGCTGTCCTCTGCTTTTGCTTCGCCGCTGCGTGCTGCATTGCTATCCTCGCTAAAATTCTCGCTGTTCGCAGCGCTCCCGCTGCTCTTACTTCGCTGTTTCGCTTCCGAGCTTGAAGCAGCAACTGCGTCTGCCGGTTGCGCTGGTGGTGCCGACGCCCTTCTTCGAGTCATGAGCGAGACGGTCGGTCCCGCTAGTGCGGCTTCGGTCATGTTGGGATCTGCAGCAGGTGCCCGCTATCCTTCGCTTCCGTCATGGTGGACACGCCAAACAACGCGCTGCTTGTACATGGCAGGAAAGACCACAAACACCAAATGTGGACACGAGTCACAGTCTTCCGTCCGGCTGGGCATGGGAGGGGCGACGGTCGTCGTCACTGACGACGTCAGAGCAATGAGCACGGTCAGAGTTGGGATGCAGACGGAGCAGCTAGGATCGCTCCGGCACCACCAAGCGACACAAGGCCGGAACAAACGTTGATTACGCCCTCGAAATGATGAGCTAGTTTTCCGAACTCCATACAAACGCCTAGTCAAGTGAACTGTATACATGTACTTCGCTGCCAGGAGTGCCTCCTCGACTTTACGAGGGTATCCGCCGCACAGCAAGCACCGACCGGCGTGGGACAGCCAGCGTTGAAGCGCCGACCTTACTCGTTGGACAGCCAATACCAGCCTCAAATACAGCTTGGAGAGCATGTCACTCTTCATGATACACCCCCTGAGGCCAAGCGTCATCGGCACCAAGTCCAGCATGACACTAGACGCAGCCGTGTCCATAGATATTCTTGCTGTATTGAAGAAAGACGAACCAACCTACACTATCGATATGTTCACCGGAGAGAACGAGTTGCCAGAGCAACGCTGCCTTTCATGACAAATACACGAGCAGCAGCATGACGTTTATGCCGAAATGTAGAGCACCAACGTGAGCCACTTCAGCCCATCTCTGTGCTGGTCGTGCATTGTGACGGCGTAGATGGGCAGCTTACAAGTTGACTGCCGACTCGGCTTGGATGCTCCTTCACTCGTCTCCCCGTTTTTTATTTGCCCACGTCGCTCTGTCTGTTTGTTCCGCCCTCCTTTTCAGTGATGGACAATCAGACGTCGCTGAGGGCTCACCTCAGCCTAGGGCTCTGGTAGGACATGTCGACATGTTGGACACTCCATCTTGACCTGCATCCAGCCCTGCAGACACTCGCGGTGGAAGATGTGGTCGCACGGTGCGATCATGTAGTCGCGCGCTTCGATGTCCAGCTCCACCATGCAGATCACACAGTCGATCGAGTTGTCGCCGTCTTTAAGCAGTGCCAATTGCTGCAGGTTGATGCGTCGCTCGTAGTTATACTTGACGGGCAGGAACCGCGCAGGCACGAAGAATCTCGGACCATATCGCTGCTGTAGTGCCAGAATACCCACCTGCAGTCCCATCCACCCCGCCAGCACGTAGCAAAAGTGCGGGTCCATCTTGCTCTCGTACTGTAATGCAGACCACCATCAAGACACGTTAGTCACCAATTTATCATTGCGGACAAACGACTAGAAATTCATTTGTACAGGGCGGCTGGTGTTGCCCAAAGTGATGCGTTCTTACCATCGGGAACGCAGTGAGGAAGTTATCCGGGCAGCCATAGAAGTACAGCGGCAGGAACAAGCGCAGCGCGCTGATACCGTACAGATATCCCAGATCGAATGGGTTCCGCACCTCTCTGGAAGGGTCATATGGCGTTAATACAATCAGCATCAAGCAGTCGGAAACGTCACAAAACATACCTGTGCACGTTGTGCACGATTTGCGGGACCCAGAACGAGTAGCAGATAAAAACCAGCACGGGTAAATGATTCTACAATCACCAGACAGAACAACAAGAGCGTCAGTTAATTAATGCACCAACCAAATGAATAAATGCTAATACTTAAAGATGGTCGTACCGAGAAGTTGTAGAATATGCAGAGTCCAGCCAGTAGCGACAGGTAAAACCGCGAATAGAGCGTCGTGAGTTCACGACGCAACGTCAGCCAGCCCTCTGAGAAACCCTGCGGTCTCCGCGCCTTCCAAATGATCAGCAGATAGCGCATCTCAAACACCGAGAAAATAATGAGCTTGACGAACGCGACCGACGCAAACGCAGCGAACACGTTTTGCGCCACGATGCCCACAGTCAAGTGACCCAAACACAAGTAGGAGTCCACAATAGCCTGCTGTCCGATCGTCAGCAGCGACACCTTCGCCGCCGTCGCCTGCGTGCTCGAGATCTGCAGCTGTCGCAGCAAGAAGTAGATCTCCGTCATAGCAATAAACGTCATGATCACCGCATAACGCGAAGCCTTCGCGAAGAAAACATTCAAGTTCTCCTCCTGGAACGTCGTGTCCAGCTTCAGATACAGGCCGCAGTTCACGCTGGCAAGCGTGCCTTCAAGCTTCATGTGGCGCATCGACTTCTGCAATACCGTGGCCGCGTCATCATCTTCATCGTCTTCTCCTCCCTTTCGCGCAGGTTTGCTCGTGTCGTTTACCAGCGACATCTCCACTATACTCACACACTGGTCACTGAACGAGTCACTACTGCGGAACCGCGAGACGTACGAGTATCTGGGAGGCGAGATATCAATCGCCGCATACTCGTCCCTATTGTCCACGGCCGGGACGCCATCCAGCACGCCAAGGTTCATCAGCTCCGCCCTCGGTTGTCTCGGCAGTCTCTCCAGATTGCCCTTCTCATCTTCCTCCTGTGACGGAGCTTCCGTCAATTCCTCCACTTCGGTCGTATTCTCCCCGCTTTTATCTTTCCGATACAGAATCTGTACACTTGAGTCCGGACTATTGCCAAACAGCGTCAACTTGCCTAATTTCCGAAGGAAAACGCCCTGTACAGGCAGAATCGTGGCCGCTAGTGACGCCTGTTCCTCGTAAATCACCAATTGTCCCGTGACATAAGCTACCTCTTTAATCAGCTCCTTGGATGCCGGTGTCTTCATCTTAAGGAACAGCCACGTGTGACCTTTTTCCACTGGTTGTGTGTACTGCTGCAGCTGAATCTCCCTGTCCACCTTAAGGTACGGGATAATGTCCTTGTACACAGGTTTATTGGCGTCGTACTCCTCGGCGAGCAGCGAATCCCATGTGCCTGAGTAGATGCCGGTCACGTTAAGTGGCGGCTCCGTGTGCCTGTAGCCTGGCTGCGTCTGGAGCAGCGCTTCCAGCTCGTGGACTTTCTGGACTCTGTCTGTATCATTAAAGGCGTTCTGAGGCAGCGAGTAGCGGTTGTGACCCGCGCCGTCGGTGGCTCCTCGACTATGGCGGGCGTTGCGCGCGTCCCCCGCGCGGTTATCGAAGAAGAGGACGAGAAAGCACAGGAAGATGGCCATACTGAGCAGCTGCATGCGCTGGCGCTGGAACTGCTGCTGTCTCCAGTCCGCCTCCATAGCCCCGAGGTTCAGCGCCAACGGGTCGCCAGGACTACCACCCGGACTGCCGCCAGGTCCGTCGTTGCGGCGCGGCGAATTGGCCCGCACGATCATGACGACCCGCCCGTTCTCGTTGCGGTCTCCCATACTCAATCTGACTATGGCAAGCGGATTATGGACGGAAATACGTGTATTTTGTGTAGTGTACATGGGTTTGGTGTGGTGTACAAATATTTCAGTGACGTTCATTCTGCACGTCAGTTCCGCATTCGTGTGCTTGTCAAGACCGTCGACTGAATTGCTCTTCTCCGCGCGATATCTCGACGATGCTGGGATCCGAGACGTCGACAGACACCGCATCTTCTTCTTCCTTGTCTCCTCTTTCGTCTGATATGCTCAAATCGCTGTCTTTGGCGTCGTACGACGCAGAATCGACTGAAGACGCGGAAATGGCTGCCCAAATTGACCTCGTCCTCGAAATGTCTGCAACTTTCGACGCTGACGGGTTCCAGTTGCCGTCCAAAGTGACGCGGAAAGAGGTACAACGTGCTCTTGAATCGTGTGATGGAGATGTGTCACGCGCAGTGGACGACGTGCTGAGTCTCGTGGCCATCAAGACGCTGAGTCAGCAGGATCAACAGTCACTTCAAGAACGCCAACAACGTCAACAAGAGCACGCCAAGCTGCAGCTCAGCGAGCTCTGCAGCGGCCTGGGGCTGGACGAGGACAGCTCCTTCGTTGCAGCTCTCCAGCAGCTCCCCGAGAGCGAACGGGACGACCTTTTAGCCACTAATGGAGTCTTTGTGCAGCAATTACTGCTTTGTTTGGACGAGGACAGTGAGGACGGCAGTGAGGATGAAGATGTGCACCCACTGCAGTATCTTCTGGAGCTGTACCCGGATTACAAGGTGGAGGTGGTGGAGGACGTGCTGGACAGCCACAACTATGATGTGGACAAGGCAGCCGACGCGCTGCACAACCTACGGGCACTGAACCATGTCCAGAGCTACGCTACAGTTGTGAATGCAGACGCGCGTGCAGCAGCGCAGCAGAGAGAGTTGTATGTGAATGGACCCAAGGTGGATTCGCTTGGACAGTTTCCAGAGCTCGGTGTCCCGAGCAAGACGCAGCAGAAGAAGCTAATGAGGCACCAGCGCAGGCAACAGAAACTACAGCAGGCGCCTCACCAACGACCGCCGCCGAAGCCTTCGCCTCCACCAATAGCGTACCCCATGCTGCCAGCACGTAAACATACGGTGCAAGGCAAGGCGAAGCCGGCGTACAACGCATGGGACCACAAGGCTGCACCGCATGACCGCGCGGAGTCAGGTATCACGACGCAGCTTAAGCTTGAACGGCTTAAGAAACTGCTGCCCAGCATTGACAGCAGTGTCATTCAGACCGTACGCGTCCATCATGGAGTTTTTTTGTTGGCTCTGAGGATTTGGGGAACTAATTGCGATAGTTTTGTATGTTGTACAGACGTTCTTCCTCAATGGATGCAGCTCGGATGCCACAGAGGCAGCTCTGCGTGAGATATATAACTTGCCACTAATCGAGAAGCATCTACCTCCACCGACTGTGACGGAGGAAGTGGAGATGGCAGCTGCCGCAGCTGATGCGGAGGAGGAGCTTGCTGCTGCCAAGAACAATCGTCCCTCTCGCCGAGGCGGGCGTTCTGAGAACTGGACTCTCGTGTCCAGTAAGCACAAGGTCAACGCAGCGAAGGAGAAACTCAGCAATCGCTACTGCGATGTCCTTGCATCGTTCCGACGCGGCCATGTTCTCGCGGTGGATCGAGTTCGAGAGTGAGTGATTTCGGCACAGCACAATCGTTTGCGAGGCCACGCTGACCATCTTTTATGTTTTTGTGGCACAGGTTGAGCAAGGCTCGTCGCGAGCACCGAGAGGCTCAACGGCAGTGGGCGCACGATTTCTTCCTGGCACACGAAGAACATGTCAAGTGAGTTTTTGGAGCTTTTCCCAACGGCTAGTACCTCTGTCTGCAGGCTTTCATCTGGATTGTGTTTCTGTTTTCTGTTTTGTGCTGTAGACACCAGCGACCGATCGACTTGCACGGCATGATCGTGATGGAGGCTCTGTGGGTAGCCCGCGAAGCGATCGAGTATTGCCAGGAACACCGCATTCGTCGGTGTCTATTGATCTGTGGTGTAGGCCATCACTCGATCAATGGCAAGCCGCGTATCCTGATTGCGCTTCAGTTGTCATTACAACGACGCCAAATCGCGTCCCGCGAGCTCAATGGCGTGGTGACAGTGTTTCCGCTCCGTTCGACGGATTCGTCCTAGTTGGCTCTGACTCGACCATTTTTTTTCTACGCTGGCCAGGGTGGAGGCGTATGTGGATTTTCTACCAGTTTTTGGCTGAGAGGTGGTCTGCGTGTTGACTTTCAAACAAGTTGGGGTGTTTTGTGTGCTATCCCTGCCGTTCTGTTGGATAACTCGTTGACGTTTTCGTGGTAGCGGGCGTTCGATTAGTGATTTTACGAAGGTAGCGAACAGCAAAATCTTGAGAAGGTGTGTATGTGCGCTGACCGAGTCCTAATTGCTATTACACTCCCTGTGCATTTAAATTAGGAGATCTCCGTAAAGATGAAAACAATGGGCAAGCACCAGGACATCGTCTCATACTTACTTCCAGAAGGCTTGCTTCGTTTACCGCGAAATATTTGGAAGTAAACTCGTGGGATCAAGCAGTCATCCACAGACGTCGCCGTTGCCATCATCGCGTTTATCTATCCCAGTTGCCCGTTGAACCTTTTGCCGAGGAACGCACCGCCAACAAGATCAGTATTTATAGTGGGGCTTTCGTCGAAAACGGCGACACGTCTTCAGCGGCTCCCAGCGAAATGGGACTGCGTGGCTCAGCAGTTTGAAGGATACCACTCGCTGTACGTTGTGTGGGCTCGTGGGCTCATGTGCTGCTCTACGCTGCTTCTCAAGTCGAGCCCTGTAGCACCTCATTTTTGAAACTCTCGTCCTGGAGAACTAACAAACTTTACCTGCCAGTGAGGAGCAAGCAATCGCTTCGGCCTGTAGCAAAACGTTTGCCCAAAAAGAATGACGTGCACACGTGTCATGCGATCGCTGTCCACCTTTGCATCGGAATCCGACGTCGAGCGAGAGCTAGAAAGCTCCTTCCCGCGCTGCCAAGTCGGGAGAGAGCAACCACCAAGCTGGGCGACCATGACTTACGTCGAGACGTCCCGAGATCTTCCTCCACTCGAGTCTGGCAACTTAGCGCTGGAGGATCAGTTCTGCGGTTGGCTTTGGATGCGCGGTACACGTCTCGGACGCTGGCGTCACCGGTATTTCTGTCTGGACGGTACCATGCTCTCGTATTTCACGAGTTTCCCCGCTGAAGTGTTCCTCAAGCAAGCTCAAGCATCAGTGACATCGGCCTGGGCGTCGCGCAACCTTTTCCACTTCGGTGATGGCTGCCAGCCTCGAGGAGTTATTCGAGTGGCGCATATCGACGACACCGACCGGACTAACCGTGTCGGATTCAAGGTCTACGGTGCTTGTGGCAAGGTCATTGACATTCGTGCACACGACTCTCATGAGCGCAATCGTTGGCTCCGCGCATTAAAGACTCCTGCTCGTCGAAAGTCTCGGTCGTGGTCTACCGGCTCAAGTGAAGAGGTAACGGTGCGCATGTCGTCATTCGATCCCGATGGACTCTGTCGGTTTGATCGACTGTCCATTCCGATCATCAAGAGCGGCTGGATGGAGAAAAAGACTTCGTTTTTGGGACTTTGGCGACGCTACTTCTTCGTTGTGCAAGGCTCCATGCTGTCGTATTACAACAGCGACAAACCGTACGAGGTTCCACGCTGGAGAGGGTACGTTGAGGGCGTCAAGGCGCGTCGACGAAGTGGATCTCTGGTTTTGCCATCCGCAGGCACCACAATGGCGCCTCCAACGTTAGAACTCATCATTTCGCTGGACTCTCCACAGAACCAAGTGATTCACGTGCGATTTCGCAGCCTTGAAGAAGCGCGTGAGTGGCGTCGCGTGTTGCGTGCAAATCTGCCCGAGCGCAGACACAACAATAACTCAACTCGGACGGCTTAGGTATATCTGCGTTATAACATAATATCGTTTTTTGGCTAGTTGACATGGAGGATCGTGGACTAACTCATCTGATATTGTTTAATCAGACACGTTTGGGCGTTCGACTGCTGCCCGTTGTACCAATTTCTTACCAGCTTCAGCTCCATCTTTGATGTCTCGTTTGGGAGAATGTTTCTTCTCATGGAGAAGAACATCATGTCGAATCAGACCAGCATGTTCTCCTTCATCTCCTCCCAAGCTTGGTGAACCTTCTGGGCCTGCCTCCGTATCCTCGCTACTGTCGCTCTTGCCAATGGCATCGATGTCGTCATCCCCACCACGAGCAATCCAGCGCGAGGCAATGCCACCCGTCCACATAACTGTGGTCGTGACCAACAGCAATGCCTCGAGGTGAGGAGGAGGACCCATGAGAAAGCCATTGACGAACTGCGACGTGATCGCAGCTACACGATTCGAACCGTTCACCACCGAAATGCCAGTAGTACGGAGCTCCTGGGGGAAGTTTTCAGTCGAAAGCACGCCAAACTGAGGCAAAATACAGCAACAATCTGTAAGTTAGAATGTAGGATGAAAGTAGTTTCGTACGTACTCCATTCCAGGCTGCAGTGGTGCATGCGTTGAAAAGACACGAGACTAATACGATGACCGTCTTCGAGCCTTCCACGTTAAAAGCGAACAGTAGCGCACAGAAGCCAGACATGAATAGTGCGCCAGATAATAGGCGTTGATGACCTATAATATCTATCAGATACAGACTACAGAACAACAGGTAAGTGTCTGAGATCTGTCAAACGAGTCGCTACTTCCACTCACCTGACAACGTTGCCCGGCAGATTAGCCCCGGCAAACAGGAATGCATTCTCGAATGGGTTTGCCAGTCCAGCACTCTTGAACAGCTTTGTGATCCACGTCGACAGACCGTAGGAACCAAAGCTCAGCGAAAATCCACACAACATCAATAGCAACGTAGGCCCAGCATTCGGTCGCTCGAATAGACGTGCTACAACACGCAAGCTTTCGCGACTGGAAACGGCACTGTGCGAGTTTGCGTCGTCACTATCCAGTTTCTTTTTCACTGACTGAGCCTCCATCTTTCTCGCCATTTTTTCATCTTTATCTTCATCTGCATTCTCTTCATCACTGGAAGAGAATTTAATTTGGATATGTCGGCCACTTTGATGTACTCCATGGATATACTGCAGCACCGCTGTAGCTCCTTGTGCATCACCTTTACTTGCTAAAAAATGCGGACTCTCAGGAACATACCACAGCGCCAACATAAAACACGTGAACGACGGAAGTCCGACCACTCCAGCGAACCAGCGCCATGAAAGCTCCAGTATCCGTTCACCATTGCTGTACTTGCCTAACATCACCCAGGCTGTACCCGCCGTCAATACTGCACCCACCATCCAAAATGAGCACAAAATAGTGACATATCGTCCTCGTGCCGACACGGGAACATGCTCCAGACACAAAGCAAATAGTGAAGCCACCACTCCACCCACACCCAAGCCGGCCATGGCTCGGAAGAAGATAAGCCAATAGACATTCGGCGAAAGAGCCGACAAAAAGGCAGCAATGGCATTGATGGCCAATGTTACCAGCAGAACTGGTTTACGACCGTAGAGATCTCCAGCCACACCGCCCACTAGCCCTCCACCCAACATTCCAGCAAAAACAGCAGCCGTCAGCAGACCTACAACAAATATCCAACATTAATATCCTTAAAAATAAAAAAAACTTAGAATATTCACGTACTGGACTCCCATGGTGTCATTTCACCCTCCGAGTCTTCGTACACCGTCAGGATATAGCCGATTGCCAGAATCTCAACTGCATCGGCCACATTTCCAAAACCTAGAACACTGCACCAATTACATAGGTCAATCTAAAAAAATGTAAAATCTATAGCTTCTCCTCTATCGTACGTGACGACACGATGCTGGTGGAAGCCGCAACCGATGAGCTCCATCTCGTCGTGAACCGCCTGCTTCAGCGCCTTGACATTATCCACAAGCACCAAGTTCTCGTCGGGCGAGCCCCATGTCCTCACAGGCGCCGCCGAGTTTGTCGTCATGCGACAGCCCATCTCAAAATGAAAAATCTGAGTCAATGGATAACAATCTGAGTCCGTCTGATCCTGCCTCTCTCCCTCCGCGAAAGAAAAAAAAAGTCGACAGTAAATCAGTGCGTGGTCTTGGTTCGTCTCGTACGTCTGCGCTCCTCGTCATCGCCTGCCGCACTTTCCCTCTATTGCACCGCAGTCTCCGCTCCCCGCGCGTACTCGTCTCGTGTCGTAACTCACTCTGCATCGCAAGAAAAACTCGATAAACCATGCACGCGTGGCGTTCGCTGTCCCGCAGCATCCTCGTGTTCACGAATGTGTTGTTCCTGCTGCTAGGCTCCGTGCTCGTGTCCATCGGAGGTTCGACTGCTATCTTTCACGATTTTTCATGCAGTCACCAGCTCATTTGACCCCATATACGACCATTTATCACTAACAATACGTATAATTATTTTTATAGGGTATATGGCGTCGCTACCGGCGCTCACCGAGTTCTCAGACGGCGGCGTAGCTTCCTCCGTCATCATGTGCGGCTCCTTGATCATCCTAATCGCGCTACTGGGCTGCTGTGGGGCCCAATGGGAGAGCAAAGTGTTCCTCTTCCCGTACGCCATCCTGGTGCTGGTCTCGGTGGTCGCGCAGCTCTCACTGGCCGGCTTCCTGACCCACGTGCACAGTTCACTGGTAGAAGTGGCCAGACACAACTTCGACTTGTCAGTACTGGCGCCTGCAGACCAGGAGACGCTGCGCTGGATCAACAAGAGGTTCAAGTACGTGTACTACGGCTGCGGCTTCGACGTGGACATCGACCTCACAGGCACGCGCAGCCAACCGCTTATCGCTTCATGCTCGAACCCAGAGTTCGGCTGGTTCGCGTCTTTCGTGGAGGAGAACTGCCCCATTGGACACAAGCAGCTACGGAGTGGCAGCAACTTCCTTAAGTGCGCAGGCCCGAGCTTCTCTTTGAGCAATGCTATGACGGAGCACACGATGCTCTGCGCCTGCGAGACGCGCATGATCTCGTGGGTCAACGACCAGTCTCTGCTCGTGGCTGTCTTCGTGTTCGTTATCGTGTCCCTGGAGATCATGCTGGTGGCGCTGTCGTGCTACATCATGCACTCGCGTCGCCACCGTCGCTTCGGCTACCAGGAGATCACTATGCCCGTGCGACAGCAGCCGTACAATCCGCACCCGCGGAACTATTTCGGCCAGCAAGCAGGCCAGCGTCAGCCGCTTAACGCGCACCCAGCGTACACGTCGTACGGCCCGTCCGGGGGAGAGAACCCGTACGCGGCTGCTGCCACCGGAGGCAAGGCCAAGAAGGCCGGCTACTAGCTGGCCGACGCCCGACCATGGTTTGAAATAGGTCAAAATGCGTTGATGCAGGGCACGTTGAGTGGCCTGCAAGACCGCGCAGGAAACAGGATCCCAAAGTTTTACACAAGAAATGAACTCGTGTGCACATTGAGCAGCGCTTGGTGGTTTCAGTAGCGGGTTGTGAGCAAGCGAGCGGAAGCCAGCGCTGCAGGTTTGACTGTATCCTTGTTAAAGGGTAACCTTTGCGTTGGCGCCGACTTGTCAGACTTTGCATGGCGTCGCGAAGGCAAGTTGCCAGTCACCAGGCATTTCGCTCATACCCGATCCTGGCGATCGAAGGCAGGCGAGTTTGCTGATCGAGTCCATCCGGCGCAGAGCACTTCAACGTTCGGTCACGGCAGTCTGACCAAGACGTGTGTCCTGCTCTCTGCCGAGTCGCGACAGTCTCGCTCACAGAGAGTGAGTCACAATGAGACTCGCTTGCACCACAGCATCCGTCTTGGCAAGTGAACCAAGACTCTTGATTTCCATTGACAATTGCATTGCAGGTATGAAGAAACGAAACTGATAGATGGGCATGGCGATCTGCGAGCTCACCAGGCTGTCCTCACACAGAGACGGCTTCAACTACCGAGTCAGCAATGGATGGATGCGGACCTCCAACTTGGAGGCTCCAAGAGGACGGCACGTGCATTTTTCGCGTAATCCAGTACCAGGCTTGGTGCTCGTTCCCTTCAACTCTCGTGGTGGCGATCGGCGGTATCTAATAGATACATGTACGGTACATTGTACCGGTGTCAAACAAGTGTTTCCGCTGCCTGCCTGCATGCAAGCATGCTGCTGATGACGACGCTTGTTGCGATTAAGTAATACACAGAGTCTGGCACAGGAGCGCAAAAAGCAGGGCGATCGATGCGCTTTTCCAGATCGCCATCCGGTCCCGGTCATCACCTTCCTCGTGTACTCTTGATCATTCACGGTGATGGAGCAAATTGCTCGCTTTGCGTTGCTTTTGATTTGGGCAACCCGAAGTTTACATATACATGAACCGACACTAGCAATCCCCCAATCGAGAAAAAGGCAACTGCAAACTGACACAAGACTCACTTCGGGAAGGATTCGGAATCCCATCAGCTTCACTTGAAGCTCTTAGATTTGCCAAATTTGCACATCAGTTTTTGGCTTTTCAGCTAAGAAAACAGAAGGGGGATAGACCGTTCACTTCGAATTTGTATGGTAGTCAGCGGAGCAATCAAAGCGTGGCGTGTTTTTATTTCGTAAGACATCAAGAGCTCACACTTGTGTCAATCGACACTTCTGGTTTTTCAGGATAGGCGCCACGTCAAACTCCGGCCGTCTCAATCCTGCGATTGCCATGAAAATCGCCGAGCTGCTCAACGGGCCCTCGGCCTCGACCCGCCGACATTCCGAGAAGCGGATGGACATGGCGTCGCTCGACCTCTTGGCTCAAAAGTCCGTCCCAGCCACTCAAAATATTTCGGTTAGTGCTAAACCGTTTCTAAAACTACTTTTCCATGCTTGTCAATGCAGACGCAAGCACCGACCGGAGCTTTCCATGAGTGGTATCATCCAGGCGCTGGCCGATAAGACTGACAGTCTCAGTAATGAGTCAATACCTCCTGGTCTCCCCATGGTCTCCGTTAAGGAGGAGACACGACCAAGTGTCCTGCCGGAACCAGAGGCTAAAATTGCAGTGAAAACCAAGGCAAAAACTGCAAAAAATGAGAAAGATGAAGGCTCTGGTTCAGAGAAGCCCAAGACAAGGAGAAGACGATCTCGCAATGGGTTCACGCCACTTACCGAGTCGGAGAAGAGAGTGAAGCAGAGACTGTTGGTCAAGCGGTCATACTACCGCAAAATTGTAAGTTTTTATTTATCTCAGTAGTTGCAAAACTGAGAATTCTAACATAATTTTTTCCGTGTTGTAGGACACATTGGTGGAGCTTCGCAGCGAGATGAAAACTCTTGAAACCAAGTGCAGGGAAGTGATCATCTCCCGACGACAGATACAGTCGCCGATTTCTCAACCTGAGGACGAAGAACTGCGGCGCGAGAAGCTTCGTGAACGGTACACGCAATTAGCCATCACTCAGGACGAATTACGCCACGAAAACGAGAAATTACGGTCCGAGGCCATGGAACAGTCGAAAGCTCGAACACGCATTGGCATTTTACTAAACGAAGAGCTTCAGGATCAAAAGGAGGCACGTGCAAAAGGAGAGTCTTTGGGCTTAACACTGTGGTCATCTGACGAACCACGCGCTGCAAATCCGACTTCTAACGTTGAAAACTCAAGTCTAGAGACAAAATTCAAGCCTGTACTGGATTTCACACGTATCACCGAGGACGAGTGTATCACCATCGTACGTGAGGCCTACACCAACGTTCGAGCGTTCGCCGACAAGCAGCACTACGAGAGCACAGGTGCCAGTGTGTTTGGCTGGCGTGACAGACGCCAAGTCGACGGCAACACGATGCGCTTCTTCCTCGAGAAGACGTTCGAGAACTACACTGCCAAGGAGATTTCCAGTCGTATGTGGGATTTAGTGTCCTCAGAGCACGGAGTGAACCGCATCTACGCCTCAGATGTGGCAATAAACTTCCACCTCGTGCAGCGTGTGAACGACGAGAACGTGCTGTTCTACCGCACTATCGAACCTAACGGCACAGATATGGTACTTAAGGCGCTGGTATTGGCCTCTCGCGTCCAGATCGACGACAACGGCAGCTTTATGGTGCTCTTTCGTTCGGTGGATCCAGTGGCACGTGGGTTCTCTAAGCAGGACACGACAGATGCCTCAGATTTCTCAACCAAGAAGAAAGAAATCTGGAGCGACGTCTTCAGCTGGGGATTGTACGAAGCAGAGGGTGACCACGGCCAGCATTGCCGCAACTACTTCGGCGGCTTCGTGTCTAGCTTACTGACACAACGCAGTCTTGAATTCTGGCTCATGCACATCCTTCTCATCGCTGTACGCTGTGAGAACGAAGTCATCGGCCCGCTCTTTATTATGCAGTAAACTAAACAACCGACAAGACGGTCAATGGCCCTCTTGGTTTGTTTTTATCACATCTACTTCTTCTCGCTTCTTCGCCTTGAGGCTGTTTCAGGGCGTTTGGACGAGCTTTTCGAGGATTTTTTTGCCGTCTTGGGTCTTCCACTGGATGGTGCTTGTTTCTTTCGAGATGCTGCAGGAGCGTAGCCGTCTCCTTCATTGTCAGACACGTACATGAAGAACGGATTGCGAGTGAGTTCGAGCTCCTCTGCACGAGCGATTTCGTCGTCTTCGTCGTCATTCTGTGCCAAGACGAACTTCTTGCCTGCTCGACTCTTATCCGACGACGTCTCGGGTCGACGCACGCTGCTAGCAGAGGGGGGACGCTGTCGAGGACGCAGCGTGTTTCCAGCGAGTTCGAGTCGATCCAGAGTGAAGTCGTCCTCTTCGTCGTCCCAGCGAGCACGCGCTTCAAGCATGGCCACAGCTTCCATTGGCATAAAGTAGTCGAGCACCAGAGACTTCAGCTTTAACTGCGCTGTAAGCTGTCGAATCGTGTCCAGCAGATCCTCACGCTCACGACTATGAGCCTTCTCCATGGCCTTGATATCTCCTAACACCTCTTTCACCTTAGTGTAAACTTTCTTGAGTTTGCGAGCTTTTGCTTCGGCTTCTTCCTGTAATGATTGATACTTCTCTTCACGCATGAGATTGCTCTCTTCTTGTTCGGCTAGTTCACGGGCAAGTTGCAGTTCTTGACGTTTACGTTCTTCCAGCTCGAGTTTAGTACGTCGAAGCTCATTTTCTTGTTGAGCAGCTTTTGTCATCATTTCACCGCCGATAAGCACCTTGGCTTGTGTGGCTGCTAGTCGATCTAGCAGAACTTTTTGTTGCAGTGCCAGTTCCTCAGCCTGTTGCCGTTCACGTTCCAATTTGAGTTCCAGTTCGCGTTTGTTGAGTTCTGCCTGCGCCTTGTCCTTTGCTGCTAAAGCCAAGTCGTCACGAGTTTTCTGTAGCATTTCCTCTTTTTCACGTTGAGCCTTTTCAGCGATAGCCTGCGCTTCCTCAATGCTGATACCCTTTTCAATAACGATCTTCTCTACAATCTTCTCAACTTCCACGATCTCCACTGGGGCATTAACAGAGCCAACTGTCCCGACACTTCCATCTAAGCTGACACCTTCGCTCGCTTGTTTCTCAATAGCCAACAATTTGGCTTTCAAAGCTTCGATCTCTTCTTGGAATTCACGGATCATCGCATCTTTCGGATCTTCGTTGATCTTTGGTTTGTTCTTGATGTTCTTGGCTCGACTTGCATAGCGCAAAGTAGTCAACGTTTCCTCGTAGTTGTAGTCGGCCGGACCGCAGTTGGCAATCATGACAGTCTTTGTATTGCCACCCAGAGAGTCTTGAAGCAGTCGTGTTAGTTTAGAGTCGCGGTACGGGATGTGCTTGGACTTGCCATCTACTAGAGCCGAGATGACGTTTCCCAGAGCGGAGAGAGACAAGTTGATCTTGTTCGCTTCTTGGAGACGGTCTCCCGTCGCCCCCGTCTTGGACTGACGTTCACTACCTGCCAGATCCACCAAGTTGAGCTTGCCGACACAGACGTGGTCCTTGCCATCGGCTGAGCCCTCACTTAAACACTCTACTACAATCGTGAAGATCGAGTGCGACCGAGACGAAGTCTGGTTCATGAGTGTGGCACCAACACTACGGTTCTTCTTGCCGGTCTGCATCACGTGATCGATCTCCGCGGCGTCTTTCACGACGTGAGCGGTTAAGCCTTTGACGTACACGCCAGAGTCTGCGTTTTCCTTGAGATCTAAAGCGTTTTTAGGGTCTTTTGACAAGAGATCACGGATCTCTTCGTTGTAGATTTCTAGATACGACGCACGCACTAGAATGCGCTTGTTTTTCGAGATGGCTACCTTGTCGAAAACGTGCTTGAACGAGTTGGGGATGATACCAGGCTGGTCTCCGTATCCCTCCATGGTGTGGGACTTGCCGGCGCCGGTCTGACCGTACGCGAAGATGGTGCCGTTGTAGCCTTCCATGACGGCCTCGACGATCTCCGTGGCGGCCGTGTCGTACACCTGCTGCTGCGTGGACTTCGCGCCGAACGCAGCGTCGAACGTGAACGACTTTGGAGGCTCGGAAGATGAGGCCACCGGGTTGAGGATGGACACCTCGGCACGATCAAAGTTGGCCGTCGTGACCTCCTGCCGTCCGTCTTGCACCTCCTTGCCGCTCATGGGCCGGATGCGGACCATCACGCGGACGCACTCATCGTTCTTCGACGACTTCGTTGCCATGGTTGGCAAAGCCTCGTCCTACAAGACGAGATCACTGAAATGAGCCGGTGGGTGGAAAACCACCGCCGTCTCCAAGCGGCTCGTTGCGAAACGGATCCATCGCGAGCGCAGATACTTTTGCCATTTTGATCGAAGTTCGAAGTTGGTGGAAATCCAAGCAGCCTGCAAGCGCCAGGCGGAGTGCAACTGCAACAAGCAAACCTGTGCTTACTTCGTGCTTCTAAACAGCAGCGCAGTCTCTCGCAGTGAATACGTTAGGTAATCTACCCAGGTCGCCGCCTTGTGTAGGTCCTTGTTTGCGGCCGTGGCGTGAAGGACCGTAAAGCTACATGCAGACCATAAAGCTATTAATTAATACATGCGTGTATATCTCGTCCTCAAAGGGACGGCAGCGGGGAGTCACCGACGCAGCCTGCGTCATTGACTCCTCGCTCGCCTTGGGCTCGGCGTCTGTACGGCGAGGCAAAGCGCTGCCAGTGGCAGTGTTCAAGCCTCCAATTCAGAATCTGAATTTCAAATGCCGCGGAGGATTTGTGCAGGAGACTTGGCCTGTTTCCAGATCTTCAGATCGACCGAGACGCCCTTCTGCTGCCGCAGAAAGCGGCCTGTTTTTGATTGCGTCGCCAACTGATCCAGCTCAGCGACAGATTGAGGCGGGGATCGCTCCAGTTCGCCCCATGCGATTCCGCGGACGCGGATGAAAGTCAAGCTGACGCATTTGAGCGCGTTTCGCCACAAGGCATCAGCAGAGTCGCAGCGCGCCACCGAAGCGCCAGCTGGGTGTCTTTCTATAGCAGTCCGACGTCGCACTTCCAAGGTGGAGGGAAGAACTCTCATGGCGTTCTGCCGATGGAGATGTCCAAATTTCCGCTGTCAATTGCGTGTAGGTGCGCCTCTCGTGGGGTCGTCGATTTCTTCTTGGTCATCCCGTTGGGTGGCTGGCAGGCTATGAAGAAGTCTCCTTGGAAGCAGGGGTTCATGGAGATCGATCAATCCTCTACAGTTCAATCTTGTCGGCCGCGAACATACGCGCGTCGTTTGACTTAAAATTTGTAAGCAAAGCCCATGAAAACCCCGATAAATGTGCCGATGTTTCCGAGCATGGATAGTGCTCATGTTCGGCAGCCCCGTTCGCATATCCCCTTGACGTTTTTTTTTCTGCGATGAGGGGTCCGATCGTAGATCAACATGCTGTCTACCATGACAAATGTCATTGACATGCCAGTACATGTAGGTAGACTCGCGTCACTTGTGCTTCGCCACCTCACATTCGGTATAAGGTCCATCCGCGACCAGGGTCGCGTGACAGTGAGACTGCGAGTCTGACGTTGGCCAACTCTTGAGCTGATTATTATCCAGCACTGTACGTCGCGGCCAGGAAGCTTAGCCAGCTGCAGTTTTAGGCTCTTCTCTCGAGCATCGCGACGACACACGTCCGCGGGTAGGAGTCTGCGAACAGGTCGTCCATTCCGACTCCACTCCCCAAGCCCGCATTCCCCCGGCGGCTGCCGTCGCGCCGCATATTCTAATCGCACCTTCATGACCAAGACGCTGCCGCTGCCGCCGCGCTTTTTTAAGCGCCCGGAGCTCACGGAGCGAGAGGAACAGTACCTCGTAGGCAAAGCCAAGGAGTCGGCCAAAGCGCTGGTCGACGCCACGCGTAACAATGAAGGGCCCGTGCGCTGGGAGGAAGCAGGAATGCACCGCGGCGTGCAGATGTACAAGGGCGAGGCCCGGTACCCAGAGAGCGTGGTAGGCGAGTCTATCTCGTACGGCTGCGGCGCGACCACCATCCAGTCCACACTGGACGAGGTGGCCGACTTCTTCGACCTGTCGACGGAGGCCAAAGTCGCCGAGTTTGTCGAGTGTAACGCCGATGTGCTGGATGCCCAGCTACTCTACGTGATAGAGGACCCGTCGCTGCTGAACGACCCCAAATACAACGCACGAGGCCAGCGCAGCGGCACCAGCAAGATGCTTAACGCCAACCAGGTGACAGTCAAGTGGTTCGCCTCGGAAATGCAGTCGAAGCTTTTAAAGAACCGCGACTTCCTCACTGTCGAGTGCCAGAGCACTTTCTTGGACGTCAGTGGCCGTCGCGGCTGGGTGCGGTCCTACCACTCCATCAAGCTGCCGTGCTGTCCGGAGTTGAGCGACTACAGCCTCGTACGGGGCAGTTTCTACCACACAGGCTACGTGTTCGTCGAGAGCGAGCGACCAGGCTTCCTGGACGTCATATTCAGCGCACAGGTCAACATGAAAGGCAGCATGAAGGTGCCGGCGCCGCTGTTCATGACCATCCAGAAGAAGAGACTGACCAGCATCGCAGATCTGCAGAAAATGATCACGCGTCGGCGACTTGGCGCTCAGCGGTTCCTTGGCGACTTGGAGCTCGTGCCAAAGAGTCAGCGTACGCGTTGCAACCTGTGCTCGGCCAAGTTCGGGCTTATTACACGTAAGGCACGATGCCGTAAGTGCGGAGAAGTCGTGTGTGCGTCCGCGTGTAGTACAGAGTGGGAGGTTTCGATCCCTGGTCAGGGCGTTAGGAAGGTGCGTGTGTGCTCCAAGTGTGCTCAGAACACGGACCCGTCAGTATTCGAGGACTTGCCGCCCAGCGAGCAGTACTCAGAGACCAATAGTGCACACGACGAGGAACCGCCGTTGATGAGCGTACGTGCGCCAGGCTACCAATATGAGCGCTACACCAGGAGCGACACGGGGTCGTCTTCTACTTCACGCCGTCGCGGCCAGCCTAGCCGTGACAGCGATGAGTACGATAGCCAGGGCCGTGGCCGTGGCCAGCACTCGGGTCGACGAGGACCGTATAGCAACAGCTACGAAGAGAATTATAGCCAGAATGATAGTTACCAGGACCCGGATCCGGAGTACCCGCGTACGGTGGAGATGCCAGGCGAATACGTCAATTTGAGTCTGGATTCGGACCGCTACACGAACGATTCGGGCGAGTACGAGGACTATCCTCCATCGAGCCGAAGAAGGCGCGACGACAAGAAGTATGACCCGAGAAACCCGGACATGTACGACCACCAGACGTACGGCGTTTCGCCTCCGCAGTACCGTGACGAAGAGCAGCGACGAGCGCTGCAGCGTCAGCAGCAAGCGCTGCAACAACATCAGAACAAGCAACGTCTACTGCAGCGTCAGCAGCAACAACAGGAGGCGTTAATGCGACGCCGCCAGCAGCAGCATATCGAGGAGCCGGATAACTACCGCGAGGAGCTCGAGTCCATGAGCAGCAGCGAGTTCAGCCAGTCGAGCGGCGCCAGTTCTGGCGCGCCGTCCTTCCTCACGTCCAGCTTGTTAGCGCAGCACACGAAACAGATGGGGAAACCGGGGCCCGTGACTAAAAACGAGCGGTCCGCCGCTCGACGCGCCGTTCAGGAAGAGCGGACAAGGCGTAAGAAACCTGAAGACAGCGAGGCCGAGCCGGAGCGCCGAGCTCCTGCTCCTGCTCCTGCTCCTGCTCCTGCTCCTGCTCCTGCTCCTGCTCCTGCTCCGCCCTTACCGTCTGACCGTCCGCTGACGCGGCTGGAGCAGCTTCAGGTGGCGCAATGGGAGCAGCAAGAGGCCATGTTTAGAAACCAGACGCCCTTCGATCTAGAACTGGATGCGGCAGAGATCATGCCGTCGAAGCCCCGTCGCCGACGAACAGGAAGCTCGGAAGGCTCGGCAAAGCGCCGTGGCCCCGAGCTGCCGCCGTTCTTCCGCAGCCCACACAGCAGCGCACACTCGCAAGGTCACGGAGCTCCGACCGGGGAGTCCCCAACATCCAAGCCGCCTACGTTCCCCACGAACTCGGGACAGACAGTCAGCGTCGCGGACGACGAGGACCGTCTGGACTATTCCGGCCGTGATGATTCTATCAACGGGCTGTCCATGAACTTCGGCTCGTTGTTGCGTCCTGAAGACCTGCGTCCTACCGAGGAGAGTATGTGTTTGAGCTTAGACTCGAGTGGCCAGGAGCACAGCGCCATGGGTGACAGTAACCCCGGCAAGGCCGGCGCGTCGGCCGCCAAGAACCGGGCAGATGTTTCCAAGACTACCGTCGTGAAGCTGTATCAGCGGATTTTAGAGCTGACCAACAAGCAACACGAGTTAGAGGCTCAGCCCGAATGCGACCCCAACGAGAGGAAGGAGGTCGCCCGCGAGCTGGAAGCACTCTACGAGAAACTCCACTCAGAGGTGGAAATATAAGTAAGTGTCTATCCGTTCTATCCGTCGTCGGAAGCGGGTAGAAAGGTAGCGTGGCGTGTACAACGCCGTTAGTAAACTAGCATTCGTCGGATAGAATTCGTCGAGCTTGTTAATAATCAATAGCGCCAATCCGAAAGCTGCTCTGTCCTTACGGATTCTCTTAACCCTCTTCCTGGGCCTTCGCCTTGGTCTTGAGACCGAGGCCAGTCAAAAACTCGTTCAGCGTGGCGTGCATCTCATCGTGCTTCGGCATCTTCTGCATACGTTGCATCCAGGCCGAGAATGTCGGATAATCCGTCAATTCGAAGATCCCCATGAGTTCAATCTGCACAAACTCGCAGTAGGCGACAAAATCCGCGAGGGTAGGAGTATCCGTCCCGGCGATAAAATCCTTAACCAGGAACTTCTCCACCAGCTTGAGCAGCTTCGCAATGAGCGTCGGCGCTTCTTTCACCAGCACGACGTCGTCCTGAAGCTGCTTATTCTGCTTGATACGCTTCAACGGCACCAGCACCTTCATGGTGATCAGACGCGCGTTCGTGTGGTGCCAGTGCAGATACTCGTTCACTTTGGCATGAGCCTGGATGTCCTTGGGATATAAATCCGTCCAGCCAAATTTCTCAGCCAAGTAGACCATTATGGCACTGCTTTCGAACAGTGCGAAGTCTCCATCTTGCAGCACGGGGATGAATCCATTGGGGTTCAACGCCAAGAACTCGGCAGATGTGAACGTACGACTGCCGAACTCAGTCAGCACAAGCACGTGCTCCAGATTCTTCAGGCGCATGACCCACTCCACCGCACGACTGGGCTGGCTCACAAGGTTCGCGTACAGCTTCAACGTCATCTTCACTTTTGCCACCACCGTTAAAAGCTGCAACTGGGATTTGTCACATGAAAAGCCACACATATTAATTTTCATAACTTTGTTCCACTGCTAACTGCGACAACGCAAATGTCACAAACATCAAATGATTGGATGTATTATCTTTCAGAGGAATACGAGAAGAGTATCTTTTTGGTCTTACGAATTGGCGGCGGCCTTGGTCTTGAGCCCCAAGCTGGTAAGGAACTCGTCCAGAGGCGCTTGCATCTCGTCGTGGTGGGGCACCGACTTCATGCGCTTGAGCCAGGCCGCGAGCTTGGGGTGCTTGGAAAAGTCGTAGATGCCCATGAACTCCACCTGCACGAACTCGCAGTAGGCGGCGATATCTGCGATCGTGGGTTGGTCCGTCTCGGCCACAAAGTCCTTGACCAGGAACTTCTCCATGAGATCGGACAGCTTGGCTAGCAACGCCGGTGTCTCCTTGATGAGAATGGCCTCATCCGCGGTTGCCGCGTTCTGCTTGGTGTGCATGAGCGGCACGAGCACCTTGGGCGTGATGAGGCGCGCGTTCGTGTGGTGCCAGTGCAGATACTGGTTCACCTTGGCGTGGGCCTGCGCGTCGGCCGGGTACAGGTCCGTCCAGCCGTTCTTCTCGGCCAGGTACTGCATGATAGCGCTGCCCTCGAAGAGCGAGAAGTCGCCGTCTTGCAACACCGGGATGAGGCCGTTCGGGTTGAGGGCGAGAAACTCAGGCGACTTGAAAATGGGCGCGCCAAAGTCCGCGACCACGAACTCGTGGTTCAGTTTCTTAAGACGCATAACCCACTCGGCAGCGCGGCTGGGCTGGCTGATGAGGTTGGCGTAGAGCTTAATGGTCATCGTGGAGAATGGGGACTTGAGTGCTAGAGCGCGAATTGAGGAATGAGAGTGATGGCTGCTTAGGCGGAGAGAGATCCTTCTGCGGAATCTGCTAAAAGCGGATACTTTATGTGTATCATTGAAGTGTCGCCCATTTCCGACCAGGACCGGGCCAGGTGGCACCCATCGTGCAGATTATCATGGCTCGCCATCGACGCGGTTTGACTGGCAACACAATCAGTACAAGTGACTGAGCCTTAGAGCAACAGCACCGGCATGGCCCGGCAGTGCAAATCGGCCCGAGCCTATCAGAGCCTCGTACAGCGCACCGCCCATGGTTGCGGCGCCCGATATGTAATCACAGTGACGCAGGGAGGAGATCGAGAGATGGCATGGAGCTGTTGAGTGACGTCAGCCAGCAGACCATGAAGAAGAGCTTGGCGTTAAAATCCCATTGCTATGGAGCACACGCTTCGTAAAGCATTGGCGCATGGAGTTCTCGATACACGTGGAGATCGGACATCGCAGAGGGACGAAGGACACCTAATGGGTGTCGACGTGTAGCCAAGTCCGCGCTGGGACATGATCCTGAAGCGAGCTTGGTCATCATGTTTGCAGGGTCGCTGCCTGCCGAAGCGCGGCCTTCGTAGCTCCAACCAGTCGCGTTGAAGGCGTTTTGTGCTCGCTCTTGCTCCACTTCGACTTGCGTTCGCGCTGTCCGAAATGGAAATGAAGTCGGTAGGCTTTTCATTGCAAGCTGCTTGCTAGATGGATGGCGATGAAGGGTGAGGAGGCGTTCCGTGTCTCTCAGATGAGTGTTTTTAACTGCCAATGCTTGCCAATGCTTGCTGCGCTTGGTGCGTTTGCCGTACACCTCCAGTCTTTGAAAGACTGCCAGCAAAAATAGATGACTCACCGGATCAACGGATACTTCCCGATCTACTCGATGACATATCCGAATGGCCAACAACAACATGGTGCCATGACCGGTATTGCAAGCAAGGATAAACCCGCTGACAGTCGAGGTCGAGAAGGTTTCGCAAGTCAATGTGGCCCCAATTGAGTCTGCAGCTGCGGGCAGCGTGCAATCCCCGCAAGTTCAATGCGAGTCACTTTGTTCTCATGGGACGGCATCCCGAATGCAATTTCACAGGGTATTTACTCTTCACACCTCGGTTTTTACCAAAACCTCTCAAATAATGGCATTGATTATCAAGGTATAGCATCTCTCTACCGTTTGCCACCCCGCATTTTTTTAGTCGTGACTTTACCGCAAATTCAAAATGCCGCTGTTCGGCCGCAAGAAGAGCAGGTCGTCGTCTTCCTCGTCGTCTTCGGGCACATTGGACTTCTCCGAGGTGAAGTTGGGCAAGGCCGTCGGCGCCGGTCGTTCGGGCAGCACCTTCAGCGCACACTGGAACGGGCGACACGTCGCGGCCAAGGTCGTGGACCTGTCGGCCGCCAGCAAAAAGAGTCTGGCTAACGAACTCCTCAAAGAACTCCGTCGCGAGGAAGAAGTGGCCAGCGCGCTTCGGCATCCGAACATCGTGCAGTTCCTGGGCTCGACCAGCGCACCGCCGCGTTACTGTCTCGTGTTCGAGTTCATGGAGGGCGGCACACTGACGGCTCTGGTCCGGGCCAAGTCTAAGGCCCCTCTGGACTTTTTCCGGCTGGCCAATGACATGGCCCAAGGTATGAGCTATCTGCACGAACACTCGGTCATGCACCGAGACCTTAAGAGCAGTAATGTGCTACTGGACGCCCAGGGCACGGCCAAGATCTCGGACTTTGGCCTCAGTTGTGTCATGGAAGTTGGCCGCTCGGCCGACCGAACGGCCGAGACGGGCACGTACGGGTGGATGGCCCCCGAGGTTATCCGACACGAGCCTTATTCCAGCAAGGCCGACGTGTACAGCTTCGCTGTGGTCATGTGGGAGCTGTTGGCCAAGGATATTCCATTCAAGGGGCAGACACCAATGCAGAGTACGAGCCTGGTGATTAAAAGTTTTTGGCTTTATGATGAAGAAATAACTATTTTTATTATATTGTAGCTGCGATGGCGGTGGCCGAGCATCAAATGCGGCCAGCGCTGCCGCGTAATACGCCGCCCAAGATCGCCGAGTTGATTGAACACTGCTGGAATCAGGACCCGACGCGGCGACCAGATTTTAGTGCCATTGTCAAGGTGCTGCCCTTTGTCAAGCAGACGCTGAGCAAGACGGACTTCAAGAACGCAGGCATTTTGTACACAGCTTAGGAGATGCGGACAGCCACAGTTGTACTTCGAAGTATATAACTTACTCCTTTTTGTTCTTTTAGCTAGGGTATCCTTGTGTAAAAATTCTCGAAACTGAAAATACATTGCACTCCGCCCAGATATTCTGCAAAATTATCGCGACGCTTGACCAACAGCGGGAATTCTGCAAGAGTTTGGCATGGCAGACCCAGACTGGGAAGGTGACAACTGGTCTTCGTACCCTGACGCTGCTGCTTACGAGAGCAGCTGCACACAACAGGATGCTGGATACGACTCCAATGAATATTGGCGAGTAGACGCCGACGTTTATCGTATCTTCCTGGAACTGGCCCCCGATTTTCAAGGTGAAAGTGTGGAGATTGGGGAACTGCCTGAGCTTTGTCGTCAAGTTGGACGACCGCTGCGCGATGAACACGAGCAATTTCCCCTGATGCAGGAGCTGGACACGACGAACTCCATGATTATCTTACGACATAACTTTGTGACGTGGTTACTGGACGAAATCCACGCGGAGGAGCGAGCGAAGGCACCACGTCTCATTCCCGTGGCAACTCCAGCGTGGGAGGAGGTGGTTCAGGAAGTTTCTGAGGCTGATTTAGTGCTTGGGAATAAATCTACAGTGTTTTACTATAATACCATCACGGGTGAGAGTATTTGGGAACTTCCCAGTCTGATAAGCTGCTTGTGGAATCACTTGAAGACTCAAGAAAAAAATCACCAAGAACTACAAATATCTCGAGATGGAATTCCAGATTTTCTCAATGAGAACAACGATGATACTCGCGAAATGTTACAGCAACTTCGTGAGTTGTTCGTTAGGTATGACGACGATAAATCTGGTTATTTAGACCCCACAGAGTTCGAGGATCTGTGTGTACACGTGGGTCAGTCCATTAATGGCCGGGAAGGGCTTCTAGATCTAATGCAACAAGTAGATCCGTACAGTTCTCCTGTTTCTGATCAACCTGTTGTGTCGTGGGAAGCTCTGAAGTATTACTGGGTGGTTAATGCTCCCTTCCAGCGACGTACAAGACTGGGCGAAGTAAAATATTCTTCTTGGGAACGGGTCGATCTACTTAACCGACGTACAACTCCAGCTCTCTATCGCCATACAACGACGTTACAGGAGCGATGGAGTCATCCAGCAATGGAGCAGCGTGTAGCTGATCGACTTAACCACTTATTTCCTAGTACCAAGATGGATTGGACGCAAAAGATCGATCTTTTCCTCGATGTGCAATGGCAACAAGCAGAAGCAACTCAAGTTAAAAAGCGATTATGGAATTTAGAGACGTGTTGGCGGGTATTTACACAGTTTGAGCACCAAATGAGTCGAAAACAACACGTTCAAGCAGTAGTAACCCACCTTCAGAGCCGATTCGGAGTACCTGTAACAGAAGATGAGGAATCTTTGTCAATAGATGAAGAAATTGTTCGTGCGTGGCTAGTTTTCTGCACGAAAAAAGTGGATATGGGCGGCTGGGAGGAGGTTGTGGACTCGGAAGGACAGACTTATTACTACCACGAAGTGAATGGCATAACGCAATGGGATCCACCTCAGCTGCAGACTCAGATGGCTACCATGCTTACCAGACTTGGAGGACAACAAAATCTATCGGCAGACGAGCAAATTGCGTGTGTATTTAGCCAATACGATGTGGACGAGAGTGGGGAGATGACACTCGATGAATTCCAACAATTCTATCGAGCGCTGATAGGTCGCGGTAGTGTATCCTTGAGTGACACTCAGATACGACAGGTGTTTTGCGTTCTCGACGCTAGTGGCGATGGATCTGTGACGCTGGAAGAGTTCCAATTCTGGTGGAAAACTAAGCATCAACTTGAAGTCAAAGAGACAAATGAAGTCGAAATTATCACTCGAGAACAGCGTCGTCATGGGATCTGCCTTGAGTTTCTCGAGAATACCGACGGGTTAGTACTTGTTCCTGCAAAAGGTGGTGGCGAAGAATGCTTCGAGTCGAATCTACTGCCACGACTTGTCGCTTTGTTGGGCGAGTTCCCGCTGCGCGGTCTGGTATACCGTCGTGCTCTGAACGAGCTTGTAACAGACCCAATGGACCAATTAGTCTCTCTTAAACGCTTTCTTAACTGGTACGATACCTTCGAAGCTGCGGAGCGAGAGAAACTGGAGCTGCAACGAGCCAAGCAACGAGCCCAAGCTGAGCTCCGTGCTCAACACGAAGCACAAGCTGCTGCTCGAGACAAACAACGTCGTCGTCGTAAACAAATGCGTACTTTAAATGTCATGAACGAGCAAGCTGCAGCTATAACAGAGCACGAAGCGGAGCAGCAACGTGACAAGAAGATTTCTGTACTGTTTAAAACTTTTGACTCGGACGGCTCCGGAGCTTTGGACGAGAACGAGCTGCTCCAACTCATTAAAGCGCTTGGACATGACATGGATACAGCACAAGTAAGTCGCATGATGCAAGTCATGGACTCTAGTGGAGATGGCCGTATTAACCTTGAAGAATTCCTCGCTTTCTGGAAAGCTTTTGAGCTCCGACGTCCAGCTTCAAGTGCTGCCACGTTGCATCAAACACGTCGTGATGCCGTCTCCAAGCCAGCTACCGTAGAAACAACTGCACCGCACTTAAGTACCAGTGACGCGGTAGCCTCGCTGGCTGTGAGTCTAGAAATGGTCAAGGACAGAGCGTTGAAAGTTACGCTCGGTGATTTACGTGGGTTTTTGAGTGACTGGAGAGACGATTTTATGGAGAAACGTATCGAGCATCAAGCTGAACATGACGAAGCGGAGACGCTGAAAAAGTGGCGAGAACTGCATCAATTTATCCCCACAAGAAAGCGCGTTTATGGTGCCAAACGCTTGGACGTTACGTGGATTGAACCCGAGGTTGTGGACTGCGTCGCGGCGATCATAGCTGACATTGGGATACGCATAGATCCACCTTTAAAACCTGATGCTGCACAGCGGATCCAAGCATTGGTAAGAGGTCACTTGGCACGGAAATTTGTGTTTAATCTTGTGTGCGATCGGTTCCAGAAGCAAATCGATCTACAAACTCGCCTATTGTACTTCACAGATACTTTTACAGGTAATATTCTTCTCACGCGACCACTTTATCCCATCAGTCCTTCTTCAATGGCTCCATTGGAACGTGAAGATTGCTCTACTAAGGCTGAAAAGTACCAATTCGACAAGCGTTTAGCAGAGCGTCGTGCGAAGAAGAATTTCTACGATCAAGTCTGCTTTCCGTCACTCTCTAAAGCGGTTTACCGTCCGATGTTGGCACCCAGTGCGTTCTACATGTACGACATCAGTTCGTTAGTGCAGCAGCGTCTGCTTGGCAACATTTGGACACATCTACGCTCACCGAAGCCTGACTTGGCTCTAGTGGAATTAATTGCCCGACGTCGTCGTCGACAGCTTATGCAGCGTGGAGGCGACGCAGCCGCCAACTTACCGCTTCACTATGCAGTCCGCTCGCACTTCAGTGTCGCAGTTGTACGCGCAATCGTAGACGGATACCCTGAGGCTCTTGCTGAGTGTGATTCCTTTGGCATGACACCTCTACACATTGGATTTCGCGAGCAATACTCGAGTATAGAGTTACTAACTATCCTAGCTCGGAATCCACCGAAAAGCCGAAAATTGGCAAAAAATTCGGTTTGGGCGCGTCAAACGGTCTGTGGAGATACCCCACTACATGTAGCCATTCTCCATCGCGCATCAGTTGGAGTATTGCAGTGGGCTTTTCCAGCTTGTGCTGAACTAACCAAGACCATCATACCAATGTTGTTTAACGAACGTGGTGAGTCTGCTTTTCACTCGTGTATCACTCAACAGCGACAATCGGGAGGTGATTTTGCTTCGCCGCGTTCGAAAACGGCAGTGTTGCTGTTCTTTAAGCACTTTGACGCTGATGAATTGTGCAGCACAGCAACTAAACATGGTGATCTGCCCTTGCATCTCGCCATGGATGGGTTCAAACATCAAGAGCAGCTAACAACAGAAACCTCGAACAGTGATCGCAATTCTACCAGTAACGTAGGCTGGTTGTGGCTTGTAGATCTCTTGCTCAGGCATTACCCCGCCGCACTATTGACACCAAAGCGAAGCAACGGGTTATTACCTGTACACCTCGCGATAAAATACGCATTCCCAGAAGAAATCTTAGTGAAAATTCTCACTCTCACGGCTGAAATGCTGAAGGCAACGTCCGATGAGCAGGAAACGTCTTTACTTGCAGCCACCACAATAGCAGGGACTCGAACAACTCTACTGCACTATGCTCTTGTCCACCAGCCAGGAGCAACCAGTCTGCTCTCTCTGCTTATCAGCCTCATGCCGACATCTTGTAAGACGAGTTCTCTTCCAACTGGAGATCTCCCGATACACGTAGCAGCAGCAGCAACTGGACTCAGTATGAAGATCCTGCACAAGTTATGTGAAGTGTACAACGAAGGCTGTCGAACATATAACGATAACCGATATTTACCACTGCACATGGCGATAACGCACGATGTGTGCGTTTACAAGACGAGAGTCTTGTTACAGTACTGCCAAGAGATGATTCTCGCTGATACCGAAGAACGCCGTGGCTTACGTGCACTGCTAATGGCTGCTAACACCAGAGTTCCAGATTATCGAGTGTTGTTAACTCTGCTGGACGTAACACCAAGCAGATTGTCGGCTGAAAAGAAGACTCGATCTCAACCTGTGACTCCGCTGTACGCACTCTCGCTGCGGCGCTGCACTACAGAAATATCAAATCACGACGTTTCTAAACGCTGTCACGGTAAATTTGAGAATCTCGAGGACGAAGAAGCCTATTTCCTTGCCATGGCCAAGGCTAAACTCCGGAAACAGCACTATAACCCGACACCAGAGTGGACGTTCGTTAAGATCGTCCAGTTAGTCGAGCGTAATCCACTAGATGAGGCACTTATCCAGCGTGCGTTGTATGTGACGAACGAGAAACTTCGAGCTATGAACGAAGCAGAAGAGCAACACTGTAACCAGGATGATAACCGCAAGGGATACGGCGCAGTCGTTGATACTGTAACTTTAAACAGCGATCTCATGCTTGTGCGCACAGTGCATCAGGTTATGTTCGAATTCCCGAACAACCCACGACTACAGTTACTTGGCCAAGCCATCTTGACTAAGCTGCTTCCTTCGGCGTACGTGCGGGCTGCGTACAAAGCGAAGATCGACCCGTACTTTAACTTGTAACAAGTTAAGGAAGCTGTTTGATAGTACGCTGAGCCTCGTCCAGCATTAACTGTGCAGACAGCACAACATCACTCTTACTTCCATATGCGCAGTCCAGCCTAACGAGGGATAAAAACAAGTTATCAATACACATAACCGTTACAAACCACATACTTAACACACGTACACTGAGAGAGCTTCTTGAAGATGTTTCACAGCATTTTGAAGCTGTTGAGCTCGATCCACAGACGACATCGAAGTGGTTACTTCTTCAAACAAGAGTGTACCAATCTGGAAATGCAGCAGACCTCGAGACGGAAGTTTTGTCGTCGGTAGTAGCCACTCCACAGCATGTAGCTCCCCCAAGCAAAACCGAAGAGCTTGATGCTGCAACTCCACGGACGTTGCATTCAACAGGAAATTGCCGATCTCGCGGGCCATCACAGCCACCCGTGCGTTCCGTGGATGCAGATTCAGTTTATCCATCGCAATTTCCCACATTTGTTGATACATCTTCCACTTGTCCTGTTCAGAGTTAACGTTTAGTGTTTCAATCGTCTTCAGCTCCCGTTCATACGTAGCAATCTCCTCGCTATCTCGAGCAGTACCGCATATTTTACAGACTGCATGGTCGACATCGTCCAAGACCACAACACCATCTAGGCATTCCTTGTTGCTGCACTCCAGTCCGTCCAGATACCAGTCATTTGTCGTCTCCTCCTTCATAGCAGCTAGACAGCGTGTACATTGACAATCGAAGAAGTACGAGTCCTTCAGCTCCATTCGTCTCTTCTTGGTCGACTGCAGTAACTCGATGTACGAGACTGTAAGTTCTTGCCCCACTTCGACGTCCTTGACCACGTGTACCTTCATTTCTCGGCCCTTGAAACTCACAACACAGTTCGGGTCGCAGTCGTGATTAAATAGTGCTCCTTCGGGGAACAACCCGATGCCAACTGCCTCGTTGGTCACATCGTTTGCGATCGAGAAGGCGTTGCAGTTGACTCGTCCGAAGAGCTTCAGTATCTTCGCTTCCAGGTTGTTCTGGAGCTTCTCAAAGCTTGGGATCTGCTCCTGTTTGTCTCCTTTATATCTAGACAAAAGCAAGAGCACTAGCTGCGTCATGGCATTGAACTGTTGCCGCTTAAGCTCCGTGTGGTCTTCTAAGTGGTGGCGTAGCTTTAATACGCGGTTTTTCTCTTCCTGGTCGCCTTCAGAGCCCAGAAAAAGCTTGAAAGCTAGACGAGACACTAGCAGTAATGTGGGTGAAGTATTGGCCGCAGGAATGGAGTTCCAGGCCCGGCATTCGCGCCGATGTTGCGACCAGTCGTGCTGTTGACACTTGCGAGAGCAGTAGCGAGCTTTACGGCAGCCTGTACAGCGCTGGAGAGCAACTTGGGACGCGAAACACCACCCACAGGAAGCGAAAGACACGGCGCATACGGAGGATGTGCGGAGCACGCAGGATCCTGCGTGTAGCGCGACTGAGGCCACTGCGCAGCGGCCCTTACGCGCGTCCAGCACCTCGCGGTATGGAGGCATTTTCAGCTTTGTGACAGGTCACTAAAACGGGTATTGATATGGACATTAAAATACATGTTTTTAACGGTTATAGTGACGTTCTGTCTGCGTTGAAGGTGGGTCCAACTAGCGGTGGACCCGGCTGAGGAGTGATGATGTCGGCCACAGAAGACACGCGCTTGGGCTCGAGCAGGCCGTGGTAGAAGTGGCCGCGCACTGCCGTGTCGAACTGGAAGGCGCTGGCCTCTTTGCTGGTGAGCACTCGCATGGTCGGACCACGATGCGGCTGCTTCTCCAGACGCTGCAAGAAGGCGACGACGCGGTCGACTGTGCACTGCGACGTAGAAGTCCCCACTGTGATCTCCACGGGGGACATGAGTACGCACGGGTAGAAGAACCGCATGCCCAAGAAGCGGTCTGGGTGCTGCAGGTGCATTCTAACATACGCAAAAGTAAGTATTGGCAATACTTGTCTTTCTCCAGGAGGAACGTACTGAATGGAGTCGATCGGGAGCTCGATGGTGTTGGTGGTTAGGATCGTTGACGCCGAGCAGTGCTGCTCCAGCGTCTTGAAAAGTTTCACCTTGGCCTCCAAGTTTTCCGGAATCTGGCAGGAAATATTTCATTAGAACTGAAACCGCCATAACTGCCAAAGGAGGACTGCAACTCGCACCGCTTCAATGATAATAGCAGCGTCGGCACACTGTGCCACATCCGTGACTACGGTGACGTTGCCGCACGCCTGGGTCACCATGCTCTTGGTCACGTAGCCGAGATACAGCAGCGGATGCAGCAGCTCGTACGCGTACGAAGATAACTAACATAACACGTCATCATAGTTGATACAAGCTACCATTTTGTAACCAATTCCCAGTAACTTTACGAACCGCGTCGCCAGTCTGCGGGTTCGTATCGCACACGACCACCTGAACGCCCAGCAGGGACAGGTCAATAGCGATGCATCTTCCCAAGAAGCCCGCGCCCACCACCACCGCCTTGGTGCGGCCTGCAATACGCTGCGCACTCGCGTCCTGGTACGCGCACGTGCCGCTCTGCTCGCCGCCAGTCTGCGCCGCGACAGTCGTTTGGCCGTGCATTTATTGTGCTGTCTGATTTTCTGATTGTGAAGACATCAACATAGGCAAATCCGATTTTTAGCGAATCAGATGCTGACAATGTCAGCTTGACATGATTCAGCTTGACATGATTCAGCTTTACACGGTTGGGAAATTGTCATTTTCTTGGGTGGAAGTGGACATTGAAACTGCAGTTATGAAGCATTTCTTTTTACATGTAGTCTCGCAGACCGATCCCAAGGCTTGCATCCGGGCAACTGCGTTGGCCTTCCCGTCACGATTTGGAGTTGGCCAATGCTCCGCCAGCCGACCCTCGGGTCTCGTCTCCGATTGATATCAAGGAACGTTCGGAACCTAAACGGCTAGGGTTGGTTCACGTGTAATTGGCAATTGCACGTGAATTAAATAGTGGGGGCAATTTGCGTGGAAGGATAATGGAAATACTGTCGCCGTTGTCAAACTCTGCCAGTGACTTCATTCGGGTCGCACCTACGCCCAAATCTGAATCCAGGATATCTGCTGCGCCGCCAATTCAACCGCGCTGGGTGCTCTACGCCAACGTTTTGGTGTCGCTACTGCAGCCTCTGCAATACGGATGGTCAACCTCGCAACTGAATCTGAATACTTTCAACGATGAAGACGAATGCAACGCCAGACCCGTCGCCCCCGACACATGCCTCATGTTCCCTGGACACACTAAAGCACAATGGACTATCGCCGTCAGTGCCTGGATCTTCGGCGGAATGCTCGGTGCTCTTGTGATCGGGCGCGTCTCCAACAAGTTCGGTCGCAAGCGCATCATGATGGCCAATTGCCTCTTCATGACCACCGGTGCAGTCGTACAGGCCAGCGCTTCAAGTATGTGGATGTTCATCGGAGGACGAGTGATCTCTGGTGTCGCGTCAGGTGGCACCACTGCGGTTATCCCCGGATTTATCAGTGAAATTTCACCTCCGAACCTCCGCAACAATCTCGGTGTAGGCTTTCAGATGGCCATCACGACCGGTAATTTATTTGTGGCAATTGTTTTTTTCTCTGCCGACACAAAAAGTGGCTGGCGTTACATTGCGGGATTTCCCGTTGTGTTGGCAACGTTGTACTTGGTACTGGCACCTTTCATCATCGTCGAAAGTCCCGCGTGGTTGCTAGTGGTGGGAAAGCAACAACTCGCGGAACGAGAATTAGCACGACTATTCGGTGAAGAGAACGTGTACCTTGCCAAGACGTGGCTTCAGCAGGACCACCCGCAGCGAGTTTCTTCCATTTATGCATCACCGAGGGAATCAACCGTGTCAATGTCTCCGGATTCAGATAGCCCGTTCACGTTTGCTAGACTGTTTTCGCCGATGCTTATCCGACAGCTCATGACAGCTATTGGGATTGCTGGGGCCCAACAACTCACGGGTATCAACGCCGTCTTCTTCTACTCGTCCACACTGTTCGAACAAGCTGGTATATCGGACGACCGCATTGGAATAGTTGCCGTCAACTTTGTCAACGTGCTTCCAACCCTGTTTTGTGGGATACTGGCAGCGCGACTAGGAAACCGGAAGCTGATGTTATACGGTTTAGCCGGGATGTTCTTGAGTGCGCTGGGTATCACAGCGTCGCTTGTTGCCAGTCTCCCTGCTCTCGCGATCGTATTCACGGCAACTTACGTCACTACGTTCGGCTCAAGTCTTGGCTCTCTGGCGTGGGTTGTCATGGCAGACCTCTTCCCGGACGAAGCTCGACCTATGGGGAACTCCGTTTGCGTGGGGTGTAGCTGGTTGTCGAATCTCACTGTGGGTCTGAGCTACCCATACGTTGCTGCGGCCTTGGGAGACTTTAGCTTCACGCCATTCATGTGTACGGTTGCTCTGTCGTACGTGTTTGTGTATTGGTTCGTACCAGACACGTCCGGGAAGACAATGCAGGAGATCCAGGATGAGTTTAACGCACGACGGGTATCGGAGAACAAACTGGGGTTGGCCAATGTATAGGATGCCAGGAAACTGTCCTGAATTTCAGGCTGAAGTGGACTGAAACGTATCGTAAACATTATCTACTACATACTGTAGTGGCTAAGGTCTTATTTCGTGCCGTTGTTGCACGAACTTCCAGATCTGGGTGTCAAACGATGGTTTCCTCGTGCCTCAACCAAGGCACGCGCCACGCTGGATAGTACAGTATACGCCGTTTATCAGGTGCATGCACAGTGTTCAATGTACAGCGAAACGATATGACAAACTATCGAAGGATGGTATCCTATCCGCTGCATTCATCTGTCGGGATTCTAAATCTACAGATTGGCACTGTACGAATTACAGGGCCTGTTTCGCGTTTCAAACAGCGCATTCGATGCACCTTCTCTGTAACATACATGTACCTAATCTACTTTACTGAAACAGCCCAAAAGAAAATTGGACCGACGCGGGTAGAAATCAAGGAATGCCAGTCGAAATCGTTCATGTTTAAACTGTTTAGCCGGTGTGTCATACTATGAATAGTAGTTAATGATTAATAATTCTGTTGCCTACATTATTCAACGACTTGTCTTCCCCGACATCAGGTACGCTACATGTACCGTTCAACAGTTTGCTTTCCCAATTTCCCATTTTGGGAGTCCTATAATAGAAAGTCTTCGCGTCGTCGATCGCCTTTGTGCAAATCAAAGCTACCGGTACATGTATTTCACATAGTAAAGAGTTTAAAAGCTTGTTACCAAGTGATCTGGAACTCCGTTCACGCGTTGTAGCATGCGCTTGCTGCTCGCCTGTACGCGCACTATTGAGTCCTAAAAATATGCTTCATCCATGGGCCTCCTTGACTGCATATGCAGAAATTGCGCTCGATTCCGCTACCAGTATGGATAATGTAACTGGCCCGGTTCCTCGTGCCCACAGGGCAAACGCGTAAATTACGATAGAGTCTATAATACTTCGTATACTTTTACGGAAGTGTATTCGTGAGTGATTTGGATTGTGTCTGTTCTGCTGACCGCTCTTTGGATCGAACAAACAGTTGTTCGTAAATCTGTGACATCAATGGTGATGCATACATGTAACACACGGACCACACGCCAGTTTATCCATACATGTATTAACCGGCAGTGCAATACAACCGAGGGCTATTCGATTGTACTCCCATCCCGGCAAAGCAAGCATCGCCATCTATGAGCGCGCGATTGTACATGTATATGTCACAGGAAATAAGGGGACTGTCCGTCAAAGGAGTCAAAGGCATGGACTTTACATGTTAGCAAGATTGTAGAACCCCACTTTGGTACTTCGTCAGAGGCACAAGTCAAGTTTGCGAGGACGTGGTATAGCTATCTAACACATTCGCGGAAACCATGGATTTCTCCGCGTCGATGATCAACAGTACCAGTGGGTACGTCTGGGTAGCCCCGACGCCCATGGTTATGATGCCCCCTCCAGCAGTCGAAGAGGAGGCAGCGGTCGTAAAACCAACGTGGAGATTATACGCCAATATCCTTGTCGCGGTACTGCAAGCGCTACAGTTCGGATGGTCCACCTCGCAAATGAACAACTCGATTTTTAATAACGAGGAGGACTGCAACGCAAGACCCATCGCACCGGGTACCTGCCTCATGTTCCCAGGCCATACCAAGACAGAGTGGACTATCGCCGTCAGTTCCTGGATTGTCGGAGGCATGATCGGTTCTCTCTTAACCGGACGAGTGTCCAACAAGCTCGGACGTAAGCCTACGATGATGGCCAACTGTGTCTTCATGCTTGCAGGTGGAGCAGTACAGGCCACGGCCAGCACCATCACGATTTTCACAATCGGACGCGTTTTCGCAGGCATCGCGGCGGGTGGTTCGACGGCCGTCATTCCTGGATTCATCGGAGAGATCTGTCCGCCGCACCTCCGCAGCAAACTGGGAGTGTGCTTCCAGATCTCCATCACACTCGGTCACCTGTTAGTTGCCATCACCTTCTTCTTCGCCAGCACAAGTACCGGTTGGAGGTATATTGCAGGATTTCCCATCATCCTTGCGTCGCTGTTTCTGCTTCTGGCGCCCGTCGTGCTGGTTGAAAGCCCCGCGTGGCTGTTGATGGTGAACAAACCCAAGGAAGCGGAAAAAGAGCTAGCGCGTCTGTTTGGCGAGGACAACGTGTACACTGCCAAGAAATGGATCAACCAGCAGCAGGAAGACCCCGAGTCCAAACGTGAAGGAAGCGTTCGATTGCAGGACCTCGGTATGTCCATGATAGCGCCAGCCCCCGACGCGGGCCAGAAGAGCTCCCTCTCGAGACTGTTCTCGTCGCTGCTGCTTCCACAGATGCTGACGGCCATCGGTGTGGCCGGCGCCCAGCAGCTCACAGGTGTGAACGCTGTCTTCTTTTACTCGTCGGGCATTTTCAAGCAAGCCGGACTCTCGGACAGCCGTATTGGTGTCTTGTTGGTCAATTTCGTGAATGTTTTGCCGACTTTGGTCTGTGGAATGCTAGCGGCTCGTGTGGGGAACCGTATGCTCATCTTGTACGGATTCGTGGGTATGCTGCTCAGTGCGGTGGGTATTACCGTGTCCCTGGTGGCAAGTTTGTCTCCACTGGCCATTGTGTTCGTTGCGCTCTATGTGACTACGTTTGGTGCGAGTCTTGGGCCGCTGGCATGGGGAGTCATGGCTGATCTCTTCCCGGACGACGTGCGAGCCGTGGGCTGCTCAATTTGTGTGGGTTGCAGTTGGTTGTGCAGTCTTACGGTCGGATTGGTGTATCCGTACCTTGCTGCTGCCTTGGACAACTACAGCTTCGTGCCGTTCATGTACACGATCACACTGTCGTTCCTCTTCTTCTTCTCCATCGTGCCTGACACATACGGAAAGACCATCCAAGAAATCCAGGACGAGTTCAACGCGAAGTGGCAAAAATCTAAAAAGAAGCCTCAGTGGCGATTGTCTGGTAACAGTCAGATCCCGGTGCTGGGATAAATACGTTTTCTGTAAGTAAGTGGTTTAAGATAAAGTGTAGTTGATGTCGTTGTACTGGTTGTGGGTGTTACTGCTGCGGTGGAGGTATTAAAAAAGGGTTAATAGTATGGCCATCGTCTTACGGAGTAAACGCCACGCTTGCTGTCCTGCGGAAAGGATCTCACGTTGTTGGGCCTCGCAGGGGTATCAAACCTGTAAAATCTTCCCAGACTTCGACACGCCTACTACCTGTATTCAAGAAATATCCGAGGCGATGGTTGAAGAAAACAAACGCCAGCCACGGAAATCCTGTACGCTGAGCAGACTACTTAAGTACATGTAGATAAACCTTCACTATGAACAACGAGCACAGTAGGGCGTGGTCGGGTTGAATACGACTGCAACTTGAAGTTGTCTTGAATGCAAGTTTGATGACTCACGTGATGTGTAGACGAAACTACACCTCTCGAGAGGCTCTTGCACCGGAAAAGTGCTTTACTCGCGCTGCTTACGTAAATGTGCTGCCCCCCCCCCCCCCCCCCCCGTCAAGTTGGCGACACCTTTTGCAGCTCTGCGCGTTCATTCAAATTATAAATTAAAGTGTCGGACTTGCACCGGCAAAGCGTAGCTGGGTCCCAAGGTAAGGTTGTGCTTGCATGCACGACTAGATCGCCCGTCCTTGCGCTGCGATCCACACAAACGGTCCCTTACCGCGTGTCTACGCCCTCACGCGTGGCGGTGCGAGACTGTCGTCATTTTAGAACTTACCTTTCAAGAAGATATCGACGACCCAACTGCCGTCCATGGCGGCCGATGCGTTTCCAGAACCCAAAACCGAGAACTCGGTATTCACCGAAGTTCGGACACCCAAGAGTGGCGATGTCCAGACCGACAAGTCTGTCCCGCTCACGTCGACCTTTTGGTACAGCCTCGCGGTGCTGCTACTGCTTCCCTTCCAGTTCGGCTGGTCGGTCGGCCAGCTCAACCTCACGACTTTCAACGATGAAGACGAATGCAATGCACGACCTGTAGTCGACGGAACCTGCCTCATGTTCCCGGGCCACAGCAGCACGGAATGGACCTTGAACGTGAACGCATGGATTGTGGGCGGTATGATCGGGAGTCTTGGCTGTGGCGCCATCTCCGAGCGCTTCGGTCGTAAGAAGGTGTTGCTAGTGAACGCCGTCATCATGTTGGCGGGTGCTGTGATTCAGGCGAGCACGTCGAGTATTTCGGTGTTCATGGTGGGGCGTATCGTCGCCGGTATCGCGTCCGGTTGCGCGACGGGTATGGTGGGTGGCTACATCAGTGAGATCACGCCTCCGAGTCGCCGTAACTCGTACGGCACGTTCATGCAGGTATCTCTCTCAGCTGGTATTTTAGTAGTGACCATCAGCTTCTTCTTCGCTGATACCAGCAGCGGCTGGAGATACATCGCAGCGTTTCCCGTCTTAAATGCCGGTTTCTTCTTGGCGGTCGCGCCGTTTGTGTTAGTGGAGAGTCCCGCGTGGCTGCTGGAGACAGGGGACCGTGAGCGTGCGGAGCAAGAGATGGCCAGACTGTACGGCCACGCGTTCGTGCAGCACGCGCTGTCGTGGATGGAACCAAGTGCCAACACTGATCTGGAGTCTGGAGCATTCTCTGACGAACAGCATGAAGGTGGCACGCTGTCGCTGCTGGTTTCGCCGCTCTTTATCAAGCAACTGCTGGTCGCTCTGGGTGTGTCTGCTGCGCAGCAGCTTACGGGTATCAACGCGGTGTGCTACTACTCGTCCGATATCTTCTCGGATGCAGGGATCTCTGACGGTCGTGTGGGCGGCGTCATTGTGTACGTGCTGATGTTGCTACCAACGATGGCCGTCGCGCGTCTGTCGGAGCGATTCGGCAACCGACGGCTTCTGCTGACTGGATTGGCCGGTATGTTTATTAGCGCTACGGGTATTACACTGGCGCTTGCTCTGTCGGTGGAGGTCCTCTCTGTCGTCTTCATGGGCACCTTCGTTGCGTTCTTCTCTGCGAGCGTGGGGCCACTAATCTGGCCTATCACGGCCGCGCTGTTCACGGACTCGGTACGCGCCACTGCCGTCTCCATGTGCATCTTCATTAACTGGGTCTGCAACCTCATCATCGGCGTCTTCTTCCCGTACGTCTCTGACGCGCTTGACGAGTACAAGTTCGTCCCCTTCATGGTGACCACCGCCGCGTTTTTCTTCTTCACTCAATTCTGGATCCCGGAGACTGCAGGTAAGAGCACGGAGGAGATCCAAGCTACGTTCCGCTCGCGCAGAACCCACAAGCCGGATCAGTCGAGCTGAGTGCCTGTAAAACCCAACAGTAAGGCAGCTTAGCCTTATTAGATACTTCAAAGTACCACATATAAACCAAGAATGAGCTGTCTTATTGATACTGTTCCATAGCCCATAGACCACGTTGCGTTGCTGGCAGGTTCTTTTCTGGATGGATCTGCGGACGAAGTCAAATACTACCGAGTACTGTATGTATATCACGGGCTTCAAAGCTGTCTTCTTCATCTTGTCTTCTCACTTTCCTTAAGCAGGCCAGCATCATGGCCGACCGCAGTGACAGCTACGATACTACCACTACTTTTATTGTGGTAACGCCATAGCACGTTATCCGATTTGGCTGAATCGCCGGCATGATGTCCCAGGGGGATGGCATTCCAGTCTTGTTTAGATGCTGCCAATTTTGATGTACCAGCTTGCTGTCGTCTTGGTCGACTTCAGTACTGCACTGACATTCCTTTCCGTGCGTCAAGCGACTTACTAACCGGGGTGGCTAGCAATGCTGAGCAGCGAGCGAGCAGTACCATGCATGCCGAACGTAGGAAATGGCCCACAAACCGTGGGTGGTCATGTCGAACGTGTTGTTGTCGCTAGTGTTCAGTTTGGAATTTGAGGAAACGCTGGGGCACGTATGGATATGTTTCTTGACATTGCACAACGTGATGCAATGCACAGCCCAACAGGATAGTTGGACCTTTTTCCAAGGCAAGCTGTCGAATGTGTCAGGATGTTACCTTGCCTGCTGTTATTGAATTTCCGTCTGGTAGACGACATACTGCAGCGAGGAAACGATCCACCGAGCGGTCGATGAGATGAAATTGACCCGATGTGCGGGAAGATTTGCTCGAATGGTCTTACCGTACTGTACACGTATACTTCGAAGTATTGGTATACCATGTACATGTAGCCACAAAAATGTAAACATTTTTCAACAGTAAATAACGTTTAAAAACATTTATACTGAAGAACTTTGTTTGATGGAGAATTATTTGTCTTACGCTCGCTTTTACGTGAACCACAGCACATCTTGAGAGTTTCCCAACACGGTCACTTTCGCAGACAGCTGTGTGCTTCCACCGTCCAACCTGGTTCAGTTTTTTTCGGATAGACTTCTTCTTCGAAGTACTGGCGCGAAAGTAGCGACGCTTGGACTTCCTACAATCGACTGCATATTGTGGCACCGTCGTGAATCACGACACGACTCGCGATTCTAAGCTTAATAATCCCGAGCTCGGTGGAGGTGGGGGTTGCGTGCGGTTCCGCTCGTTTTACCACGCGTCTTGCAATTGTCGTAAGTCGATTTTGTTTTCTTACGAACAGTTGTTCCGTATAATCAGTGGCGGTTATGGGACGTGACACACAGAAACTCAACAAGTACAGTTTTGAGTACGAGCAAGCTGCTGCGGTGGAGGTTAACGTGATCGGATCGCGACGATCCACCATCCTTTTCGACTGCACAAGTCACAACCGTAACCCTGAGGCAGGAACTCGGCATCACTACCCGAGCTTCATTCTAACAATTGCGTTGACACAACCGAGGCTACAATAGCGACCAGCAAGCTGCCTCATCGACCGAGCTTGGTCGCGTGCAGAAAGACGAGGATTATTGCGATAAAATGGAGTTCACACCGTCAATGAGCAGTGCCAGCCATGTTTGGCTCGTTCCGACACCCGTAGTGACACAGGCACCACCACAGACCCAGGTCAACTCAACTATTAAACCAAGCTTGAGGCTGTACGCCAACGTACTGGTAGCAGTACTGCAGCCGTTCCAGTTCGGATGGTCCACCTCGCAAATGAACAACTCGATTTTCAATAACGAGGAGGACTGCAACGCAAGCCCCATCGCACCGGGTACCTGCCTCATGTTCCCAGGCCACACCAAGACAGAGTGGACCATCGCTGTCAGTTCCTGGATCGTCGGAGGCATGATCGGTTCTCTTGTGACGGGACGTGTGTCCAACAAGCTCGGACGTAAGCCTACGATGATGGCCAACTGCCTCTTCATGATTGCAGGCGCAGTCATCCAGGCCGCTGCTGCCAACATCTCGATCTTCACAGTCGGACGCGTTTTCGCAGGCATCGCGGCGGGTGGTTCGACGGCCGTCATTCCTGGATTCATCGGAGAGATCTGTCCGCCGCACCTCCGCAGCAAACTGGGAGTGTGTTTCCAGATCTCCATCACGCTTGGGCATCTGTTCGTTGCCATCACCTTCTTCTTTGCCAGCACAAGTATCGGGTGGAGGTACATCGCGGCGTTTCCTATCGTGCTGGCGTTCCTGTTCTTAGTGCTTGCACCGTTCGTGCTGGTTGAAAGCCCCGCGTGGCTGTTGATGGCCGGCAAACCCCTGGTTGCAGAACATGAACTTGCACGCTTGTTCGGCCAGGAGAATGTGTTTCTAGCGAAGACTTGGATGAAGCAGGAAGAGGAGGCGGCACCCCGAGTTGGAGTGGGCAGTGAGTTCGTTCAGCCACTACATGATCTTCGGATGTCGATGGCTCTTATGGCTCCGAATGCTCCCAAGCCCCGCGGCTTCGCGGCATTATTCTCACCGGCTTTGGTTCGACAGCTTTTGGTAGCTATCGGTGTGGCAGGTGCCCAGCAGCTCACAGGCGTCAACGCCGTGTTCTTCTACTCGTCCGGCATTTTCAAGCAGGCAGGCCTTTCAGACAGCCGTATTGGTGTCTTGTTGGTCAATTTCGTCAACGTTCTCCCGACTCTGTTCTGTGGCATGCTATCAGCACGTCTGGGCAACCGCAAGCTCATCTTGTATGGATTTACGGGAATGTTCTGCAGTGCAGTCGGCATGACGGCAGCTCTTGTTGGTAGTTTGCCTGCGCTCGCCATCGTGTTTACAGCACTCTACGTAACCACGTTCGGGTCCAGTCTAGGCCCATTGGCGTGGGGTATCATGGCTGACCTCTTTCCGGACGATATTCGAGCCATGGGTTGCTCGATTTGTGTGGGCTGCAGTTGGCTGTGCAGTCTTGCGATTGGTCTGGGCTACCCGTACATTGCTGCAGCTTTTAACAACTACAGCTTCGTGCCGTTCATGTGCACTGTCACAGTGGCCTTCCTCTTTGTACACTCGTTTGTACCCGAGACGTATGGCAAGACAATCCAAGAGATTCAAGATGAGTTTGACGCGCGGCGGCTGAAGAAAACCCGCGATCGCGAGCAATGGCGTTTGTCCGGCAATAGCCAGATTGCAGTACTCGGCTAATATAAAGCAAAACTAGAGTAACGTTATAATAAGTAAAGTATTTGCGTGCTACTTAAGTACAACCAAGCGATCGTAACTCGTGCTTGACATGTGAAGGCAGCTTACCCATATATCATACGTTCAGGTATGTCGGAACTGACATTGACAAAACTCCAGCTTAAGAAATCAGTTTTTTTAATGAGTGCCCACCTGGACCTCGGCATGGTACTACACGCGATGCTATTATAGTATAAATTGTAAACTAGTGTTGCTGATGGGCCCAACGGCAAACCCTACCTTTGACGACGTACTTCAGCTAAACATACTTTTATGTTTAGGGGAAAAGACAAAATACGTCCGTTTAATTGAAATAATAGAGAACTGTGAGTTGGAGTAAGGAATATCTGTACAAAATCCGGATAAGCTAGAAATAGATTTTCTTGTGGATATTCCTGCAGTGCATCCAATCGGGATTAATTCGAAATTGCCGATGTGTGGCGAACACCAAACATAATGTTTTTATTCAAGTGAAATGATTTTAAATAACGGAAATTCCCGAATAATACCCTTTACCCGAATAGTACCCTCCCAGTGTAACCTCACAGTAACTCTAGAGTAACCTCACCGAAACCCTGGAGTAACCTCGCCTGCAGTAGCCACTCCAGCCACCAACCATCTCACCAGAGGCTCCCTCGCTTGTCAAACCTGTTACATCCAACCATTCATGCAGTCTGCATTGTCTTCTATCCCCCAGCGCTTCCTCATTCGGCGAAATGCCTACAAGAATCCCCATCAGCATCTGGCGCAAGCAAGAGGTCCTTCAGTGGATCGAGGAAGACGGCGATGGCGTCCCAACGCGAGCTATCAAGCACTTCAGTGCCAAGGGCTGGAAGCTAGACGGTGGCAGCCGGCGTCCTCTTTCCGGCGCAATGGAGGAGGCGCTCTACGATGAGGTTGTGGCAAAGCGGCTCAAGAAGGAGAAGGTTACCCGTGCGTGGATTGGCCATATGGCCAGGGTAATCTTCGCTTGTCAGGGGACCACCAGCGCCAGCCCTGATGGCTTCATGGCCTCCCCACACTGGATCACGGGCTTTATGCGGCGTTATGGGTTGTCCCTGCGGCGGCGTACCAATCTGACAACGCTCAGTGACGACAAGCTAGTGGATCGTGCCGTTTCCTACATGACGTTCCTGCAAAGTGCGAAGCCCACCATGGACCTACACCGAACGATATTGATGGATGAAACGGCCGTTTATTTCGAAGACGCGCGTAATCAGACCGTGGACATCATCGGCAGTCGCCACGTTGTGGTCCGCTCTACGGGGTTTTCGTCCATGCGGATTACGGCGGTACTCGCAGTGACAGCAACGGGCAAAAAGCTCCCGCCACTTCTGATATGGAAAGGCAAAGCTTTACTTCTTTTGACAAAATTGGCAGCGTTTACGTGGCTCATCAGCCACGCGCGTGGGTCGACAGCAAGCTGTTGAAACGCTGGATCGATCTTGCGTTCCCGCTGGTCGATACGGGTGAAGGGAAGCACCTCGTTTGGGACTCCATGCGCGCGCACATCTCCAAGGAGGTGAAGGCTAAGTGTGCTGCTCGGAACGTAAGTATGTGTGTCATTCCGGGGGGTCTGACGCCGTACCTGCAAGCGGGCGACATCGGCATCTACAAGACGTTCAAGGACTTGCTGTACATGGAGATCAATGCGTGGAAGGAGAGCGACAAAGTCGAGTACACGCGGTTCAGCAACCCTCGCATGCCGTCTGTAGGAGTTGTCTGTGGATGGGTCAAGAAGGCGTGGCGTGACACTGACTGCGAAACGGTGGCCAATTCCGTCGCTGCAGCAGGCTTTGCTGACCACTGTATGGATTGGCATGTTGCGCGGCACGACGTGTACGGAGATCGGTTTCGTGAGAAGTGGGAGGCCTTGGGGGAAGCCGAGCAGGACGAGGGTGACTTCAACCTCGACGAGCTTCATGATGCCCTCGATGACATTGCTCTGATTGACGAGTAAGCACGGCGAAAGTAGACTGTAATCACAAGACGAGTTATACAGTTTAACCCTTTGTGATCACAAGTAATTACACACAACTTTACCTTTTCATGAAATTTTGAAGGTAACCAAGTGTGCTTGAACACGTAGCTCAAATGGCAAGAGCACCGCGTTTTATGCGGATGGACGCGGGTTCGATCCCCGCCGTGTCCATATTTTTTTACTCTTTAAATACGATTTTAATTACTATCGCTTAGGACAGGGGAGATACGATACAGTGTAACCCTTTGTGAGCAGGTGGTGGTACAATTAAATAGTACCCGGGGTATTATTCGGGAATTTCCGTTAAATCTCGTAAATCCCATGCTATCTTAGAGCACATGAAAATATAAAGGGTTTATTGGCAAAATCGATACCGTCTTAATCAGGTGATCGATTTGCAGGTTTTCAGTTTGAAGGAGTTGACGCTACAGTAGCGTTACCTTGTTGATGGATTGTTCTTTATGGACCACCAAGGTTCCAGGGCCATTTTGTCCACCGAGCAAACACTTTTTGCGACCTATTGTGCTTCCTCCCCAGCAACTTCATCCGTTCCAGAAGCACTGGTAGATGTGCCAATATCCTATATGTATTTGATCTTAGTGTGAATCCTATTTGCTTTTCTGCTAGCTCAAACATCTTTTGTACATCCTCCAGATCCCAAATAGGACTCACAGAACGCTCGTACACTCGAAAAATCGAGTCTACAGTTGTAGAGTAGGCTTACTTGCTGCTTCGTGCTTGCTACGTTACAAGTGCAGCACTAGCAGATGCTGCGTATATAGCTCAACACGAGTATGGGTATGTGATACAGGTCGGCGACGTGTGTTACAACATACTGATCTTGTGTAGTGAAGTTTGATTGTGCTTTACCACTTTATTCTTGTTGAGTCTTTTCACTTCTTTTTTAAATTTATAAAACGCTATTACATACTTGTCACTATCGCTGCCCTGATTAGCCCTAGCTTTACATGAATCAAGTTTTGTATCAGTATGGACACTGAAAGGTTTAATAAAAGCCCCTAGATTTAGACCATAGCTAGATCAACAAGTCGACCACAGGACTTATACAATTTGACTTGTTTAGAGAAATGATTTCCTTTCACAAACTGTAGAGAAACCGCAACAAATTCAAATAAAGTCGTCACGACGTTATTAATTGTTTACCCCCCCCCCCCTGGCGCTGCCAGCTCACATTCTCTAGTTCGGGATGCTCTAATACTTAACTCCAGTGGGGGCTTGTAGTGGCGCGAAGGCAGGCACCATCGCCAGCAGACACATCGCACGCAGAGAATGCGACAAGGAACTCATAACGGGCAGAGCTAGCATGTACGGGACGAGGTCGAGCATACTCGACCTCACTATACTGCATACTTTAAAAAGCATTAGTTCAGCGAAACTAACAAAAACCACTGCGGCTGTCGCCGCAGCGGCTGCATTCAATACAGAATTCATTTTTCCAACTAGCGCACGGATTCTCACGCAACAAGGGTCGCAAGACACTACAGGGCCGATAACCCCAAGGAGTCTATTTTTGGAGCAACGCTCCGTAACCCTCAAATAGCTCCAGAAACTACAGCTCTCTAATGACAATACGTGCCTAGCCTTTTGGTAACGTACCCAGCAGAAGCGGCTTGATGAGATTTTGCGCGTGTATTTCTTAAAATATCCATTACAATGGATATGGTAGAATATCGTGCAAGTTCGGACAATTATGCTCCAAGGTTTTGACTTTTTTTACAACAAAAAATAGCAAGTGTCATCTCGTCTGATTTCACAAGGTATTTATCTGATCGATGTCATAACTTCAGGGAGTGAGCGAGTGCGAGTAGCGTAGCCGCAGCAAACCCGAATGCTAGCTATGTCCTCCAGTACCTCCCTAGCTGCCCACATAGTTGAAAACCATCGATTTTTAACAATGGATACGTAATCTAAGCTCAACAGGACTCGCAAGGGTCTAGGGTGCGCAAAAACGGATCTAGAAAACCTATTTATTATCGTTAGATCGACTCGCGTCTTCAGGAACGCAGGCATGGTTCAATATTGAAAATATGATGCGTAGTTCATGAACAATGAGGATTGACGTGCATGCATGCATCCATGTCTGGAATTGGATTGGTGGTTGCGCCATCAGGGAAAAATATCAACCGGACAGCTTTGTTGTAATTGGTTAAAAAGATTAATTCAAGTTGTGATTTGGTAAAACTTCTAGTCACATCTCGATATTTAGAACGGGATAGGGCTGCTCGCCATGGCCAAGCCCTTCGTGAGCAGGATCAGCCACAGGAGAACGTATTGACGATCAACCAGTTCCCGATGTCAATGCGCTAAACAAACTTCATCTTCGTGACCGCATAAGCTACAGTAGCTGTTACTGTGACGTGAACGAGAGTTATGACTGTGCGCATCGCGATGTGTTCTGTACCCTGGCGATGGTACAGCGTACAAATCCATGACATCAAACAAAGATTCATATCATTTACCGCGCAATTTGTTGGTGATTGCTTCAAGTGTGCAAGGGCTTGGTGTGTGTATGGTGCATTGCTTTCTTATCCGATATTGTGCACAATGTGTATTGTGTTACAGAAGGCGTGGTACCTACGCTTGGTCCTTGTGTTTGAATGGACACAGCTACAATACCAAAGCCTCCATGGCGAAAACACAGAAAGAAGCCTGCAGTGGGTGCCCTCGTTGTCAATGTGAATGTGATGAAGTTCCAGTTGCTGTGAAGTTGCTGCCTGTTGCGCTACAATATATGCAACTTTTTATACTGTGGAATGAAGCACTACGGTAGGTTATTAAGTGAAGTTAAGCTGTCGTCATTGGCTAATAATTACAGCCAGCTTAGCTAACCAAACAAAAAGGAAAGAGGCCAGTGTGCCCATCAGAATGCTAAGCCGAGGGATGTGACGGTGGAGATGGCTTTATACCATCTCACTTTCCGAACTGACGGCAAACAACAACTACCTACATCACTAACAGCTGCATCCAACATGACAAGTACGATGACCGCCGATGCTAAGTCTGGCGGCGGTCTCGAGAGGTTCAAAGGAAAGTCCTACACTATGTGGAAGGACAAGCTGTTTGCGTATGTCAACCAGTTGGACCATGAGTGCCAAACGAAGCTGCTAGAGAAGAGGCAGCCAGAGGCGAAGGTGCTCATGGCCGACTTCCTGTGGAGCAATCCCGAAAAGCTAGCGAGACGGATGAGCATGAGGCGCTCGCAATGCGGTGCATTGGACAAGGGGAAGGGGGAACCTCCAGAATCTGTTAAATGAGGTCCTCCCCACATTTTTCCTGTCCACCTTGCCGGATGTGGTGTCCTCCATGGACCCATGTGAGATAATTCGGCTCCTAGAAAGGACTTTGGTCAAGGAGATGCGGCGGGCCTCATTGAATTAACAAGGGCCTGGACTAAGTTGACCCGCAGTCCTTGGCGCGACTTAAGGACCCTCTTCGCGCAACTTAAGAAGGCGAAGAACGAGATCAACCGAAAAACTCGCAAGCTATTGGGCCAAGATATGGTGACAGAGCCGTGGCTCTGTGTCGAGGTCCTCTTTTAGCTGCCTATTGAGTTTTTGGCGCCATCAATTTCGATGAAGAAGGAGGACTTTACTGTCGACAAGGTCGAGAGTGCTTTGCGCCGTAATTTCGGCGATAAGTCCAAGAAAGAAGTGGGACTTATGGATAAGACCCACACCGTCGCTGTCAACAATGTGCGGGTGAAGCAGAACACGAAGGGAAAAGCCACAGTAAATGGGGGTGGTAAAAGCTGCTTCTACTGTTTTGAGGTTGGGCATATCAAGTTTAATTGCCCGACAAAGCTGGCTGACAGGGACCCAAACCGCGTAGGTGGGCCCCTATTTAGGACCGACATCATAACTGCGCCGGGTATCAAGAAGGTCAAAAGGGCCAATAACACTGCGATTAACACCATCAAGGCAGTGGTGAGCGACGGACAGCAGCGCCTAAATGAGGGTGGAAATACCCTTCTGGGGGCGTGCGTCGAAGACGAGGCTATGGACGACATTGAGAGTTTGGACCCAGCGCTTCATGAGGGTTTTGAGGACAATGGCAAGTCGGCTCAGACGCCGACTGCGTTCCCTCAAAGTACGGAAGGGATTGAAGAAGAGGTACGTAAACACCACAACTCTTATTTAAGGGCATTAGAAAGGGTTACTCTAACCAATGATATGTGGGTGGTGGATACAGGTGCAGGCCGAGCTATAACACCGGATCGGGACTGGTTTAAGTGGAGCTTACAGCCTGGACAAAGCTATGTCTTTACGTACAGTAACGGGACCATTTCACATAGCACTTAAGGGAACAATAAAGCTAAATGTATTGGACCCTAGTGGAAAATTCAGTGCTTTAACGCTAACGGTTGTTTCGTTTGCCCGAAAGTGTGATAGTAATTTACTAAGTGCATACTATCTTGCTAAGCAAGGCTACAGGCATTTTCAGTCAAAGTCAGGAAAAATCTTGTTCTTTTTAGGAAAAGGCCTTACACTGCTATTTGCAGCAGCGGCAATAGGCGAAGTTTACTACTTGCCAAGTGTGTAAAACCAACAAGGACAAGTGCATTTAGTGCACAAACTAGAAAACCGGGTGACATCTTTAAAAATTGGCATTTAAGACTAGGCCATGTAGGTAAGGAACGCCTAATTAGAAGTATGAGTGCCCAGAAGATCGAAGGGCTGCCTAATATCCCGTATTCTGAACTCAAGCAAGTGGAGTTCTTTTGTAAGACTTGCGCCCACATGAAGGCCCAAAGGATGTCCTAAAGGAATATGGTTGGTACTAAGGCAACCAAGCCGCTGCGTACCCTCCATATGGACTCTACAGGAAGGTAAAGGTTAATGGTCTATACGGCTCTTTTGGCTACCATTATGCTTTAGCAGTTGTAGATGATGCTACTGCTTATAAGTGGTACTTTGTAATGAAGTCCTTAAAAGAGGTCCCTGGGAAAATAAAACTCCTTTTAAAACAATTATCAGTGCAGTTTCCCTTATTTAAGGTTCGACGAATTAGAACTGATGGAGGCACTGAATTTCTAAACAATGAGGTTTCTAAACTGTGTTCAAATCTCGGATTAGAATTTCAAAGTTCAAATGTAGAACCCCAAGAAGAAAATGGGAGTGCAGAGCGGGCCACCAGACCATGATGTCTGGGGTAAGATGTGCACTTAGAGGGGCCAACATGCCAGCGAAGTGGTGGCCCGAGGCGCTACTATACACTGTAGATATCACTAGTCACCTTCCTAGGCTAGATTGGGGATGGAATCCCCGTATGAATTGCTACATCGTAAGAAACCAAGTGGTTTAGCGTTGGCTCCACTTGCTACACTCATGTTCCAAAAACGAAAAGAAAGGGCCCAAAATTGAGCAAACTTTTGGGCTTTTCGCCCAAATATAAAGGGTATCGCCTTCTAGATGTGAAAGCGAATAAATACCATATCGCTCGAGATGTAAAATTCAGCTCCACAGGTACAGAAGCTACGATAAAACGATCTTTTCCCATAGAGGATTGTAATATTGATCTAGAAGAAGAAAGGACAATTCAGAATTTAGGAAAGCGATCTAGAAGCAATTTCGAAGTTGCACGAAACACGGAAGTTGAAGTCATAAGTTCAGAAACTGTCACTCAACCACCGATGGGGTCAATTGTGATAGACGTATGTCGAAACGACAACGAATACCAAACGTGAGGCTAAAATACTATGTAACACAGCTAAACACTGTTGCGGCTGATCAACCTAGAATACCTATTCCTAAATCTATAAAGGAAGCACGGGTTAGCCGAGCAAAAGCCCTTCGCGAAAAATCTTTTCCTTGTCATTAATAGTGTTAGCACGACCTTTAACTTTAAGCTGATCCTCTGTTGTACAACTATATAGAAGTTCTAGATACCGCGTGGGTGGCGTTAACCTGATCACCTTCCTGTCTAGCTAACTACTACAAGTAGTACCAGCAACGGGTGCATCACCACCAATCATACCAGTTCAGGTATCATTAACCTCCGCGTAGGTGCTGTATTAGAATCACTGTGCACGAAAAACTATTGATTTTCCGATGGACATAGAGCAACAGAGATAATTCAAACACCATAGGGAAGCAAGAGGATCTACCCTGAAACCAAATACTGAAGTAGATGACAATGGGCTAAGGTGCATCTACCATAGTATACGCGGCATCTTTGGGGGCTCTAGTGATGTCTCCTACCTTCTACAAAGATGCTGATCAGCAGTTTTTTTTAGGAGTGTGGGATTGATGGATCGTGTGTCGGAGTATCCGTGCCCCGTCGCGCTATTGTCCGTAGGGTCATGTTACATAGTCGACTCAGCAACGAACCTCGTGCTGGAGGAAGGGTCGAATTCCCAAAGACAACCGAAGCTGAATGCACAAGGAAAAAAAGAGAAGTTGTGATTATTTAATATAGTAGGAACCGCAGACGGCCAGGCAGGACCGTAGTCAGTCCCATGAGTCCTAGCGACTGTGTATAGACACACAAAAAGAAACGCTGCTTGCTCTCGTCTAAGGCAGTGATCAACGCTGTCTCACTTGCGGTAACTAAATGAGCGACTTTAACTGCTCGGTTTCATGAACGCCAGAACTTGCCGCTACTGTGCTACTGCTACATGGCTGAAGGGATCCAACTACACATATACTAAGGAACTCCTTTAGAAATGTTTGTTTGTTGCTGATGCAAGCGGAGCACGTTGCAGAATTTGTTCGCCAAGACAAGTAGGGCAAGCTATACTGGTACTGGCGAGTACTGCTGTTTTAATTCCGTAAGTATTCGGTAATCTGGGTCGACCATCCGCTTATACTGATCTTGTCACTTAAGATTAAATCTATACTACTCTTGTCAAATTCCCTTTCCAACGTCCAGCGAAATGATCTCCTCAACTTCAAGTATATAATAGCGCCACGTACATGCTCGGTTGCCAGCCTTTTCAAAAGCCATGACGCTGAGTCCTTTGGCGTAGATTGCCACCATTGCTGGTGATCAGACGAGTGTACGAATTGCGTTCTGAGGTCTAACGAAATGCTCAGACTAACGTGTCCTCCAAATAATGTAACGAGCAGCTCAGTTGAAGGACACCACGCCAGCTTGCTGCCGCTGTCACACACGAACTGGTTTGCACTTGATCGATCGTCTTGATCACCCAACCACCATGCAGGTGGTGCTCCAAATATGGCATCCACCCGACCAACCATCCGTGACCGTATGGCTCCGCCGAATACAAGCAATACCAACCCTGACCCCTTCTGAAGATGCAAGGGAGACACACGACAACTTAATCATTTGCTTGGCTCAATGCAACAAGTGGAAGAGGTAATGGGGGAACATACACCCATGTGGATCGACTACGAACTGACTACGTCTGAAAAAGGGGGCAAGCTCCAAGTAAAAATGGCTCAACAGGGCTCATGCAATGTGCATAGTGACCATCTGATGATCTTGAGGTTCAACGTGAGCGTATCTCTGTGGACTGTCGTTCCACCACCAAGGGCTCACAAGATAGGCGGGCTGTCTGTGCCCCACCGAAGCTCACAAGCGAGCCTGCAGCTCTTCATTGTCCGTTTTGCCGTCGGGTACAGCAACTACTACACCAACTACTGTTGCAAACGGAAAGTCTCCTTTCTAAATTCTAGTCGGAGCCGAAATGCAAGATAGCGCCAACTACGAGGTCGCCAACTCCCCCATCAAGGGTGGAGCTGCTCCTGTCAACGCATTCGACGAGGCCAACAAGGCCGCCGCTCGCCTCATCAAGCCCAAGACTATCCTGTACACCACTGCACTGCTGTCATGGCTGCAGCCGTTCCAGAGCGGTTGGTCCACCTCGCAGATGAACCTGTCGCAGTACAACGACACGGACGAGTGCAATGCTCGCCCCGTGGCCGAAGACACGTGCCTCATGTTTCCTGGCCACTCGAAGCTGGAGTGGACGTTCGCCGTGAACGCATGGATCTTCGGCGCCATGGTGGGCTCGCTGTGCTGCGGCCACTTCAGCGACAAGTATGGCCGCAAGAAGGCCCTCATGGGCAACTGTATCTTCATGATCGTCGGTGGTGTGGTGCAGGCGTCCGTGTCGAACATTTGGATTTTCGCTCTGGGCCGTCTCATCGCCGGTATTTCGTCCGGTACGGCCACGGGTACTATTGGTGCCTACATCAACGAGCTGTCGCCGCCGCACATGCGCAACACGCTCGGCCTGGGCCTGCAGATCTTCACGACCATCGGTATTTTGGTGCCGGCTATCTGCTTTTTCTTCGCCAACACGAGCTCGGGCTGGCGTTACCTGGCTGCATTCCCCGTCGTGCTGGCCGTCGTCTACCTGCTGTTGGCGCCGACGCTGTGCATTGAAAGCCCTGCGTGGCTTCTGACGCAAGGTCGCAGGGAGGAAGCTAAGGAGGTCATCGCTCGTCTATATGGCGAGGAGCACGTGCAGACGGCTCTGTCGTGGCTCGAGGTGAGCAAGAAGCCTGAGAACGCTGAGGAGGGCCTCGCTGCTCCCAAGCAGGAGTCCATGTTCAACCCTCGCTACCGCATGCAGCTTCTGGGTGGCATCTTGCTGTCCTGCGCTCAGCAGCTTTCGGGTATCAACGCCGTGTTCTACTACTCCGGCAGCATCTTCTCAGACGCCGGTATCTCGGACTCGCGCGTGGGCACGCTGATCATCGACTTCATCAACATCTTCCCCGCCTTCTTCACGGGTGTGCTGGCCAACCGCTTCGGCGCTCGCAACATGATCCTGTGGGGTCTGTCGGGCATGGTGGTCATGTCCATCGGTATGACGGTGGCGTTCATCGTGGACGTGTCTGCTCTGTCGATTGTGTTTACTGCACTGTACGTGATCGTGTTCGGCGTGACGCTAGGCCCGCTCGTGTGGGTGATGACGGCTGACATTTTCCCGGACTCGATCCGCGCCAGTGCGTCGTCGCTGTGCATTGGCATCAATTGGCTGTGCAACCTCATCGTGGGTGTGTCATACCCGTATATTTCGGACGCTCTGGACGACTACGCGTACGTTCCGTTCGTGGTGCTGCTGGCGATCTTCTACCTGCTGTCTTTGAAGCTGGTACCGGAGACGTCGGGCAAGTCGGCCGAGGAGATCCTGGCCGAGTACGACTCGCGTCGCGATAAGTAAGCTTGTTGACGTCGAGTGCAACGTGATTTTTCTTCTTTTTTTGTGATTCATATTTTCAGTGGATTCAGAAATGTATACCATAGTACTTTATTTCGGTGACGGCCAATTTGCTGGCTACTGCAACTACCTTGCTAGCAGGCCCTCCGATAATACGAGTGCCATGAAATTCTTGCCGCTCAATGAAATCAATACATGCAGGGGAAAAATGGCATTGACAAATACGTTAGTGCTAAGCACAATATAACACCATTTTTGCCTCCATCTCACGTCAAGAACATGCTTATGTTTTAGCTATAGAAAAATTATTAAATTGTGATGACCTATAGCAGTAAAATGAAATGCGAAGGGGCGGTAAAGGGTCCGTGGTGGATTGGAACATAAGTTTTTCACCACTGACGAAAAATTTCAATAAGTTACGCCCAGTACCGACAACCGTTATTCTATACGCAAACTGTTTATCTGTTTTGGTTCCGTACAAATTTTGCAATAGTATCTCCCCTGCAATGTGGGCCTGCTTGCTGCTTGCTTGTCTGCAGTATTGTGGATTCTACTCAAAGTTTCCGAACCGCTCCGGGTGTTCGATCCAAGTTTCTCTGAAGCGTATGCTATCTTGTAATATACTCGCACTAAGGGCCGTTCTTAGCCAGAATAGATTAGTGGACCGTCGTTTTAGTGGACCGTACTTTTTCGTGCACATTGTGGTCGAGAAATAGTTATTTTTTTGTGGACGGCTTAGCGGATCAGCATTAAGGGAGGATTGTAGGCATCTTGCAAGCGGTGGTTAGGATATTTACAGCATATGCAAGCTAAAGCACGTAATGGAATTCTACTAGAAACGTTTTACAGCCTACCTTCAGAAACATCCACACCGACAGGCCTCCACACCGACTGGCCTCAGCTATGAGCTCAGTGGACACTCTCGCTATGCTTGCCCGACTTTGACAGCAAACTCGAATCTCATTGGCGTTGTTATTGATTCTACAACGAGGGTCTTGTGGTGTGCTGTACTCTCGTCGACGCGTTGACCCTGATGAGGAAATAGCAAGTCTACAAAGAGAAAGCTTATTCAACAGAACGTTTAGAATGTCTATCAAGAGTTTTACTCACTTGCTGGACTTGATTTCACCTTGCCTCGAGGTTGACAAACGCCAATCTAGCACTTCCAGTGGTGAAGAGCCGATTTCACCGTGTATAATACTGATGGCTACACTGCGTTACTTGGTTGGTGGCTCTGACCTTGACATCCGCCGTACAGTGGGCACTAGCAGTTTATCTTACTATCGAGCTGTTGATTCGAAGATGGCAGCAAATATATCAGTACCCAAGCTGCGAATTCGTTTTCCAGATTCTGAAAAGGAAGTCGTCATGGCAGATTTTAGAGACATTAGTTTGATGGTTCGTTGTGCCAAATCAAGTTTCCATCAGCTAAAGACGCTGGTGACGTCGGTATTTCAGTGGCCACTACTGCCGCTCTGGTATTAATGTTCAAACCGTGTGTGACGCCCACTGTCGGTCCATTGTAGTCGATGCTAGTTTTCCAGGAAGCACCAACGACGCCAAAGCGTTCCGTGATACCGGCATTTTCAGGGCATTGTCAACTTTCAAACCTGGATTGTCAGTGTTTCGTAGGACGTATCTTGCTGTTTGTATGGACTCGTAGGAAATATCGCCGCTGTTTTTTCTGCCACTACAAATATTGCAGACTAAACATCTTGTTTTTTTGTAAGGAGATGGCAATAGCCGCGAGTGGTCGGTAATTCATAGCCAGTTTTTCCGACACGTGTGAGCAGCTCGTGATTCGCCAATTCGCCAATTCCGGAAAGAGACACAAGGGATCAAGCGCCACGAGGACGAGCATCTTCCAAGCTACCATGACAACGGCTAAACCTACAACTCGACTCTCCGCAAGTGCTGCACATAAGGACACAGTGCACGCCTGGGATGTACCCACGCACCCTCTGTTGGAGTCACAGGGGCAATACCAACGCAGTCCAGGCTCTGCGGTGGACAGTGAAGGCTGTACAACAGCGATCAACAGCGAGAGAGATGGAGGGGCATCTACTACAACAGCTCCAATCAACGCTGTTGTTCGAGAGGTGACCGCCAAGAACGTTAGAGAGGCGTGTATTTTAGCGAGGACACAGATGTCGATCGTGGTGGACTCAATGCAAAATCGAAATGGATTCATCAGACAAAAGGGGGCCAGGCAGCTAGCTACTTTGACAGTGATGGAGAGATTGAATTAACTCGCTTTACGCCAGATGATTTTGAAGCTTCCCTGTTGGAAAAGAAAAAGGACTGAGGCCATCAGCACGCTCAACAGCTATTCCAGTGCATTAAAGGACTTGTATCGGCTAAGATAAGTACCGCTACAGATCGCGTACGACAAGAGTTTGACGACGTTTTTTTTGGGTCTAAAGCGGCTACAGGCCAACAAGTATCAGTCTGGCCCGCTGAAGGACTCTGGAAAAGACCCACTTCCATACTCGCTATATCAACAGCTTTGTAAAGCTACGCTGCAGCTCCAGGACACGAACTTCGCGCATTTCTTCTTGACTACACAATGGAACATGATGTGCCGGTCTGAGTCAGTGCAGACTCTATGCACACAGCATCTTAGTGCCCACGACGACAGCATCAGATGTACAATGCATAAGTCAAAGACCAATCAGGAAGGGAGTGCTCCTAAAGACCCACGCCACATGTACGCAAACCCAATGAGCCCTGCGAGTTCTTGGGTGACGGCATTAGCGCCATTTTCAGCATGCCGGTCAACGCAGCGTTCTGGCCCACTTTTTTCTGGTTCTCATCAAAAACGTGCGCTTTAGAAACACACTGCGTCAGATGATCGCTCCGATGAAGGGCTCAGTCACTATGGAACGCACTCTAAAAGAAAGGGAGTTGCAACGTTTGTGTGTAGTGGCAATACCGGAGGACCATCAATTGCTAGTGTCTGCTTACGTGTCTGCTGGTCGCTGGGAGGAGTCCAGGATCGCTATATACGCTACGAATCGGCTGTAGATCGGTATTTGGGCTGCGTAGTAGCGGGATTACCTGTGGACCGAGCTGAATTTTCTGCGCTACCCCCTCATTTTTAAGATAACCAAGTGCAAATACTGCGAGTGTGCGTGAGGGAAATGTTTCCAGCACTATCTGAGTGCAGCAACCGGCAAGAAATTTTGATGTTGTGCATTGCATCACTAGTACTTCATCACGATTATGTGCGAGATACTTTGCCGACGTCACACCCGTTATTGGCAACGTATTTGTTTCGCCAGCCAAACGTTTTGGCACAGCTGCGCTCGCAAGTTTCGACTGGTGCTTCGACGTGGATGAAGGCGACCGGCATTCCTCCTCATATTGGGCTGTACAAGCAGCTTCTACAAGTGCAAGCGTCAATTGACAAGCTGCCTCCTGTTCTTTTACAAGGAATTTCGAATCTTATAGATGAGAAAGGCGTGGCTGCAGGAAACATCACTAAGCAGATGCTCGAGACCACCATCGAGTCCTTGTTGGAGCGTGTAGGTCTAGCTCATACTCATCACCCTGCTGTTACAACCACTGTGTCATCGGTGGATGGCGAAAACGTATACTATTATGACGGCAAGTTTCACTTGCTCCCACAGACGTTCGAGTTTCCACGCACAGGTCCATTCAGTTCGTGGATGTTATGGTAGTTTGGCGATAAATCCCGAGGATATCCTCCTGTGAAAAAGATCTGTACAATTGACTTGCCGACGAGTTGTATGAGCAAAAGATACTCAGATTGGGCAATGGTGATTCAGCACTTGTGCGAATTGATAACAGAATCGGGTGAACACATTCCAAGCGACATGACCGAACAAGATGCCATCATGTTGTTTAACATCGCAATGGACAACTTGCAGCTTCCTCCTTCGAAACGACAACGTCGGCTATCTGAGCTCTCCCTTACTGCAATCTTGCGTTTAGTTCGGGAGGTTAAGGCAAAGCGTCAGAGATTAAACAAAACAGCCAACAAGAGAGCTTACTTACTTGTCGGAACACATTCCTACGAGTTTATTGATAGATGAATGTACAATATAGGTGACAATGCGTATCCTGTCTATGGACATTTACTCACTCCATTCACACGTAACCAAATTCAAGACGAATACCATGACTCGTTCAACTTTCATGCAAGTCAACTGCGGAAAAGAATTGAAATGGCTTTTGGCCTCCTTACCACAAAATGGAGGATCTTTTGAGGCCCGATGGAGTGAAATTTGATTAACATAACAACCACGATCTACGTTTCGATGATTCTCCATAACTATGTTATTAACAGACGCCTGTTGGAGGATGCAGATTACTGTGTGTACAACGAATCTAGTAGACCCTTGCGATTATCTCCTGGAGGTGCTACAGCTAATGATGCAGCGAACCTAATGGGATATATGTCAAGTGACATTGGACGGATTTTGTTGTGGGACTACATAGTATCTTTGTAGTAATCATGCGCTGAGATCACGACGGAATATCGATAGAAACAAAACGTGAATTGATGCATTCAATTTAGCCCATACTGGTCGCTTTCTCTAGCAGCTTTTTCGTTTTATTCCAAACGTGCGCAATGTCAGTGTTCATCTTGCTAATGTCCATGTCGGTATATACTCCTGCAGGGGCGCTAATCATGCGCTCAGGTAGCGCTAGTAGGGTACTCAACGTAGCCATAACTTGAGCCAGACGACAATCTGTTTCTAATTCCACCGAACTCATGTCGCTCTGGTTCAACTTAGTAAGCATAGCTTTATCATATCCCCTTTCGTTCGACTGGTTTCCTTGCTTTTTCGACAGCGCTATTTTTCTGCAGTGTCTGCACCTCCGTGTCACTCTCCTCGTCAGACCCGTTTGTACCCATAGTGTTGATGCGAGCCTTTCGTGGAAATTTGCACTCCACTATCATGACCAAATCCCGTTTGATAAGAAGCCACTCGTGTTTGTACATCACGTCTCTCTTACCGGAACAGTACGAGAAAAAAATTCGTTGCCATGGTTGCCGGATACTCGAGAGCTCTATAGAGCGGTGACGTATCGAGGAGTGACGTTCTTCCACATATCCCGCAGTATACACGCGTCATGGCCAACAGTGATAGCTGGGTCAACTTGGAGAAGATAACCGTTCGGAGACGAGTGCACCATATTCTTGTCGAGGGGTATGGAACTCTTCGTGAACGTCCACCCAAATGGACGCATTCACTTGGGTCTCGTTGTGTCCAATTATTGACAGGAAGGTGTCCGTCGATCTCATGGAGTCGATTCGCAAACCTGTCTGAGAACGTCACAATCAGCAGAGGCGGCGTGCAATAGCGTATCTTCCGTTTGCCAGCAACTACTGCATGTTTCTTGTAAGGGCCTCCCTCGACACCAAGTCTCTGTATCTCAGCGAAGCCTCGCTTCAGGTCCAGAAGGAGGCCCAAGTATCCCGACATCAGGTCATTACAATTGGCTCCCTTCTTGACAATACGAAGTTGACAAAGATAGCATGCTGTCCTGAGTTGTTTTGCGCCAAACGTCAGTAGCAAGGCCTCCGTGTCATCGATGTTTTTCGTGTCGTCAAACAGAAGATCCTCAATGGTCAATACTGGGGCCTTGTGTGCGCGTGTAGTATCCTTGTTTGGCGTGGCTCTACTACTACCGGTGTTGGTGGCAGGTGGGGCTGAGTGAGATTGCATCGCGGAGAGCTTGTGAGTGTGAGTGCTCCGAGAGAGGTGTCGTGGTCTTTGGAAGGAAGAGTTGAAAAGTACTTCGCTTTGCTTGGATAGCTTGGCTGATACTATCTCACAATGATAGAGTCAGTATGCTCTCCCGTACACGTCCGGGTCCCGAAAGGCTCGGTAGATGTGGATCTGATTCCACTTTGGTGGTCGTGTATGGTGTCCACCAACAGACGCTTTCAAGCGGCATATTGGGCCACTTGGACCAAATCCACCATTTTATTTTGGCTAAGAACGACCCTAATTTCTAGTCCAGCCATGACATGTGGCCAACAGCAGCTGTTTGGCAGAGTCGAATCACTTGAGCGGTTCTGAGATGACTTGAATTCGTATGTGAGCGACTTCACAGAGCGCCACAAACCTCCCCAAATGGTAAATTTGAACGGAACAAACACTGTATAGTGCAAAACTACTGACCATGAATATGTACGAAATCATCTCAATGTGTAGGCCGCGAGGAGTGATTGCGGGCTGGTGGCACGAGACTCGAGCGAGGAAATTTTTGCTCCCAGTACGTCTACACCTCCGACCAAGCGCAGGATTTCCAGCCCGGTATATATACTGCTCCAAGTGTCGCGAGTCGTACCTTGCATCCGGTTACGCTGTAGTTGTAGGTGTTCTTCTTGACTTCCAGTTTGTTCACCTTGTAGAGACAAATGAGCGTGGAGGACTTGTAGGAGTCCACGTCGTTGTTACACAGGGTGCCATCTGTAACCTACTCTGCATAACCTTTCGGAATACGATATACATCAAAGTATATCTTCGCATGCATCAGAATGTGTGGCTCTCCTTGCTCCCCACTCCCTTTTCCTCGTCCTTGAGGATCGCGGTGCCGTCTGCGCCGCTCTTCCTTTCGCGTCTCTTCACCGACGAATAGTGGATGTAACAGGGTTACACGCAAGTGGCTACACGTAGCCGCTTGGTTACATGGAGGGTTCTCGAACGTTGGTGTAAGACACACCAATGGTTACACTTTGCAGACCGCTGGTCTGTATGCATTAGGCTTCCTATTGGTAGATAAGCATTTATTTCTAACAATTAGGATAGCAGGGTTTTGACAGCCATCGGATGGCATAATACCTTTCGTATAGAATATCAGTTTTAGGAGGAAACCCAATCCAGACATAAATCATAAATAACAGTTCTCATTTTAACCCAGAAACAGCTTTAGCTTTTCTTATTTTAGTAAATCCATACTTTCGGACGAAAGTATAGTTAACTTAAGTTTAAGCAAACTACGCTTCCTCGTACACGTGCGCTAACGTGTAAGCCGAAGTAGTGGGCACAGAGTTGGCCCATTACAGTGGACGTGGGTCTGCCCGCGACTGGTCTTTCCCGACCGAGCCTTGACCTGTAGTATATGTTCTTCTTCTTCCACTTTGCCACCAGTCACGTACAGCTCGACTGCTCCACGCCCGGATCTGTAGTATCTTGTCTTGTTCCTTGCGCTATCTCCCGCCGAAACCCATGCACACCGTCACGTCGATTACAAAATCCTGAGCAGAAGCTCGCTCTCGTTCATGGCCACGTCGAGCGTCATAATCATCTTCCTGGACCATGCCGTTGCAACCCACCCGCTACAGTAGACCTGGTCATGGCGCACAGCGAAGTCCTTGGCCCCCAAAACCGTGGATGAGATCCCGCAGCCTGCACCGTTCTTCTCCTTGCCCAAAGAGACATATCATCTCGGCTAACACGAGGCGCCACCCTGAGGAGCGACGGCGAGCTAGCCGAGGGCCAGCCCTTGCCGCTCCCCCGGGAGGGCGTTACCCCAACTTGACCAAAAATCAACTAACAATATGTATTGCAATGCCCAGTGTGCTTACTACATGTACACTATTGCAAAAACTGGTACTTGTTGTCGCTGACACCACCTCAGCGTTCCCAGCGCTTGAGAAACAGGGTTTTGCACGAAGTTGACGGTGTCAGCCGTGCCCCTATGACACCGATGCCCCCAGTGACGTGCAGTTCGACAATTGCTTCTAATCGCTTCAGTCACTGATGTACGCGCCAGAAAGCTGGCGGTGCTGGGCAGGGATGGATAATACATCACGCACTTGTCAGAAGTCGGAAACACAAAATTACGGTTGCCATACCCGTCCAAAGGCCTTTGCGTCCAGGTTTTGGATGACCACGACCAACTGTACGAATCACTCTGACAACCATGCCCGGCCGAAAATTTCAATCGATTAGCCAAAAATTATGATTATTTTCTTCCTTAAAAGTGTTTGTTCTCCTGTAAAGGTGCACACTGATTTAAATGTCGCTCTGAATCGAAGGGTTCTAACATTGTTCGCTCATGAATGCTGTACCAGGAGTCGAGACACTTGAAAAAGGATGATTAACGGCGATAAAACCGCAAGTACCCCTCCCGATGAATTCGGTTAACCGTGACCAACCGACCCACGGGAAACCCATTCCCGAACGGGTACGGTTAACCGTTTGCAACCTCTGGCACTTATCCATTGCATACAATCGAATTGACGAGTGTCCCCTCAATTAATGTATTGGGGGGCTCGCATATTATGCATAATGTATTGCGGATCTGAAATTTATATTTTATATAATTTCAGCTCTTGGATTTTCTTAGGCTTAGTGTTAGAGCAACCGAGCCTCTATTTTCTACAGCCAAAAGAATGTACAAAGACAAAAGGAAGTGTCTCCTGCCACGCACTGAAGAGCAACATTTGTTATTAAACGCTAACCGAGAGTTGTTGGGGTTATGGATACCAGAAGTGGCCCAGGTTGTAGATCAGCTACAATTAATGGGAAATGGAATTGACGGAGAAGAAAACAAGTGCATAGTGCAGTGGTGTCATTTCTAGTGAGTGTAATAGAGAAGGGGTCCAGAATGATACCTCATCAATTCAGAACAGTGTATTTGTGTATGCCTGGTGCTGGGTAGCATACTAAATAAAAAATAATGTATCAATATCTACAGAACAATACATGTTGTGTTTTAGAAAGCAACATTATGTTAGAACACAAGTATGACATTAATATACACAATTAAAGGGATCTTCAAGATTGCTGTAGCCAATAAGTAATGTTTACGGCAATACTAAGTTTAGTATCTGTAACTGAACGCGGCTGCAATGCTTATTGCAGTATCGAAGAGCGCGTGCAATAAGGAATTTCTACCAATACCGGTATTGCAAAATTACAATACCTGCAAGTACATTTTTGGCCATCCCTGCATTATTTATTACCTTCTCGAGCTTGTTTGTTTTCTATCACATAAAGTGAACGTTTTAACACGAGACGCCGTAGGTCTGCACAATGATGTCAGATTGTTGCGTTTTGCCGATTCCTGACTTAAGCGGTACAGAAAGAAGCCATTTGAAGCCTTTAAGTACGAATTCACGTCACTTAAGTACGAATAAGCGGATTTTTGACGAGCCGTAACTCGAAAACTACCTGTGCTCCAAGACTCTAAGCACCACCACTTTTCTTAGATTGTTATCTTCTATTTGTACACAGCATAACTCAACCATTTTCAAAATAACGAGAGTTGAAAACCTACGAAGAATGCCGATTTTTTGCATGATCGTAAGAGAAAACTCACGTGCGAAAATGCGATCAAAAACAATGCTTCGATGAGAGAAAAGCACGCATGATGCTACGATAGCCCATGCAACGTCATGTTCATCAAGATTAAAAAAAATTCCTGAGATTATAGTGCTGTATAGGAATGTTGGGATCGTCTCGCATTATCATGGACATTTCCAAATATTTTCATAGTTCCTATATTTTGCTCGAATTCCCCTTAAATGTCTTAAATATATACCACATTAATGTGCTATATTTGATAGAAAGTTGTTCCTCGAGTTGTATGGATATTAGACATTTCCACCAGTTCGTACAAAAGTAAGTCAAATCTACAGACAAGCCAGTCGATAAAGTTGTGGAGGGCGACCTTTCGCAGGTGCTAAAAAAAGGGCGTTTCCGACTATCACACAACGAAATTTAACCAACGGGTAGCCTGCGACTATTCAGCTATCTTGATTTTTGTAAGGGCGATTGTCAATGTTTTGTCCGGGTTTTGTCTAACTGTTCAATTTTATACGCAGGGCTTAAGTTCGGTTTTTGACTTTAGTTTAGTCGGAACTGGTGGAAATGCTCTAAGGCAGGTTCCTATCGGGATCTTGTCGGATCATGCTCCGTGTAGGGTTGAAGGATTACACACGGGATCACAATCCCAGTCTTAACGGGATCATGCGAACCTCAGTGCGAAAGGTCACAACGAAACCACTCGCAGGTTTGACGTTGAAAGATCCATGTATTTAGCAATTTTAAACCATGGGGACACCCGTGCACAATGGAATTGCTGCAAGCAACCAGTGGACAGCACAGCAGAAGGCGGGAAGGAAGCGTACTATCCCTGCACCTACATTGGACGCCTATACTGACTGGACAACGGATCAACGGAAGCTTGAATGTACAGCACGAAAGCTTTGTGTCGCGAAAACATACAAACAAGGCGGATCGTATAACTATTCTGAAGGGATACGACGACTCTAAGGTTGCTATGGAAGTGCTTCTAGAGAATCAGCGACTCGACAAACACGGCCGCGGGGCTACTGAAATAAATTCAGAGCGACGATCGAAACACTGTCCGTATCGTTTGCTCAACGTTGTCTTTTCGGAAGAGTTTTTCGACAAGTTCATTACATCTGGGGACACACTCACTCGGGCCGAGCTCGACGATGGTAGACGGGTCTTCTGTGATAATGTTGCTGAAGCCTTCAACACTAGCAATGCTGTGTTTGACCGCCTGTTGAGTGAAGACTCACTGTTTGAAGGTATTGATCCGCATCAAGTCGCCGTCTATTCAGCTGCTAAGCTGAAGTCCATGTGGAAGGATTGTAACAGTCGCTTTGCTGCTGCAGAAGGGAGGTGCAAACTTTCTGGATCACACGCACAATTCTGGAATTATTGCCAAGGTGGCAAAGTTGCTATGTATGTGCACCTTTGGTGCGAGCAACGTGGGTCTGGCCGCAAATTTTGTGCTTCATGTGTATACAAGGAAAATGAAGACGTTGAATCAAACGAACTACAGTCGGCAAGTGGTACGACAGAGAGACAAACTTACCGGAAACGCCAAAAAAAAATGAAGCTCGTCGGAGTAGCATGGATTCTGTTGTTGACTTGACAAATGTCGTAACCAAGTTGGAGGAACAGAAATGGCAAGCATGAATTCGGAACTTACAGCACAAACAATTACTGTAGCTTGCTTAAAACGCGAAAAGATGGAGCGAGACGTTGTCGTAGAAAAACTGGCAGCCGTGGATGGAATTTCGATTCGTTAACGCCAATCTCTTTCAATGTTGGATATGCAGATCCATGAAAGAACTATGAAAGGAATGGACACTAGCGACATTGCGTACCAATGTGAAGCTGTTTTTCACCGTTTACAATCGCTTCAAAGAAAAGCGGAGGAACTTCAAGACCAGTTTATGGAAAACTAAGAGTAAGTAGCTTATTTTCTGGTAGAAGCCGGTCGTGATAGGTTGTGTGTCTGGATATGCTCTAATATAACGTTGCGAAGTATATGACCATTTTAAATAGCCTCGGCTAAGCTTTCTTCTGCAGTTGAAAAAAAAACTGCAATCGTACATTGTGTTATACTCTCGCACAGCTGCACAAGCAAATCCTCCACTAGCCAGATCTTGAATGTGTTCATCGATGCAATAGCTATGAAGCTTCATACCGGTCTTGATAATAAGTCCCACATGCATGACATCAACCGCTAAAGGCCTCTTAAATATTTGCCACTGGTTGACAAGGAGTCCAAAAACCATCTTCATACGAATGCGCAGCTGCGATAGATAAAAGTTGTAGTCTGAACATGCTCTTGACTTGATTTCAGCCTTTTTGAACGGCGCTAGCGGTGTGGAGTGCAACGTGTACGCATTGTCGCCAATTATATAGTATCTAAACGGTAGTTTAGCGATGACTGTACTTAAGGGCCGCTTCTTCAATACTACACTGTCTGCCACTTTCCCTGGAGAATTAAAGCAATAACCAGCAGCATCACACATCGCTTGATCATTAATGCCATGGCACAAATAATGCCCAGGAAAAAAAGCCTAAAACGTCGGGAACATCCTTAGCACTCGGGGCTTTGATCCTGCAGAGCCATTCGTCGCCACAACCTACACACCCTCTCAATATATTGTCTCTGCGATGCTGCACGCAGTATCGATTCATTATCGTAGACAGGGCCGTGATTTTGTATCGTGGGTGTGCACATATCGCCTCCATGACCGCCACAACGCTAGAATAAAACTCCGATTTACTAACTCCAGCGAGAGCCCGAATTCAATGGAATGAACCCCCCGCCAGCCATGATATGGTCTTCAGCACTTTATTTACTGGTGAAATGGGTCCAATATCGGTTCTGTTTCTCGACTTCACACCATCGCGTTCAACCATAGGCTTGAGAGACTCCACCAGCTCCTCGAAGGTCACAACTCCCATCCTGTAGTAGCGTTTGAATTGCCTTTCTTGGACCAGACGATCCCGGTGAGCTTCCCAGTCTAGATGCTTCCTTGGAACTAGTTTAGCTTGGCACCTTCGATGCTCATTAGCTGCTATAACAGCGGCCACGCACACTACAATCCGAGATAGCTTCATTCCTCCTCTTCAACTCTTAACTATGAACGGTGATCCGGTATGAGGGCATGATCCTGGCTTGGGATCATCGCAGTATTGCTGCGACAACATATGTATACTTATCAGCCAATCACACACCAGATAGTAGGATGATACGCTGAGGATGATCCCGTTAGGAACGAGCCTAGCGACATTTCCACCAGTTCCGACTAAACTAAAGTCAAAAACCGAACTTAATCCCTGCGTATAAAATTGAACAGTTAGACAAAACCCGGACAAAACATTGACAATCGCCCTTACAAAAATCAAGATAGCTGAATAGTCGCAGGCTACCCGTTGGTTAAATTTCGTTGTGTGATAGTCGGAAACGCCCTTTTTTTAGCACCTGCGAAAGGTCGCCCTCCACAACTTTATCGACTGGCTTGTCTGCAGATTTGACTTACTTTTGTCCGAACTGGTCATTTCCACCAGTTCCGACTAAACTATTTTACCTTTTCCCCAAATTATAATGAGCACTTTGAAACCCCTATGTATGTGTACTAACGCGTGTACTAACACATAAATAGCGGTTTCAAAGGGCTCATTATAATTTGGGAAAAAGGTAAAATAAGTCAGTATAATTGAAATTATGACAAAACGGATCCGTTTTTTTAAAACACGTAGTGAAAAACACGTAGCCCTCATACCGTCTTAATCGACGCAACAGATTCAGAACTACCGGTCTAAAAAAACACGCAGCAAAAACACGTATCAATCCATCAAGAATGAATGTTCACCTTTCAAAAGCAACTTCAACCTCTCACGATTGATGCACGCACTGAAGCAGGCGATCCTACGAAGCGGCTCCGGTCTGTCGACGAAGACGAAGAAGTTATGTTGCTATGGCTACTGCGTCCAGCGTCCTTACCCTACCGAGAACGCACACTCGTCCCCGATTTTCGCTTGGATATCCTCAAAATGTCTGATGAAGAAGCCAAAGACCAGTTTCGGTTCACGGCGATGGAGCTGCCTCTACTTGCACGACACCTGAAGTTTCCGAAAGTCATTCATACACACGAAGGCGTGCGCAGTAACCCCGTCGAGGCGCTGGCCGTATGCTTACGCCGTTTGGCATACCCAAAACGATAGATTGACATGGCAGGAATGTTTGGGAGGGCCCCCTCAACGCTGTGCCACATTTTTTACTACGTCGTCGAGTTCATCGACAGGAATCTTGGTGATTAGATTTATTTCGATACCGAGCGAATTGTCAGCAAATTGGATCGATATTGCGCTGCAATTACGGCCAAGGGGCCAGAAGGAATTGCTGGAGTTTGGGGATTTATCGACGGGACCGTCCGTCCGATATGTCGGCCAAGCAAAAGAAACAAGCTGTGTACAATGGACACAAGCGAGTTCACGCTCTCAAGTTCCAGACTGTAGTAGCCACGCCGGATGGACTCGTCTCGCATCTTTTCGGGCCCGTGGATGGCCGTCGTCATGATTTGTTCATGTTGAACGAGAGTGGACTCAAAGCCGTACTCGAAAACAACATAAACGTTCACAACAAACTCATCCATGGAGACCCAGCGTACCGATGCACGAACCTATTCTGCTACCCCTTCAAAGGCTGCAAAGTCGATGTCCCCCAAAAAGAGCTCAATAAGGCAATGAGTGATGTTAGAGTCTCGGTTGAGTGGTCATACGCAGAAATAACAAAACATTTCTCGTTCCTGGACTTCAATCGCCATCAGCGAGTCGCCACAACACCAGCCGCCACTCTCTACAAGCTCGGAGTCTTTTCACGAACTGCATCACAATAGCTCGTGCTCTATAGATAGTATTCTACTTCCGAATGCAAAAGCCATATCAATTAATTTACGCTCAAAATCTCATCAAGTCGCTTCTGCTGGGTACGTTATCAGAAGGCTAGACCCGTTTTGTCATAGAGCAGAACGAAGCGAAAATCTGAGAAAAATCCGATTTTTTCCGACGATTTTTCCACTGTTTGAGACAAACTTTCGTAGCTGTGAAAAGATAAAAAATAACAAATAGCCTAGGCTATTTGTCAGTCTAGCACCTGCAAGTATGCGGCCTCCCGCGCCAATTTCTCGGTCTAGAAGGTCTATACATGACACTTCGCTGTCTATTTAGCGAAGCTACCTATCTAGGCTGTCTTCATCAGTCTCATTCGCCGCGAATGGTTCGAGTAGGTAGCTTTATATGCCATAGACATCAGTGTCGTGTTAGTCTTTCTCTTCTTGGCCTAACTCTCGACCGCGAAGGCATTCTCCAGCTGCTGGAACTGCTCCAGCGCTACACCACCTTCCTCTGAGTGAAGAGGAGGGTCGCCTTGTCCTTACTGCATCGAGGACGGAGCTCCGTAGGTCATTCACGAAGCCCTTGCTCCAAGCATTGTCGGGGGATGAATGCAATTTGACGTCCTAATTCGTTTTTCATTTCGTCACTTTCTGCTTCAGCACCATCGTTGCGGACTTTTGCTTATTTTCGTTCCGAAAGACTGTAGCGTATTTCAATTAAACGGATGTATTCATCTTTCCCTTTATAAGTTTAACGAAAATGAGTTTTTCATGCTATAAAACGGTGGACATATTTTTGCGTTCAACAAGCAAACCAAACTCTTTCACAACAAAATTTCGTAAAAAAAATATATGCGTGTTTTCAAGCCGAAGCAGTCTTCCATGGACATATAAACAGCAATCAAAACACTCTATCCAATTTACTGCTCGCGACGTGAGTCGTACTCGGCCTGGATCTCCTCGGCTGACTTGCCCGACGTCTCCGGTACCAGCTTCAAAGACAGCAGGTAGAAGATCGCCAGCAGCACCACAAACGGAACGTACGCGTAGTCGTCCAGAGCGTCCGAAATATACGGGTATGACACACCCACGATGAGGTTGCACAGCCAATTGATGCCAATGCACAGCGACGACGCACTGGCGCGGATCGAGTCCGGGAAAATGTCAGCCGTCATCACCCACACGAGCGGGCCTAGCGTCACGCCGAACACGATCACGTACAGTGCAGTAAACACAATCGACAGAGCAGACACGTCCACGATGAACGCCACCGTCATACCGATGGACATGACCACCATGCCCGACAGACCCCACAGGATCATGTTGCGAGCGCCGAAGCGGTTGGCCAGCACACCCGTGAAGAAGGCGGGGAAGATGTTGATGAAGTCGATGATCAGCGTGCCCACGCGCGAGTCCGAGATACCGGCGTCTGAGAAGATGCTGCCGGAGTAGTAGAACACGGCGTTGATACCCGAAAGCTGCTGAGCGCAGGACAGCAAGATGCCACCCAGAAGCTGCATGCGGTAGCGAGGGTTGAACATGGACTCCTGCTTGGGAGCAGCGAGGCCCTCCTCAGCGTTCTCAGGCTTCTTGCTCACCTCGAGCCACGACAGAGCCGTCTGCACGTGCTCCTCGCCATATAGACGAGCGATGACCTCCTTAGCTTCCTCCCTGCGACCTTGCGTCAGAAGCCACGCAGGGCTTTCAATGCACAGCGTCGGCGCCAACAGCAGGTAGACGACGGCCAGCACGACGGGGAATGCAGCCAGGTAACGCCAGCCCGAGCTCGTGTTGGCGAAGAAAAAGCAGATAGCCGGCACCAAAATACCGATGGTCGTGAAGATCTGCAGGCCCAGGCCGAGCGTGTTGCGCATGTGCGGCGGCGACAGCTCGTTGATGTAGGCACCAATAGTACCCGTGGCCGTACCGGACGAAATACCGGCGATGAGACGGCCCAGAGCGAAAATCCAAATGTTCGACACGGACGCCTGCACCACACCACCGACGATCATGAAGATACAGTTGCCCATGAGGGCCTTCTTGCGGCCATACTTGTCGCTGAAGTGGCCGCAGCACAGCGAGCCCACCATGGCGCCGAAGATCCATGCGTTCACGGCGAACGTCCACTCCAGCTTCGAGTGGCCAGGAAACATGAGGCACGTGTCTTCGGCCACGGGGCGAGCATTGCACTCGTCCGTGTCGTTGTACTGCGACAGGTTCATCTGCGAGGTGGACCAACCGCTCTGGAACGGCTGCAGCCACGACAGCAGTGCAGTGGTGTACAGGATAGTCTTGGGCTTGATGAGGCGAGCGGCGGCCTTGTTGGCCTCGTCGAATGCCGTGACAGGCTTGGGTGACACGGCCTCAGCGTAGTTGTTAGGGGTGCTTTCAGCCATGGTTGATGACTTGCTTGACTAACTGACAATTGCCTTGAAAGAAGTCTTGTTGGTGGAACTTGTCCAAATTGAAAGTGAGCGAGTCTTGCGGTACGCTTTCATGCACTGGTACATATAGCCCCCCGCACACACCGTTGCGGGTTCTTTGCCGAACCTCGATGAAAGTCTCACTTGATACATTTGACATTTGGCCAGATTATGCGGTGCTGCGTTTTCGTGCTGCGCCGTATGTTGGATTTGGAATCGAGTGAACACGACTTGACGCTCCGATGTGTAGCTTGAAGTTTCATGTCGAGCGTAGGGGAAGCGACTTTAGCAGTTCGCCTAGACAAGAGAATGGATGGTTGGAGTCACAAACTGAGTGCTTGAGCTTTGCAAACTCGATCCGTTCCGTCGAAGAATCGCAAGAAATCGACCCTCCGCCAGCTGTGCCCGCGTATTTGTCACTCAATGTCTCTTCTCTTGTTTGCTATTGGATGTTTTCTTTCTGCTTCAAGCATGGGGAGTAGAGAATTGATCTCGTGTTGGTACTCGAAGTTCGAGTCGAACGCCCTGTCGAACTGACAAGAAGTGGTCTGCATGTATTAAAACACGTATCGTTACAGACGTGGATTTCTGAAGCTCGTTCTTCTTTGCATGCAAGATGCTGCTTGGGCAACCGGCTTCCTAATGATTCCTGGGTTGCGAATCTGCTCACTGAGCGGATACGCCTGACCAGTATCCGCAATGGAGAAGCAACCTTCGCCAAGAATTTTCAGCTACTTATAATGGTCACGAAGAGCAATGGTCGTAGCGCGTTGGATTTTACTACATGTATTCCAGTATCCTACCTTCATCGTTACAACTCTGACCTGATGGCTTGTAGTAGGAATAGGGAATTTAGTGATCAAATCGTTTTCAAATGTTGCGTTAGAGAGTAACGCGCGTAATGGGTTGCCCAGGTAATTGGTAGTTTTTAAAATAATAAGACTTGTGGTTTCAGTGTTGAAATATTGAATGAGAATGCGCGCTATCGTCCAAGCACTTTTCTTCAACACCTCGTGCATGCTGTGTTACGGGACACAGTGTACCCGTCAGATACAATGCTAACCTTCCAAGTATTAATAGATCCCATTTTTTTTACCGTTGCTACAACCCATGTTATTAATAACATGGGGCTTGAGTAAAATGCAATATAAATATTAATACTCTCATCGAAAACTTGAAAATCCGTTATTCTGTACATTTGGAGTATTATTGGGCGAGAGTAATGGCTACGTTCAAGGGCTCAAAAGCTCTAGTACATCCACAATACGCTTTTTTTCTTCATATAAAATGCATCAGCGTGCTCAGCATTGCATAGACATACATCGTTTCACCAACCACTTCATATATTTGGCTATTCTTTTCATATCAGGGAACCCGCAGCCAACAAAATAACCATTCAAATACTAATTCGAACAGCAGCGTTAATAACGGATATTCCCGAATAATACCCAGGGCACTATTTAATAGTTCCCTCATCAAATGACAAAGGGTTACTCTTTACTAATGAAGGTTACAGTTAGTCTTTATAACTACCAACACCAATGAATATCGCGCACGTCACCGTTGAGCTCGATGCTTTGTACAGAAGTATTCGACCGCACGTCTAGGAACTTAGTAGGAAGCAGCAGTTACAGCTGACGCGGCAGTACTAGGATTTCTCGATGGTTTTTTTTCTGAAGAAAGAAAAGAATATGCTGCCATCTTTCAACTAATGGCAGTATGGCCGGATGACGTTATAGAGTATTTATTTTAGAATTAATGTTTTCTGCGAAGTACTGCAACCGGTACATACAAAAGTACTTGAATTCTAGTGAGGTTACTCGATGAGGGTATTACTGTATTCCGGTAGAGGGTATTATTCGGAAATTTACGTTAATGGCGTACAAATATTGTAATATATTTTTGAGTTATTAGCTTTTACCCATCCCTGCCTGAAGCAACGGGGAAACGCTCATGAATCAGGCCTCTTCAAACCGGGCGTTTACGAAAAATAATGTCCAGTTGGTCTACGTCGAACTGGCCAGCGATAATAGAAATATCACGTTAAGCTTATAGATAAATGGAGTTCGTCGTGCAGAATGGACGAAGCCTTAAAAAATATTTCTGTACTGTTAGAATCGACTGAAAATAATGGGGAGCACTGCCGCTTGAGCCACCAAGCGTGCATGATATTCCACTACGAGGAATTACAGTACGACAACGTAAACGTCGAGAATTAAAATTCTTTTTTACTCGTTTCTTGGTGGACCAATCAAAAGTGAAACCATTTGTTGTTGTGCTAATCACTTTTTTTAAAGCTAAAACAAGTTCTTTAAAAACTGTAAAACAATTTGCGTGTATTCACTTACAAACAATCCCCTCAGTAGTCATAGCATCGGGAACCTACTTTTTTATTTGTCTAAGGGGTTTCCTATAGCGGGATGTACCATAATAAATAATAGTGGTTCTCACGATATGAATTTTTGCATGTTTCACCTGCCAATAGGATTCCTGGATTTATCCCCTGCAAACCTGCCGACTGAGTAGGGTGGCTACCCTGCAATGTTTCTTTTCTACGTATTTGCAGGTTAACGTTCCTTGAACCTGATTGGATAGAAAAACCTGCAACTGCAGATCTGCTAACCGTGAGAGCCACTGATCATTAGTTTACCATTAACTCAGCACATTCAATCCAACAGCCAATATTACTGTAAGGGTTGGTGAAGCTTACCAAATGTGTAGTACATATATAGCTCGCGTTATCTCGATTAACTTTTTCGCTTTGACTCGCAATCGCTTGCCTTCCTACACAGCCCCCTGCATAATGTAACGAGTCTCAGGACGCCTGCTCGTCGGCGGGTCGCACAACTCGCAGTGCTGTGCTGTGGTTCGTCTTCCAAATTCCGCACACAACGCAAGGTACTGGTCACTTAAAGCTGCCGGGACGCGTCCGTCCTATTTTATTACTCAATACAACCACGGACGTTCGGTCTTCTCTTAAGACTTCACGCTCGATCTCGTTCTCGTTTTCCACGAATACTCGGTCTTCTCTTAAGACTTCGCACTCTATCTCGTTGGCTCCGTGTTTACACACAGAGACTTTTCGTTCTCGTCAACCCACGACTCCACTGGCTCCACACTAGCGCCCTTCGTTGACAGCGACCGCGTCTCCCTCTGGTGATCCGCCCTAGTACTCAATTACTCCACCGCGTCGCCCGTGCCTCCAGCCGTCCAGTGCTTTACTCGTGAAGCCGTCACACACACTCTCTCTATCTCTCGTCCGTCTCTCTCTCTCTCTCTCTCTCTCTCGTTCGTTCAATCCGATGCCAGCCGCTTCACACACAATGCGGCCTATCCAAAGTGCTCTTCACACTCACTTGTCTGTCTCGTGGCAGAATCCGAAATGAGCACCGCTCTCTCATCGTCGGCACCCGCTCGCCTTCCCCGTCCTTCGTTCTCTCTTCGTATTGCTCATCTCCCGAGCAGCCGGCCGTCGTACTTCCACGACCGTTCACAGCGACCGTCTGCTGGTTAGATCGCGCACGAGCGGCCTCCAGCGCGTTCTTTGGTTCGGATACGGCGACAGGCTGTTCACTCATCACTGGGTCACCACTCGTATCTTTCCATGCACACTTCGCTGACGGGGCGCGGCAGCTGTCGCCGCAACCACAACGCTACCCACTTCGTACATCAACTTGCTGATTGCGATGTCGCACGTCAATGACGGTTGCAACTCGCCGTCCACCATCGCCACTATCATGGCCGAGCCGCACTCGTACCGCTGACCTGCTACAATAACATTGACTACCCGGTTGGTTGCAACCTTAACCCTATAGCTACCAGCCCTGTCGGTAGAGGTCCACGTGGACCTTTGCAAATTCGAATCAAATCACTCCATTCAAAAATTTGAATTACATTACACCCAATCAAATGCACAGCTGGTACCAACCACTCCCTCTAAAATCTAGTGTAGCCAAGGTCCAGACAGCTCAAGGTGTTACACAGTGTCTCATGGAACCCGTTAACAGTGGTGTGTGCGGCTGGTGCGGGATTGCCCCTTGTGAATGGGACTGCTGCCAGAAGGAACTCTGGCTTACAGCAGGTCGTGTGCAGAGGAAGCTAGTTCATCAGAAGTGCCGCAGCAAAGTGCTTCGCCAAGTACTTGGGCGACACTATCTTTACCTGAGCGACGGAAGCTTTCAAGGCGCTATTCCTCCATGTGTGGCAAGCAATCTCAATGAATATTGGCCAGATGAACGTTCTAAGGTATGAATCATGTATTATTGTGCTTACGCTTCCGTAGTTTGATACTCTCAATTGGTGTGATCGTTCTGTTGCTGCCTTTGCGCGTGAAGGTTTTCCGGCTCGTCTGTTGACGCTCGGCAGACCGCCTCTAGTGAAGCCCGTAATTGAGGCGAGTTTTTGAGTACATCACGGTGATGAAATGCAGTGAAGCACTCGACATGAAAGCCCCTCTCACATTTTATGCACCGGTATTTGGCCTTCTTTTTTATGTTCCGCAGACTGCACAAGTAGCAAGGCAGCCTTCCGTTGCTGTTCTCCGTTGAGTTCGGCGTGATCATGTGTAGAGACGTGGCGGCACCGACAACGTCATCAATAGTCTCACGAGCACGATTTTTTATGCAGCTCACGCCTCTGCTTATTGCACTTTTCCGTTTTGCTAAGCAAGTCAGTCAGTCTTCGTTTAAATTCACGTAGCTCCACGTCACTTACCGCAGCTGGTCGGACCGTGTTGAGTAGCGTGTGAGAGTTGATAATAGCAATATCGATCAGCCAGGTAAACATTTTCATTCCCAGACACTTCTCACGGCGGCGGATTGGATTGTTGCTACGCAGTTGATCCACTCTGTTGACTGCATTCATGCAACGGTTGTAGACAGCAATTGGAGTCGGGGACATAAACACTTTGCGATGCAGCATCCGAACTTCTGTCCAGCGACATATAGGGTAGGTTCCATGGCAGCAAAACCTTGCCTCAGGTGAAGTCGAGGGTATAGTTAGCTTCGACGGCGTAGATTTCAGATCATTGGTGTAGAAAATGACGAGTTTCTGGTCCTTGTAAATGATATAGCCAGCTCGCTCAGCTTGGACAATTGCTGGTGCGTAGGTTGTTCGTTTTGCTTTAGCAGTACGTCGTTGTGCAATTTGATGCACCTGTTTATTTTTTCCCAGCCAGGTTTGGGATCAACGGCAGCAACTAGCTCCCAATTACCTCGTGGACCACCATCGACACGGGCTATTGCTGCTGAGACTGCTGGCTTGTTCCATTTATCGACCAAGTTCATGCGAACGGTCCCAAGAAGATGCATTTCACCGTCCGTGAACTTCAACAACGCCTGTGCAAATGTATGGCGAGTATAAAAGTTGTCTGAAACAACTAGACGGTGGTCAGTGGGAGAGCGCAGTGCTCGAGTCTGATGCCCTGCTATAGCGATCCACAGCGCGGTAGTAGATTTTTGTTCAATTGTAATTTCGTCGGCACGCAATGTATTGTATAGCGGCGTTCTTAGGGTAGGAAATAAGCCTGTATATCGTTCAGCAGGTGTTGATAGCATTGTGATGCCCGACGAATTATCCCACAGAGAGTGAACGTAGAGAGAAAACCATCCCACAACAGCGTATTTCGAACACCATATTTGTCCGGCTTGGAGGGTATGAATGTCCTTGCACGTGTCCTTGCCTTAGTCCGAACAGTCATCTCGTCAATACTGCTAACACCAACTGGCACCGCAAACTCTGCAAAGCGCTTCTGAAAATGTTCCATGATTCCTCTACAACGCCACAGCGGGTCTCTCTCCTTGTTAAACGTGGGGTGTTCTGGCGGGTGTAATGTGAGTGCTCCACGTATCTGCTGAAATCGCGTCCTTGTCATTGTTTCAATAAAGGCAGACTGACCGAGAAAGCGACGATCAGACCAAAACTCGGCAATCTCATTCATCGGGCAAATGCTCAACGCAATTTCAAGACCTAAATATCACTGTCAGTAACAGCAATATGGTCGTCCAAGGCCAACACATCTGATGTCCACTTGCGCAGCCGATCTTTGGGTGTGGAGGTGAAGAACAGCGAAAATACACCGACTTTCCGCTGAGAATCGTATGAGGTTGCCACTTGATCTGATATAGCAACGTGTAGGCTGCTATTATCGCTGAAAGAAGCGATATACTGCTCTGCAATGAGGCCGATGAGTTTGTACATCACTAGCATCCCTCGAACACGTAGCTGCTGCATCGCCAGCACGTACACTACCGGCTCCAGCGCTCGCCACACTTTGAGCAGCTTCACCGCCGACTCCTGCGACCTCGATCTCCTCCGCGTCGACTTCCCAGTCGCCCGTCAGGTCGGCGACGCTATCATCTTCTGTCGACATGGTGTGCGTGAAGTCTGGATCAAATTTTTGTGACGAAGGAGGGGAGACCTCTAACAGGCTTATATCACTGGAATGTTGTCATAACGTGATGTCAGGAGATGCTCTGGTAGGGGTCCGAGGGGGCCTCTACTAGCGTCACGACAGTGTTAGCCAACAAGTGATGACGACTTTTGCCCAATCCGTCTGTGAACTTGAGTGAGTGGGGGAAACATGCGCAGATTTGCCTCTCATACAGACAATCGTTCTTGGTCATGTAAACTCACGCTGTGTACTGGACTGGACCAGTACACAGCGTGAGTTTAGCTGACCAAGAACGATTGTGCTACTGGACAACCAGTATAAGGATGCAGTAACATGCATTTTTATACTTCGGTGAGCCCTCTACATGTATGAAGAGGAGCTACTGTCCTATTGATGCTAGTGTGACAGAGCCGGGGTGGGGCTGGGGTTGCTCAAATCAGTCTTACTCACCTGCTAGAGGCCCACAGAGACCTTTACAAAGCATGGCAGTTAAAGGGTTAGCTATCAGGGGACGCCTAATGGCGGATTGGAAAGGTTTTCACTCATGCTGATACAACTGGATGTCAGATAAGCAGATGAGTGAGAGGACTACGAGAAGTGCACATGAAAATATAGATCGGAAGCAGGTACAGTCGTTGTTATTTCATGCAGATTCCTTCAGGTGTCCTGTATAATTAGGAATTTTCCCATAGTTAAGCACCCCGCAATAAGAGTTTTGCCAACTTTATATTCCTTTTGACAACTGAGAGGTTTGAGGGAATATTTACTTCAGTTTGTATGCTACTGGTCAATGGGGGCCACTTTTTTATTGCTGTTGAGGGAGTATTCCAAGTCTAGGAGTACTACCGAGGGGATTGTCTGTACCTCACGGAAGCCGCGCGGTGTAGTGGAGATAGGCAGCATTCATCTACGTTGGTGTACTTGCTTATTACGAGAGAGCTTTCTCGTGTGTATACATTAGTCGACCTTCACGACCGTCGCCGACCGCACCGTGCTGTACTATTCTTAGGACTCAGCGCTCGACACTGTACTTACAAGTGTACCACCTGTGCCGCATCGGTGCGCCGGTCACTTACGAGCACATCCTCCAGTCGCTCGAGGTGGTTGGAACCGCCATCCAGACTTGCGGACGTGTGAACGCCGCGTTGTCCATTTAATGTCGACAGGACATATTGTGCAGTGGGATCGCTGCGGGCGCTCGGCAAGTGCCTCGCACGATAAGGTCGACAGCACGCGTGCTATTAACAATGAGCGGTCCAAGCCGGAACGAGCCGGCAGGAGCAGTGAATGCAGAGTATAGGTCGGCAGCGACAAATATATATATATAGCAGTGGGTATGGCAGTGACGGGAACTAGCAGTAAGAGCTTTAGGAGTGTGGTGACATCGTCGAGGTTCGGTGGAGCATCGAATCGCATGTAATAGCCCATTTACCTTCTCGGGTTCTTTTGACAAGTTCAAGCTGTTTTCGAATCGCATGTACTAGCCCATTTACTTTCAATTTCCTTCTCGGGTTCTTTTGACGAGCCCAAGCTGTTACAGGTGCCTGTGATAAAAAAAGCCCGCCGGGCCCATGACTCAAGACACTACTAATCCCTAATATCCAATAAACGACAATCTACCTTTTCCGATCTCTCCTACTAAGGTCCGTTCTTAAATTCCCGGAGCGATCACTTTCAATTTAACAGAGCAAGCAGGAAAGCCCTGGTAGCACCGTGTACCGGCTGAAGCTATTAGAGTACATACCGAACTGGCTTCTTTCATCAGAACTCACTTTACCGACTCGGTTCGGGGAGGGGGGGGGGTACGATGGTGACCATGGAGGGCCCGGACGCGGGGCAGCAAGCAAAGCGGAGACCTCCATCCGATCCCGGGGGGTCTGGAAGACGCAGCAGTAGAGTGCGGAAGCGAATGCGAGCCAATGCAGTACGCGGCGGTATAGTCATGATTCCATAGTGCCGGAAACACAACCGTCACAAGGGGAGAAATAAAGGATGCCGATGAAGGGACAGAGGACGAGCCTCAGGAAGCCAAAGGACACCACGACGCGCCAGAACCGGGGGCAATTTTGACGACAGGAAGGGAACAGTGTACGAGACAGGGGGTACAAGACCAGGAGGCCTCGGGCCAAGCGTGGGGAGCGGAGGAAGCTGTTAGCCCGATACGAAATTATCACCGAAATGTAGGAAGAAAGGGGATTCAAACAAGTGGAAGCCTGGAAGGAAACAGTGGCGGATATTTCTTGACGTCGGTGCCTGTCAATCACGGCAAGACCCCTCTGGTGAAGCGCCGCTTTCCGAAGCTGAACGGAGAGGAATCAGCCCATTTGCTCAAATTCTTGGAGGAAGCCTGTGTGGTGGACAACTGTAAGTACGAGAAATGGCGAGATTGTGCGATTGCGATCACCCACGACCTGTTGAATACGCCATTGGCGTTCACAACAGTCCTTGGAAGCATGACCAGGAAGGGGAAGAGGGCGATGGCGCCAGTTCTTAATAGAGGTCGAAAAAATCAAGCAGGGAGGTCAGCCGGGTAGCGGATCGGTCGCAGCAAAGGCTGCAGACCAGATCCAACATTTTATGTTCAACCCGAATGTGTACAACAGTCGCAACTATTTGAGCAGCTGCGGGCTGTGTGCACGCAGGAGGAGGTCCTACGAGAAGGCACGGAGGACGAGTGGCAAAATTATCCAAGGACTGGCAGAAGGAACGATCGTGAGTAGAAGCCAGCCGGATTTCGCGAAGAGTATATTTGATGCTCAGTAGAGACTACGGCAGAAAACCACGATCCAGACTCAGATCGAAGGCGAGCTGGTCTTTTCGCTTGCAGGCTACTGCAACGTCCCCGTCACCGCCAAAATACCCAAGCGCTAAACAAAGACATCTTTTCGGCAGCTGAAAGCGTCAAAGTGTGCCTGGTGGAGCTGCGCAGCATGCTTAGCGAGACAAAGACCATCAGCTGCAATCGGCCCCAGAAAACAATCCACTTCCTCTTTTTTGACGGAGAGACAGCTGTCAACTACCAGTTGACTCTAGTTCCTTTCAGGAGAACATTGTACAGATTAGCGAACAAGCTGATACCACGGAGGGACTGTGTGATCGCGGTAATTAGATGAGGACGGCATTCGACGCGTGCATTAAGTGGAGTATGAAATTCGCATGTACAACGCCACACGTTTTCTGGATATCGGAAAACTCACAGCGTACATCAAGAAAAACGCTAGAGTGGATTATGAATTAGAGGGCCTGGACATGTGTACGCCCAACTCACCGGCATCAGCGGTGTGGAAGCGCACCTTCAAGCTCGCAGGGTGCCCAGAGCTACGAGGAACCGTTCGTATACTTTCGTTTGGAACCGGGATAACTCTCAAATGGGAAGACGACTGCAGTGCCTGAAATGTGGTAACCTGGGCCACAGAACGGCGCGCTGTAGTTTCACAGATATGCAATTAGCCGGGCCCGGTATCATCGTGGCGAAATATCAGGATGCCGCTCACCTCGAGGGCCTCGCTAGGCCGTTTGCGAGCTACAAGGAAATGCGGACATCAGCAGCGAAGCGCCTTCAGCTCCAACGTCAACCAGAAGAGGAGGCGCAGGCAGAAATGACGCCAGCAGCAAAAATCAATGAGCGTGGAGCAGCCAGCACGGCAGAGGCAACAGCCAAGCACTCGCAGAACCTAGCAGCCGGGGGGGGGGGGGGTAAAGCGTTGTACGGGACACCAGTCCATCCCACAGCCGCAGACCAAGCGAGAGTTTATCACTGCCCCTCTATAAGGCGGAAGGAAGCTCTTTGCTCGCAATACCTCACTGGCGCAAAAAAACAGGAGGCAGCACCCTCCAGATATGACGTCTTAGCTGACGATTCTGATGAGGAAGGGGATGACGAGGTAATTACGGGGGAGCCCGCGGTGGCGGAGATTTAGGCCGCAAAGATCATTGAGATCTCATCGGGTTCGAGAGGAAACAAACAAGATGAGTTCTCTGACGCGGAAAAGGGCAAGCTTCACCTAATCAAGAAAAACAAACACCGAAACGCCACCAATTCAACATCTGGTGGCACTCAAACAGGAAATTTCATGACAATGGCTGTGGTCCAAGCAGTAGCAAATCGCGATCTAGTAGTCTATGACGGCATGCTGTCGGAGGCAACTGCCTGTCTGAAACGGGGGATCAAGTACACGGGACTATTATTTAGGCGATCAGTTTAATCACTTTGTGAGTACGACAACGCTCGCAAATGCTCAGCGCGGCTGGATGGGCATGACGACGGGGGAGACCAAGAGGCAGTTCCACTGGTATCTTGAAGAGTACACAGGAAGTCCGCCTAAGCGCAACTCATTGGTTCACAGTTACAACTGGGCTTGCAGCGAGACGGTATCTATGGTGGCAAACTTTCTGGAAAAAAGAGCTTTATCTTGACGGAGTCAGAGGAAGGGACGCCACGATATAGCGGAGTCATGGACATACATAGCTCCATGACGCGCTTTAACAAGGTAATCGAGACAGGAGATATTTGTGCTAAGAAAGCTTACAGAGAAATTTCCAAGCTAAACGAAGCCCTCAAGACGGTGTGTCGTTTGTCGTCACTACTGGGGCCGTCACTATTCGGCCTTCGTGCATTCAGTAGCTGGGAAACCTGCACAAGCTCGGCCGAGAGCAAACGATTAGTCGGGGACTGAAGAAGCCCTAAAGCAAGAAATCAAGACGACTTCGCCAAGCTCGCAACGGGAAGAATCATGCACGGAGGCCTCGCAGAAACCCTGGGGCTCGATGCATTGGGATGGGGATATTGAGGAACCCCCTCACCGGATGCAGGGTCTTACGATACCACATCTTCTAAAACTGAAGGTTAAGAACAACCTTAGAAGCAGAAAGCCCAGAACGCTTTCGAGAATTGTTGGCGTTATTAACGAAGCCAACGATGGAGATCTCCAAGCCGGAGAAAAAACGTTTGCTCACGATGGGTATATCTGACCTAAATACCATTGAGGTTAGACAGCTTCTCCAGAAATATGAGATCCCGTGGGTGGTGTTGAAACAATGGCGGGATATTGTCAAAGGACAAGCAGCGGACGCGTCAGACGTGAACCGTGACGAAGAAAGTGAGAAGACTGAAAGTGCGCCAGATACGGTCATAGAGGACGCATCTTACGAGCCCTCTAGCAGTGGTAATGAGGAACGACAGCTAGTACTGAGGGGACCGCTGCCACTACAGACGTCGAGCAAGAAAAAGCCAGACCAAGCGAGCTTACGAACCCTCCCAGACCGAGACCGCGCAGCAAGGAGCGATCGTACGCGTCAGCGGAATGCAGTCGAGGTAACGAAGGGTGAACAAGAGAGTGTACGGTCAATCGAATCACTGCGAAAACGAAGGCTGGCAGCAGTATTGTCAGGCGTTGGTCAGGGAATAGCCAAGTTCGACGTCAGTGTCATTCCCAGACGTAACGAGCGGTAATAACCAATGGAGGAAAGCCGCCCAAGCAAATTCAAATCGACTGCTGCGCATCGTCCAAAGATTTCCCTTCGGAATTGAGGTACTGCGCTCGCTCAGTGACGATGTACTCGTAGCTTGGACAACAGTGGCTATATGCGCGCTGAACTGGTGGGGTACAGAAGCTGGGATACAGCCACTGGAACTTGGCTGGACAACTGGAAGGGCAGAACGGTGAGACCAGTGATTAAGCCCAGCTTAGCCCCCTTATGGGCAATCGTGACGACTGGCAGAACTTACGGGGCCGCAGATATGGCAGTGACAATCTCTTACGGCACTGCGACACCGGCAAACGACTTAAGCTGGAGATTATGCGTTGTGATCTATGAGGAGGAAATTCAAGTGATGCTGGGAAAGAAGATGACGTAGAGAATGGCGTCACCACCAGAATTCACCGTCACTTAGCAGCTCTCCACGCGGTAGGCGCATATAAGGCGGCGTACTGCAACTCAGAGAAGCGCGTTAACTGGGATGCTGTTAACGACTATTTCTTAGCAGCGCTCGCTCAAGAGGTCGGGCTTGGAGCACTTCGTATCTAGGGGCAGCCTACGGAGTCAATAAGTAATTGGAGAAACGCCTGACGGCCGCAGCCGGACCACTCAGCTGCGGCAGCAGATGATAGGGATCAAAATTGGCGAAGGCTATGGGGGAAAAAGAACCAGAGTGCTTTCGGGAGGATATCTTCTTGGAGCATAGGGCCGGACGAAACGAGCGGCGTTGGTGTATTAGTGGATATAAGCATAGTAGGGAGCGTTCGTGAATGGAGACCTGACCTGTGGACAAAACGCGTTATGGCTGTGCTGGTGGATAATATTCTTTTGATTAACATCTACGCCACGAATGACCACGATGAGCGCGAGAAGCTGTTAACGGCGATGAAGAACTGGCCATGGCCATCCCATGGAAGATCTTGGCAGGTGAGTTTAATTGTATTCATAGTCCACATTTAGACCGCTTAAGAGAACGGAGATCGAGCTGACTGGAGAGCGTGGCATTAGCAAACCTACCGCGGCGGCTGAAGATCGAAGATGTCCCCATTCTGGCGAGGCATGCAGACGACGACGATGCGATCAACCCGACGGATTAGTTTACGTTTTGGAATCACAATGAAGCTAGCAGGATCGACTGGATCTACGTGCCGGACGCGTGGACCGCGAAAATACAATGGGTATCGGTAGAAAAGCCTCCGCTGAAATCGGACCATCAAACGGTCAGTTTGCACGTAGCACAGGTTCCAGCAAGCCAGGCGAAGAAATGTGCCAACCGAAGAGTTTATTACCCTATTTGAACATCACAGCCAGACAGGGTGAGACTCGAGCTGTTGAAAGAATTAATCTCGGTCGGTGTTAGAAAGAATGAGTCAGCTAGGACGTGGGATCGAGCCGCCGTGAAATGCATCGGCCGTATCAGGGAGGTAAGGAGACAAGGTCAGCAGCGAGCTTCTAAATATGCTGCAAAAGCACGAGCGCACTTACTCACACGTGACGAAGTTATAGGAGCCAACATGGAGAAACTGCGAGCTGAAAAGGCATTTTGTATGGGTCAAAACGTGGAGAGGACAGCGGTCAGAGTGAGGTGGCAATTCAGGCGGATCTCCGATTGGGGGAAGGACCGGACTGTAACGAGCATACATCCAATCAATGGAGCAGCCTTCGGGAGAAACATGTCCACAGTGGATAAGTTTGCGTCGGAATGGAAGCCAATACTTGGTCAGCGACACAGCAAGATAGCAAGGGAGGACTTGGCAGAGGAGTTCGATGCTTTTGTGTCCATTCCAAAGGATTGAAAGACCACCTCCGATGACAATGATAAACTCATGGCACCAATCACGATATTAGAAGCAACCGAAGCAATAGCATCACTGAATCAGGCACAACGCAGCAGGCCCGGGCGGCCTCAACAACGATATATTTATTGACGCACAAGCAGTGTTAGCGCCAGCCTTAAAGGAGGAAGTCCACCGGCATCATTTCTACAGTATCTGATAATACCGCTACGGAAAAAGGGACTCAGTAAATGTGATGAACTACAGACCCATTTCACTGCCTCAAATCGGTTATGATCGATGTCTGGTAACGCCGATGAACACTGCTCCGTCAAAAAGAATGTGCCGAACGATGGTGTGGGCTTGCGAGCTCTGATTGGAAATTTTTTAAGGCCTGACCCAGAGATCATTACAGTGGACAAGACAAGAATCGGAAACTTCATGGGTCAACTAACTCAACAGGCAGTCGGGTGGTTAGTGGGGGGGCCGACTGGAGCTGCGACTCTATGATCCGCTTCTAAGAGAAAATCCGTTTGGTATTTTAACACTTCGCGGGTGTAAACTCAAATGCCCCCAATAGAACTGTGAAATCCGTAGGAAAAACGATTGTGATTCATGTTGTTTAAGTGTTGTTGTAGGGGAAAGCTCCGCGGGCAGTACCCCCCCCCCCCCCCCCCCGTACCCCTTTCTTGACTACAGCGGCCGCAGCCACTTAGGGAGATGCACACATGCACGAGATATTCCTAGAAACTCGCAAGCTCTTTATGTGGAATCATCTCTTCCCATTCTTGTAGTGTAGGTCTCCAACCACCACTCGTGGCCTATATACCTTCAACATGCATTCACTACTTGTCACTTGGCTCTCAGCCAAGCTCCATGTACGTCTTACCTTCACAGCAACTGAAGTGACTCATCGATCCCATTCGATACCTCGTAGCTTCCACCGACGTCATGGACATTATCAGAGGAGATGAAGCGATTTTGGCCGACTCAAAATCTCACTCAGAGGCCTGAAGCTTGCCCCGCGAACCTACGCCACCGGGGTAAGACAGACATGGAATAACTAAATGTGTCATCGAACTGCGTTTTCAAACACGCAAAAGGACCGATTTACAGGAGATCGATGCCGTTTGTCAGGAATCGATTCCAGCGGTCGATTTGGCTCAAGACAATCACAACCTTTAGTGGTGCTAAAGGAAGCCCTCACTTTGTGCTTACTAGAAACTATATAGACAGGTATCGATTTAGCACTAAATGTATCAAATTAGTGTACATTTCCGAGTGGTAGGTAAACAAAGACGGCCTCGTTTTTATCGTGGTTGGCGACGGCTGTATCGTCATTACCTGGTCAATAGACCCATTTGCGAGCATTAAGGCCATCGATACTTTTTTTTTTTAGTATTGGTCGGGCATTTCACTAGCAAACAGCAGTCTCATAGCCATGTTCCCTGTTTTATCATCGCGGATGATGTCGAGGCTGCGGCCCTCGCTAAGTGTCAGCGCCAAACTTTTGGCCCGATACCCTAGCGCTGGGGACCCGTGTAGCACTTGCCTGTTCCTCTGGTAAAAACGCAACCGCGCACTCGCTGTTGAATTCGTAGCGCAGCGAGTTAGACGCTACAATCATCGGGCAGAACGTGTCTACGTCGCCAGCTGAAACGGACCAATTTCTCTCGAAACATTGCTCGTTTACTACTCTGATGTATTATTCAAGGTGTAGCTATTATAGCTACCAACCTTCCAGCGATTAAGTATGTCACGCCGCTCTGGATCGCTATTAACACAATGACGCATGTTTTCATCTAAAACGACAACGTTGTTTACGGCTTGGTACACTTGATTCCCTCGAACGCGATTAAAAACAATGTCGTCCCTTTATATCATATTACTTATTAATACTAAGTACATCGCGTAGCTACTGTATCCAGCAGCTGCGAAAACCGAAGTGAAACCAGCTGCCGGTTGAATGTAGTGGATACTTCAAATATGACAGTTTTTTTCGAATTCTACCAGGCTATTCAATATTAAGGATGTAAACAGTGTCTTTGTAAAGTTGCTCAATAGACTTTGGGAAGTCTGCGGATTCAGACGTGGAGTGAATCTCTAGGTGGGCTCTGTAATAAATCCTGAGAATTCTGGGTTCGGAAGCAGCTGCTTCTCCGGGCGAAATTCTCAATTCTACTCCTCAACTTGCTTATTATGATCGATCCGATAGACAATGCGCTACTTATTGTAGTTAACAGGATAACCAAGGCAATGATACCATTATTCCGTTGGTATTCAAACGTTTTGAAGGTTATAAAAATAGCAGCGGTTGGGTTTTGTTGCTACAAGATCGGACGTTCAGCACTACACCTTTTCAACTTAAAAAAATGTGCAAATTGTTAGTTCAATATATTAAAATGTAAGTTCAAAATGTCACCAGCTTGATGTGGTGGTGGTGGGTGGTGGAAGGCCAAGGAGATTGCGCTAAGAACTACGAACGGGATCCAGATGCCAAGCTACCCAACAGTAAAGCAGTATAGTATAAAATCACCTGCCGTATTAACTAGACATGTATCATCATTTTTATTATCTGATGATATGTTGTACTTACATTTTGACCAGGGTCTGAATAAAAAAATTCAGTATCACTAAAATCAGTTTAGCAGTAAAAAAAAAGGCTCCTATCAACAATACAAAATGATATTGTATCAACTTTTTGCAATACAATTTACAAAAGTATGCACATACGAATTTCAAGGTACCGGCCGAACTGCTGGACGCCAGTAATCCCACTCGCCTACACGTCTTGTCGTCACTATACTCTATACTTCATTCTAGACAAAATATTGATTGGCTAGCACTGTCTCGGGACACAGCTGTCTTCTAAACCTTGCTTTCTTGGTTCTGTCACTTTTCAAAAACCTGTCTTCACTCCCCACGATGCCGATCAACAAAGACATTTGCGCCTACTTTTACGAGACCCTCGGCCAAGGGCGCAAACGGTGTGGAAGCGAGCGCAAGCAGCTCGTGGGCACCGGGTACTCAAACCTCATCGCCTACCTCGCCCACAAGCACGAAGGATTCAAGGACCAGTTCGCAGCAACTTTCTCCAGCAACGCCCAGTCTCTCCAGAACTTCGAGTTAGTTTCCCAAGAGATGTCCGATCGTTTCCAGTGACTACGATGGGTCGTCGAGCGAAACATGCCACTCTCCGAGGTTGACAACGAGTTAACTCGGTCAATGTCAAGGTGGGGCGCAGTATCATCGCGAGTGCTACTCAATAGCATGCATCATATTGCCAAGAAGGGCGTAAACCTCGAGGTGATACTGGGCATCTGTTTTGGAATCATGTTCGACGGGTGGTCCACGGCTCTATGCCCTATGTTGCTGTGTACGGCGTCTTCGAAGCAGATGGCGTTCTTCGCATGCAGCTTCTTGCTGTGTCGCCTCTCCAGGATGATTCGCAAGATGCAGATGCACACATCAAGCTCTTCGATGGTTTGTTGGATGTGTACAACAAGAAACGCGACATGGTCGCGTTTGTCATCGGTGACAACTGCAGTACCAACCAGTCAATTGTCACTAAGCTCGAAGTTCCTCTGGTTGGCTGCGCTAGCCACCGGTATATCCTTGCAGTTAGCCGGTATCTCACCGAGTACGATCCGTTATTAATGAAAGTCAACAATCTGGTGTCAAAGTTATGTCAAGTTAATAACATTGCCGAGCTCGCCAAATCAACCGATCTACATCATATCAAACGGAATACTATGAGATGAAGTTCAAGCTTCGAAATGCTACAGCGTTACCACCGTATCAGCCCTCAAATCAAGACTGTGGAGGCCGTAGAGGAGCTAGAGCCGACCGGACCTTCGCATCGCAAGTTCCTTGTGCTGCTGGAGCCCATGAAGAAGTTTCAGAGTGTGTCGAAGAAGCTGCAGTGCGACACGATTGACTTGGCTGACGTCCGCCTCCTGTTTGACTCGGTGGTGGAGGGATATCCATGCATGCGCGACCAGCTCAAGCCAAACGCCAAGATTGTGCACTTCCTGGTTTTGGGTCGGCTGTCGTCAAAGTTATCAACGGAGGTGCTATGGCGAATGCAGAGGCAGCGGCGGTCAAGAGGTTCGAGGTCCCAAGATGTGAGAGTAAGAGGAAGGCACGCGAAAAGGACTACGCGACTCAAATTCTCCTCGCAGGAACAAGTAAGTGCGCTAAGATGGTGGAAGTGTCGATGGCATCTCGTATAGCTCTCTGTTAAAGAAGCTTTCCCCGACATCGAATGTGTGCGAGCGACTTTTTTTTCGCAGTGTAAGCTCATGCTTACTCCCCAGCGTACATGTATGCTGCCTGCGAATTTTGAGCTCCTAATGTTTCTTCGTGCGAACAGGAACATGTGGGATGTGACGACGTTAGCCAGCGAGTAGGATTTTAACATTGGAATATTGCAGTATTTGCGGCAATTTTTATTATTATTGGCTCTTGTATTGCCGTTGTTACTACTGCAGCACTTGACAGGCAATTCAGTATAATACTGAATTGAAGGAGCCCTGATTTTGACATACAGTACGAGCGAGCTCGCTGCGTCACTTTGCGTTCAGTGACTCCGCTACTTGTCTGAGATATATTGAAAAAGTTTTTTTTGCTAGCTAATCAGAAGCCCGGAAATGGGAGACAGACGGACATCCACTTTATTGTTTAGTATTGAACTAGCAATTTGTCATTTTGAGCTGAAAAGGTGTAGCCGTAGAGCTACTGTTATAGTTTACTTGAAAAATATAAAATTCGCGTAAGTTGGAAGTTTGGATATTACAGATGAACGCTTCCGTAGCCATAGCGCCGGGAACCCAATTTTTATTCGTAGCTAAGGTATTCTTGTCACGTGGTGGCGCAACCAGATGTACCATAAAAATGGTACACTTATGGGTGCCCCCCAACGATGATGCCTTCTGTGGAATCGAAGTGGAAGACTGTCCGGCAAGCGAAGAATGGATGCGTTCGAGGAGACTGGGGCGAAGCAGAGGACGACGAGGTGGGGCTTGATACTAGAGAACTGTAGTTTCTGGAGTTGTAATAAGGAATATCTGAAAAAAATCCGGATAAGCTAGAAATAGATTTTTTGTGGATATTTTGGGATGCTCCAATACTTTACTCCAATGGTATCAGTGGGGGGGGGGGGGCGCTGATAACTCCAAGGAGTCTATTTTTGGAGCAACCCTTCGTAACCCTCGATTAGCTCCGTAACCCTCGAATAGCTCCAGAAATTACAGTTCTCTACTGATGATATTGAGGAGCATCTCAATTGAATGCTTATTTCAGGAGATTGAACGGGCGTGGTAGATCGATATGTGCAGGGGTTTAGGACGATGCAGAGAGAGCTGCGAGAGGAATTAGGCGAGATGGAAGGGCGCCAGCAGCGCAGTCCTTGCTTGACTACTTCGGACGTGCTGCACAACAGTGACTTTTCCATAGTTAAGCACCTCAGCATAGAAATTTTTAGGTGATTTTGTATTCCATATTACAAGTGAGGGGTGAGAGGGAATATTTACTTGGGGTTGTAAACTGCTTGACTTCGGGATCCACTTTCGTATTCCTGTCAGCGGGTATTCTAATGCTATTGATTACTACCGAGGGGTTCATCTGTAGATAGTGTTCGAAATTCACGCTTCACCTGGGCAAAACAACAGTCGCAGCTCTGGATAAGTTCGTACTAATTTCCACAGGTTTTAAGCAAGTTGTTGTTTCTCAGAGATAGGTTCGCACGTGCAAATGATACAGGTGCATGTGAAGATTAAATTCTGTAAAAAGTCCAAACTGTGCGAACTTAACGGACTCTGAAGGAAAAGTGAGCATAAGGACTGCTTCGAAACCTACTACTACATGTATCTACTACTATTACTACTACTACCTCCGTGCGGAAATAATGCACCTTGCCAATTGCAATACCCTTCGAAAAGTGCTTAAGCAGGAGTACCTTGTTGTAAAACCGATTCCCACGGTACCCCTTCTAAGGCGATACGTTCCCTGCAAAACTGCTGGCTGTTTGAATCTCCCGCCCATTTGCCATCGCTCACTTCACAAGATCAACAGCCGGGCAGAGATAAGCCGAGGAGGGACAGCACTGGTGTCACTGCGGTGGTGAATGAAGGCCCCCTGCTGAGGGGGGAGTGCGTGTGGGAAGGTGAGTCGGCAAGGGAATCGTAGTCTGTATTGTGTTGATTGTAATGGTGTGTGTTTGTCGTGGTAGACGCTGGCGCGCGCGAGACTGCTTAGAAAGGGAAGGCCTGGCGATGAGCGGCGTTAGTGCCTGAACGTCTAATGACAACCATCGATAGCCACGTGTGAGAGTGAAGGGGTGGGTGCATAACAAGTCTTGCGTGTTGGCGCCGATCGTGGCAAGTCAGCTACGAGCGGATGTACACGGTGAAGCCTTCACGCATCCTTCTTGCTCAACGAACTCCACTGTCGCCGTGAAGCAAGTGTTACTATGGTTTCGAGGCGGACGTCTATGTGGTATACACGCAGATGCATGTTTGCATATTGTGCTTTCGCATTGTGGTTGATGGCGTCGTACATTGACGTCCACAACCAGTTTTAGGGCTGATCGGTGCCTCAAAACTTGCTGCTGAAATGGTGAAACAAGAACGCCTGCAGCTACACTGATGTGGTGGAACAAGCACACCCGCAGTCTATGCCTTGTGAACGCTAACTTCTGCGTCTATTACCGTACGAAAGATCAAAGATCCAAAGTTGGCATAAAGCTGATTTGAGGAAGGATCAGTAGCCCTGCGCAAATCTTATAACCGGAAAAAAAAACGAGTCGGAGAGCTGCCCAATTTGTTTTAGAAGGTACATTATTTCCAGCACGAAGGTAGTATTAATTCCTACTGTAGTACTATATCAAATAGTATATATACATGTATTAATGCATGAACTACAGCAGTAGTAGATACTACTACTACTTACCTTTTCCAAATCCAAAAATTATCAAAAAGAAACGGTAAACACAATTTTATTTACACAAACGATATAGCATCTGCAGTGCATCTACCACGGCTGTCTTCAGAACTATGTGAGCAAATCAAAACGACTTACTGCTCGCGACGGGAGTCGTACTCGGCCTGGATCTCCTCGGCCGACTTGCCCGACGTCTCCGGTACCAGCTTCAAAGACAGCAGGTAGAAGATCGCCAGCAGCACCACGAACGGAACGTACGCGTAGTCGTCCAGAGCGTCCGAAATATACGGGTATGACACACCCACGATGAGGTTGCACAGCCAATTGATGCCAATGCACAGCGACGACGCACTGGCGCGGATCGAGTCCGGGAAAATGTCAGCCGTCATCACCCACACGAGCGGGCCTAGCGTCACGCCGAACACGATCACGTACAGTGCAGTAAACACAATCGACAGAGCAGACACGTCCACGATGAACGCCACCGTCATACCGATGGACATGACCACCATGCCCGACAGACCCCACAGGATCATGTTGCGAGCGCCGAAGCGGTTGGCCAGCACACCCGTGAAGAAGGCGGGGAAGATGTTGATGAAGTCGATGATCAGCGTGCCCACGCGCGAGTCCGAGATACCGGCGTCCGAGAAGATGCTGCCGGAGTAGTAGAACACGGCGTTGATACCCGAAAGCTGCTGAGCGCAGGACAGCAAGATGCCACCCAGAAGCTGCATGCGGTAGCGAGGGTTGAACATGGACTCCTGCTTGGGAGCAGCGAGGCCCTCCTCAGCGTTCTCAGGCTTCTTGCTCACCTCGAGCCACGACAGAGCCGTCTGCACGTGCTCCTCGCCGTACAGACGAGCGATGACCTGCTTGGCCTCCTCCTTGCGTCCCTGGTTCAGAAGCCATGCAGGGCTTTCAATGCACAGCGTCGGCGCCAACAGCAGGTAGACGACGGCCAGCACGACGGGGAAAGCAGCCAGGTAACGCCAGCCCGAGCTCGTGTTGGCGAAGAAAAAGCAGATAGCCGGCACCAAAATACCAATGGTCGTGAAGATCTGCAGGCCCAGGCCGAGCGTGTTGCGCATGTGCGGCGGCGACAGCTCGTTGATGTAGCCGCCGATGGTGGCCGTGGCCGTACCCGACGAAATACCGGCGATGAGACGGCCCAGAGCGAAAATCCAAATGTTCGACACGGACGCCTGCACCACACCACCGACGATCATGAAGATACAGTTGCCCATGAGGGCCTTCTTGCGGCCATACTTGTCGCTGAAGTGGCCGCAGCACAGCGAGCCCACCATGGCGCCGAAGATCCATGCGTTCACGGCGAACGTCCACTCCAGCTTCGAGTGGCCAGGGAACATGAGGCACGTGTCCTCGGCCACGGGGCGAGCATTGCACTCGTCCGTGTCGTTGTACTGCGACAGGTTCATCTGCGAGGTGGACCAACCGCTCTGGAACGGCTGCATCCACGACAGCAGTGCAGTGGTGTACAGGATGGTCTTGGGCTTGATGAGACGAGCAGCGGCCTTGTTGGCCTCGTCGAAGGCGGTTACACCTCCAGCCTTGGGTGTAGTAGCTTCTGCGTAGTCGGCCATCTTCTCTTGACTTGTTGTTGGCTTGGTCAATTAGAAAGTGAGGTTCTGGCATGTGCGGGGCGTTGTGCTCCTATCACAACGTTGTGAATTGTGTATCGGCGAGCCAAGTTGAACTTGGCAGGTATCCTGCACGCGCTCTTATCTCTTTGACGATATCTGAATTTCAGCGTTGCTGCACGGTGTCTTGCTGGTTGAGCACCCTGTTTCTGATCCCCAAGGGACCAAAGAACAGCGCACTTCAGAAACAATCAGATGTTGGGCAAGTCGCTCGTCCACTGGGATGGGAGGTCACTCACATTTGACTTGGTGAAAGTATGCGAGGCTGCTTGGTGAAAGAACACGGATTCCGTGGTACAAGCCCCATCTCCGGCGTGCCGAGATCAAGTAGAGTTCGGACTTCGCGCGCGCAGCGACGAGCCCATCGGTGTGACTTTGTATTAACAAGATTAATACTAGTACATGTACACCGAGTGACAGCGACCTTCTAAACTCCGTCAGGTATCCAATGGGCTATCGGATACCTGGCGGAATTGCCTCTTTTACTCAGCACTTGATTCTGGGATGCAGCTCAGACTCTCCAGCCTGGAGTCCAGGGTGTTACAGTGGATACCGTCTACGAGGGAGGCAAAATTCAACAAAGTTGATCATGCATCGTAATGTTAACTGAAACTGATGTTCTCTTTTTCAGACTTACTTTCTTAAATACTTTAAATAAAAAAAGGTTAACGAAAAGAAAACGAACTATTTTTTACTGCTCTGTGTTTTTTTTAAAAAAACACACTAAGCAGTAAAAAATAGTACTAAAATACAGGTACTAAGATACATGTATTATATTTAATTGTATGTGCGCAACATTTATGAACGGTCGTACAAACCTGGAGTCCAGGCGGGTTCCCCAGTCACTCTTTAAGAATCAGACACAATGAGAGCAAGCGCATCAAATCAGACTTTTGATATGCCGCTTGCGGAATCGGTCGCGCACGGCCCCCGGCAAGGTTTAGCCCGGCTAGCTAAGTACTTCTAAGTTTTTTAGATTTTCACTGTCGTTTTTTCTGGTGAGTAAGAAGCAGACAAAATCTGATTCGGAGCCGAGTTTCGGTTTCCGACGTTACCGTGCAACGGGGCCAAGCTGGGTCGCCACGGCCGGACTCGATCCACGCCAGCACTGCTGTTCATCAGTATCAACTGCTAGTCGACAACTGGCTGTGCAGCCTCAATTTATTTAAAATAAGGGAGCGCCCACATAGTTGTCAATCAACAGAAAAAAGAAAGCGTTCTGTATTCGCCCTCACAAACTTCAAGATACACTGCTTTGCAGATGGTCTCTTGTTCACGAATCCGCCAAGCACGCGGTATTAATACTCTATCGCACGTCTCACGATTCGATTCGTGAGTCACGAAGGAGCACGAAGCAGAAATGAATCAAGTGGATCCGCCTCTGTGTGTCTGACAGACAGACAATCCTCTCTTGAAGTTGCGCGCCGGCTTGCTCTTGTCCAGTGGAGAGCCATGGTACCGCGTTGCACCGCTCGCGCAAAGCTCGGAGCTTTGCCGACCTCTCCGTTCCTCACTTTCCATTTCAACAAGCGCCAAGCAAGCAAGCCTAGCAAAACTAGCGACTAGCAAGTATGGCGGACAACTACGCCGAAGCTGCGTCCCCCAAGCCCGTCACGGCATTCGATGAGGCCAACAAGGCCGCTGCTCGTCTCATCAAGCCCAAGACCATCCTGTACACCAGTGCGCTGCTGTCGTGGATGCAGCCGTTCCAGAGCGGTTGGTCCACCTCGCAGATGAACCTGTCGCAGTACAACGACACGGACGAGTGCAATGCTCGCCCCGTGGCCGAGGACACGTGCCTCATGTTCCCTGGCCACTCGAAGCTGGAGTGGACGTTCGCCGTGAACGCATGGATCTTCGGCGCCATGGTGGGCTCGCTGTGCTGCGGCCACTTCAGCGACAAGTATGGCCGCAAGAAGGCCCTCATGGGCAACTGTATCTTCATGATCGTCGGTGGTGTGGTGCAGGCGTCCGTGTCGAACATTTGGATTTTCGCTCTGGGCCGTCTCATCGCCGGTATTTCGTCGGGTACGGCCACGGCCACCATCGGCGGCTACATCAACGAGCTGTCGCCGCCGCACATGCGCAACACGCTCGGCCTGGGCCTGCAGATCTTCACGACCATTGGTATTTTGGTGCCGGCTATCTGCTTTTTCTTCGCCAACACGAGCTCGGGCTGGCGTTACCTGGCTGCTTTCCCCGTCGTGCTGGCCGTCGTCTACCTGCTGTTGGCGCCGACGCTGTGCATTGAAAGCCCTGCATGGCTTCTGAACCAGGGACGCAAGGAGGAGGCCAAGCAGGTCATCGCTCGTCTGTACGGCGAGGAGCACGTGCAGACGGCTCTGTCGTGGCTCGAGGTGAGCAAGGCTAGCGCCGAGGAAGGTCTCATCGACTCGACGCCCAAGAAGGAGTCCATGTTTAGCCCTCGCTACCGCATGCAGCTTCTGGGCGGCATTATGCTGTCCTGCGCTCAGCAGCTTTCGGGTATCAACGCCGTGTTCTACTACTCCGGCAGCATCTTCTCAGACGCCGGTATCTCGGACTCACGCGTGGGCACGCTGATCATCGACTTCATCAACATCTTCCCCGCCTTCTTCACGGGTGTGCTGGCCAACCGCTTCGGCGCTCGCAACATGATCCTGTGGGGTCTGTCGGGCATGGTGGTCATGTCCATCGGTATGACGGTGGCGTTCATCGTGGACGTGTCTGCTCTGTCGATTGTGTTTACTGCACTGTACGTGATCGTGTTCGGCGTGACGCTGGGCCCGCTCGTGTGGGTGATGACGGCTGACATTTTCCCGGACTCGATCCGCGCCAGTGCGTCGTCGCTGTGCATTGGCATCAATTGGCTGTGCAACCTCATCGTGGGTGTGTCATACCCGTATATTTCGGACGCTCTGGACGACTACGCGTACGTTCCGTTTGTGGTGCTGCTGGCGATCTTCTACCTGTTGGCTTTGAAGCTGGTGCCGGAGACGTCGGGCAAGTCGGCCGAGGAGATTCAGGCCGAGTACGACTCGCGTCGCGAACAGTAGAGCGTAGAACACCAGTCGTGTGCAGTTAGCTTTGACCTATCGATCATTCTGGTGGTTGCGATTCCGTTGGGATAGTAATCTGTGGTAGTTCATATATAATTTTATTTCCTTGATCATCTACACGTACTGTACTGTATTTTGACAACCACCTCCCAGGGTAACTCATTCGGTTATCTAAACTCACGCCGGCACACTACAAACAAGGACTAGCATTATAGTAGTAGACTTCGTTGCCACCACATCGCTACAGTCAGACTTCAAGAGTGCACCAGTTAGAAAAGAAAATTGCTTATGTTGTGTAACAGGCAGTTACACAACACGAGCAATCTGCTCAGAGTTTCTGGCTGAAAATTGGAATGACTACCTAAATGATCATGAAGAGTATCAGTTTTCGTCAGAAGTTAGGTACATCGTTAGGCGGGGTCCCGAAAAAAAATTGAGCCGGTATCTTGAATTATTATTTTTTACACTTTTTATATGGAGAAATACGTCGAAATGATGAATAAAAAACGACGGAGTTAACGCCTTTGCTGCTGTGCCTGAATCGATTGTCAATGCTCCCGACATGAATACATTCAAGCCCTTCGACTCCTTCAGAAGCGACAAAGTCGGCAGGCACGCCAGCAACCGCAAGGAAAAAAAGAAATTGCTGTTGAATCGATGTTCAATCGTTCACACACCGGCGAAAAAGACCCGCCAAACGCTTCATATGCATAGCGGAAATGAAACCTAATAATATTAGGTTTCATTTGAGACCGCGTCAAACGAAAGGATTTCTTAAGAACCATTACAGTAAAGCTGTCACTTCCGGTACTGGTATAAAATAATACCCTGATATTATCGATGCGATCGGTATGGAGAGGGAACGAGTCCTTTGTCGGGAATATCTCTACACCAGTCATCGAAGGCACTGTACACTGCTGGTTTGCGCGGCGGGGCAAGCGCGCAGAGCAACACAGTTGCATTCAATCTGAGCACCAGTCATGGACCGCTGGATGAAAATCCAGCAGAAGCGTGGTCTCATCAAGAAAGCAAGCGAGCGCCCAGATATGACGCAAGAAGCGCTGGCCGTGTGGGCCAAAGCCACGTACAAGCTGAAGCGGGTGCCTGCCCAGACCACCATCTTGGACATCCTGAAGAACACCTCCAAGATCATGAGCGACGATTACAGCAACGGTAGACGGCGTAAGCCACTAAGGGTGACATCGGCAGCGCTGGAGGATCAGCTCTGGGCGTGGATTCAGAAGGTAGAAGCTCCGTCGATATGCCTATCACGTGAACTAATCAAAATGAAGGCTCGTGATATTCAACAGGAGCTGTGCGACGCGTGGGACCTGACGTTTTTGGATGGATAGCTAACTGCGTTCGAGCAGATACATTGTCTACGCTCAAGGCAGCTCCCCGGAGAAGCTGCATCTACTGATCCCGCTGCTGTTGCTCTTGGCCGACAGCGGCTTAAAGATCTAACTGATCTCTACTAGCCGAAAGACATCTACAACATGGACGAAACGGGGCTCTGTTACGCAATGGCACCCGCTCGCTCAATTTGTACTAAAGCGGTACGTGGTGTTAAAGAAGGACAAGACAAGGATCACCGTCGCTCTCACGGCAAACGCGGATGGCACCGACACGCTACCCGCGTTGGTTTTAGGTCGTGCAAAGCAGCCATACTGCTTCAAGACACGCTCTGCCGAAGAGCTCGGATTTGAATATCGGTCAAACGAAAAGGCATGGGTGACCGGTTTGATTTTCCGAGAATGGCTTCTCGACCTAGATCGGAATATCCGAGCATGTGGGCGTCATGTTCTATTACTTCTAGACAACGCTTCGTCTCACAAGACTGGAGATGTCATCTGTACCAATGTGCGAGTCGAATTCCTGCCACCTAATACGACTGCGTTCTTACAACCTACGGATGCCGGTATCATCGCGTCGTTCAAGGTAGCGTACAGAAGAAAGCAGCTACGGTGGATGTATGACAAGATCAAGAACGGTGATAGCATTGGTAAGAAGGTGTATGTTGTCGATCAGTTGCAGGCGATGCAGTGGAGCAAGGACATTTGGCGTGAGTTACAAGGTAAGCGTACAATCGAGAGCTGCTTCCGCCACACGGGAATGGTCTTTAATGCTGTAGACAAAAGGTCCAAGGATGCAGAGTTCTCCAGCTACGGAGTAGACGTCGAAGTAGAGAATATTATAATTCGCGCTGGGCAGTTGAGCCTCTAGACTTTCTTTCAGAAAATATATCAAATCCTAATATGTGGGTGGACCACGATACCGGAAGTGACAGAATTTACTGTAGAGGGTTTCAATGTACTCATTAATGAGCTTCATTTTTGGGTAATTATTACTCTCATTTCTTGCCGTGTCTCATCCACCATTGCAACTTTGAACCGGCCGAAAGATGAATTTTTGGTCTCAGCTTTGGCTCATCTTTGGACAACAAGTATCCTCATTAATGAGTGCATTGAAACCCCCTAATGGGCCTCGAGAGACGCATCGTTGGGCAAATTATTTGCCGAGCTAATTTTTTTCTTTTTACGAAAACATTTTTACATTTTTACGAAATAAGTGGTTGGCGATGGTAGCCAACTCCGTCGTGCCATGTCACTTCGTAAGATGGAGCGGTAAAAGAAGGGAAGGGGGCACACCTCGCTGCTTCAAAAGAGCTACATGGTGGAGTGGCTCAAGGTACGGGAGCATTTACGGCTTCCTTTAGCTTGCTGCGCGGCTCCAGCGAGGTTTGCGCGTAGCTCCAGCAGCCTTACTGTGTGCGACGCCAGAGAGTGTGGTTTTTATACGAGCTGGCTGCGTGCGGCTTGTATACCGGAGCACTTCTGCGCGGAGCTTGTATAGTAGCGAGCGCTTGCTGTGTACAGCTTCATTTAGCTTGCTGCGTGACTCCAGCGGCCTTACTGTGTGCGGCTTGTATACGGTAGGTTTGTGTCGGCAGCATGTATCCTAGAGAGCTTCTGCCCTGTCGGAGGGCTTGTGCACTAGAGGCGCAGGCAGGACACGGAGATGATGATGTGTGTGTGTGGGGGGGGGGGGGAAGCCATAAATGCTCCGGTACCTTGAGCCACTCCACCATGTAGCTCTTTTGAAGCAGCGAGGTGTGCCCCCTTCCCTTCTTTTACCGCTCCATCTTACGAAGTGACATGGCACGACGGAGTTGGCTACCATCGCCAACCACTTATTTCGTAAAAATGTAAAAATGTTTTCGTAAAAAGAAAAAAATTAGCTCGGCAAATAATTTGCCCAACGATGCGTCTCTCGAGGCCCATTAAGGGGTTTCAATGCACTCATTAATGAGGATACTTGTTGTCCAAAGATGAGCCAAAGCTGAGACCAAAAATTCATCTTTCGGCCGGTTCAAAGTTGCAATGGTGGATGAGACACGGCAAGAAATGAGAGTAATAATTACCCAAAAATGAAGCTCATTAATGAGTACATTGAAACCCTCTACAGTAAATTCTGTCACTTCCGGTATCGTGGTCCACCCACATATTAGGATTTGATATATTTTCTGAAAGAAAGTCTAGAGGCTCAACTGCCCAGCGCGAATTATAATATTCTCTACTTCGACGTCTACTCCGTAGCTGGAGAACTCTGCATCCTTGGACCTTTTGTCTACAGCATTAAAGACCATTCCCGTGTGGCGGAAGCAGCTCTCGATTGTACGCTTACCTTGTAACTCACGCCAAATGTCCTTGCTCCACTGCATCGCCTGCAACTGATCGACAACATACACCTTCTTACCAATGCTATCACCGTTCTTGATCTTGTCATACATCCACCGTAGCTGCTTTCTTCTGTACGCTACCTTGAACGACGCGATGATACCGGCATCCGTAGGTTGTAAGAACGCAGTCGTATTAGGTGGCAGGAATTCGACTCGCACATTGGTACAGATGACATCTCCAGTCTTGTGAGACGAAGCGTTGTCTAGAAGTAATAGAACATGACGCCCACATGCTCGGATATTCCGATCTAGGTCGAGAAGCCATTCTCGGAAAATCAAACCGGTCACCCATGCCTTTTCGTTTGACCGATATTCAAATCCGAGCTCTTCGGCAGAGCGTGTCTTGAAGCAGTATGGCTGCTTTGCACGACCTAAAACCAACGCGGGTAGCGTGTCGGTGCCATCCGCGTTTGCCGTGAGAGCGACGGTGATCCTTGTCTTGTCCTTCTTTAACACCACGTACCGCTTTAGTACAAATTGAGCGAGCGGGTGCCATTGCGTAACAGAGCCCCGTTTCGTCCATGTTGTAGATGTCTTTCGGCTAGTAGAGATCAGTTAGATCTTTAAGCCGCTGTCGGCCAAGAGCAACAGCAGCGGGATCAGTAGATGCAGCTTCTCCGGGGAGCTGCCTTGAGCGTAGACAATGTATCTGCTCGAACGCAGTTAGCTATCCATCCAAAAACGTCAGGTCCCACGCGTCGCACAGCTCCTGTTGAATATCACGAGCCTTCATTTTGATTAGTTCACGTGATAGGCATATCGACGGAGCTTCTACCTTCTGAATCCACGCCCAGAGCTGATCCTCCAGCGCTGCCGATGTCACCCTTAGTGGCTTACGCCGTCTACCGTTGCTGTAATCGTCGCTCATGATCTTGGAGGTGTTCTTCAGGATGTCCAAGATGGTGGTCTGGGCAGGCACCCGCTTCAGCTTGTACGTGGCTTTGGCCCACACGGCCAGCGCTTCTTGCGTCATATCTGGGCGCTCGCTTGCTTTCTTGATGAGACCACGCTTCTGCTGGATTTTCATCCAGCGGTCCATGACTGGTGCTCAGATTGAATGCAACTGTGTTGCTCTGCGCGCTTGCCCCGCCGCGCAAACCAGCAGTGTACAGTGCCTTCGATGACTGGTGTAGAGATATTCCCGACAAAGGACTCGTTCCCTCTCCATACCGATCGCATCGATAATATCAGGGTATTATTTTATACCAGTACCGGAAGTGACAGCTTTACTGTAATGGTTCTTAAGAAATCCTTTCGTTTGACGCGGTCTCAAATGAAACCTAATATTATTAGGTTTCATTTCCGCTATGCATATGAAGCGTTTGGCGGGTCTTTTTCGCCGGTGTGTGAACGATTGAACATCGATTCAACAGCAATTTCTTTTTTTCCTTGCGGTTGCTGGCGTGCCTGCCGACTTTGTCGCTTCTGAAGGAGTCGAAGGGCTTGAATGTATTCATGTCGGGAGCATTGACAATCGATTCAGGCACAGCAGCAAAGGCGTTAACTCCGTCGTTTTTTATTCATCATTTCGACGTATTTCTCCATATAAAAAGTGTAAAAAATAATAATTCAAGATACCGGCTCAATTTTTTTTCGGGACCCCGCCTAACGATGTACCTAACTTCTGACGAAAACTGATACTCTTCATGATCATTTAGGTAGTCATTCCAATTTTCAGCCAGAAACTCTGAGCAGATTGCTCGTGTTGTGTAACTGCCTGTTACACAACATAAGCAATTTTCTTTTCTAACTGGTGCACTCTTGAAGTCTGACTGTAGCGATGTGGTGGCAACGAAGTCTACTACTATAATGCTAGTCCTTGTTTGTAGTGTGCCGGCGTGAGTTTAGATAACCGAATGAGTTACCCTGGGAGGTGGTTGTCAAAATACAGTACAGTACGTGTAGATGATCAAGGAAATAAAATTATATATGAACTACCACAGATTACTATCCCAACGGAATCGCAACCACCAGAATGATCGATAGGTCAAAGCTAACTGCACACGACTGGTGTTCTACGCTCTACTGTTCGCGACGCGAGTCGTACTCGGCCTGAATCTCCTCGGCCGACTTGCCCGACGTCTCCGGCACCAGCTTCAAAGCCAACAGGTAGAAGATCGCCAGCAGCACCACAAACGGAACGTACGCGTAGTCGTCCAGAGCGTCCGAAATATACGGGTATGACACACCCACGATGAGGTTGCACAGCCAATTGATGCCAATGCACAGCGACGACGCACTGGCGCGGATCGAGTCCGGGAAAATGTCAGCCGTCATCACCCACACGAGCGGGCCCAGCGTCACGCCGAACACGATCACGTACAGTGCAGTAAACACAATCGACAGAGCAGACACGTCCACGATGAACGCCACCGTCATACCGATGGACATGACCACCATGCCCGACAGACCCCACAGGATCATGTTGCGAGCGCCGAAGCGGTTGGCCAGCACACCCGTGAAGAAGGCGGGGAAGATGTTGATGAAGTCGATGATCAGCGTGCCCACGCGTGAGTCCGAGATACCGGCGTCTGAGAAGATGCTGCCGGAGTAGTAGAACACGGCGTTGATACCCGAAAGCTGCTGAGCGCAGGACAGCATAATGCCGCCCAGAAGCTGCATGCGGTAGCGAGGGCTAAACATGGACTCCTTCTTGGGCGTCGAGTCGATGAGACCTTCCTCGGCGCTAGCCTTGCTCACCTCGAGCCACGACAGAGCCGTCTGCACGTGCTCCTCGCCGTACAGACGAGCGATGACCTGCTTGGCCTCCTCCTTGCGTCCCTGGTTCAGAAGCCATGCAGGGCTTTCAATGCACAGCGTCGGCGCCAACAGCAGGTAGACGACGGCCAGCACGACGGGGAAAGCAGCCAGGTAACGCCAGCCCGAGCTCGTGTTGGCGAAGAAAAAGCAGATAGCCGGCACCAAAATACCAATGGTCGTGAAGATCTGCAGGCCCAGGCCGAGCGTGTTGCGCATGTGCGGCGGCGACAGCTCGTTGATGTAGCCGCCGATGGTGGCCGTGGCCGTACCCGACGAAATACCGGCGATGAGACGGCCCAGAGCGAAAATCCAAATGTTCGACACGGACGCCTGCACCACACCACCGACGATCATGAAGATACAGTTGCCCATGAGGGCCTTCTTGCGGCCATACTTGTCGCTGAAGTGGCCGCAGCACAGCGAGCCCACCATGGCGCCGAAGATCCATGCGTTCACGGCGAACGTCCACTCCAGCTTCGAGTGGCCAGGGAACATGAGGCACGTGTCCTCGGCCACGGGGCGAGCATTGCACTCGTCCGTGTCGTTGTACTGCGACAGGTTCATCTGCGAGGTGGACCAACCGCTCTGGAACGGCTGCATCCACGACAGCAGCGCACTGGTGTACAGGATGGTCTTGGGCTTGATGAGACGAGCAGCGGCCTTGTTGGCCTCATCGAATGCCGTGACGGGCTTGGGGGACGCAGCTTCGGCGTAGTTGTCCGCCATACTTGCTAGTCGCTAGTTTTGCTAGGCTTGCTTGCTTGGCGCTTGTTGAAATGGAAAGTGAGGAACGGAGAGGTCGGCAAAGCTCCGAGCTTTGCGCGAGCGGTGCAACGCGGTACCATGGCTCTCCACTGGACAAGAGCAAGCCGGCGCGCAACTTCAAGAGAGGGATGTCTGTCCCAGTCGCGAGGTCACTTGATTGATTTCTGCTTCGTGCTCCTGCTGAGGACCTGCTCTCTCGTGACTGCATGCTTTCTTAATTTAAAAACAAACTACCGTATGTATCGTGGTCTATCCTATCCGATTAGCAGCACAATGTGACAAATGTATTTTGAAGTTTCGACGTCGAATAAAAACGCAAGGGCGTCAATTAAAAAAAATTGGCAATTGCCGATACAAGATCGAGTCTCCGGTGTGCATACCTGTATTTCCCTCCCCCCCCCCCCCACTGCAAGGCCATCAAACGCGCCTTTGCATCTGCATGTTGCCAGCTGACCTGTCGAAATGACTCCATTGCTTGGTCTGGTGGCCGCAGCACCTGCATGAATCTACCCGGTCTCATTTTTCGGCTTATTTAATTAATTAAACTAAAATGCAGCGGTCCGCTGGGCCGCTTAATTAAAATTAATCGGACTGGTGCTGAGCAATTTGGCATCTCGATCCAAGCATTACTAGTACTCATACGTTCGGATGCAGGCAATGTCCCGAGTCAATACAGTAGCTTCGTACATCCGAGAGTATTGCGCAGTAGGCAGCAACGCTCTTACCCGTACAGCTACAAGATACCCAGGTACCCAGACACCCAGATACCCAGATACCCAGATACCCAGATACCCAGATACCCAGATACCCGGGTATCTTGTAGCTGTACGGGTAAGAGCGTTGCTGCCTACTGCGCAATACTCTCGGATGTACGAAGCTACTGTATTGACTCGGGACATTGCCTGCATCCGAACGTATGAGTACTAGTAATGCTTGGATCGAGATGTCAAATTGCTCAGCACCAGTCCGATTAATTTTAATTAAGCGGCCCAGCGGACCGCTGCATTTTAGTTTTAATTAATAAAGCCGAAAATGAGACCGGGTAGATTCATGCAGGTGCTGCGGCCACCAGACCAAGCAATGGAGTCATTTCGACAGGTCAGCTGGCAACATGCAGATGCAAAGGCGCGTTTGATGGCCTTGCAGTGGGGGGGGGGGGAGGGAAATACAGGTATGCACACCGGAGACTCGATCTTGTATCGGCAATTGCCAATTTTTTTTAATTGACGCCCTTGCGTTTTTATTCGACGTCGAAACTTCAAAATACATTTGTCACATTGTGCTGCTAATCGGATAGGATAGACCACGATACATACGGTAGTTTGTTTTTAAATTAAGAAAGCATGCAGTCACGAGAGAGCAGGTCCTCAGCAGGAGCACGAAGCAGAAATCAATCAAGTGACCTCGCGACTGGGACAGACATCCCTCTCTTGAAGTTGCGCGCCGGCTTGCTCTTGTCCAGTGGAGAGCCATGGTACCGCGTTGCACCGCTCGCGCAAAGCTCGGAGCTTTGCCGACCTCTCCGTTCCTCACTTTCCATTTCAACAAGCGCCAAGCAAGCAAGCCTAGCAAAACTAGCGACTAGCAAGTATGGCGGACAACTACGCCGAAGCTGCGTCCCCCAAGCCCGTCACGGCATTCGATGAGGCCAACAAGGCCGCTGCTCGTCTCATCAAGCCCAAGAACATCCTGTACACCAGTGCGCTGCTGTCGTGGATGCAGCCGTTCCAGAGCGGTTGGTCCACCTCGCAGATGAAACCTGTCGCAGTACAACGACACGGGACGAGTGCAATGCTCGCCCGTGGCCGAGGACACGTGCCTCATGTTCCCTGGCCACTCGAAGCTGGGGTGGACGTTCGCCTGTGAACGCATGGATCTTCGGCGCCATGGTGGGCTCGCTGTGCTGCGGCCACTTCAGCGACAAGTATGGCCGCAAGAAGGCCCTCATGGGCAACTGTATCTTCATGATCGTCGGTGGTGTGGTGCAGGCGTCCGTGTCGAACATTTTGGATTTTCGCTCTGGGCCGTCTCATCGCCGGTATTTTCGTCGGGTACGGCCACGGCCACCATCGGCGGCTACATCAACGAGCTGTCGCCGCCGCACATGCGCAAAGCGCTCGGCCTGGGCCTGCAGATCTTCACGACCATTGGTAATTTTGTGCCGGCTATCTGCTTTTTCTTCGCCAACACGAGCTCGGGCTGGCGTTACCTGGCTGCTTTCCCCGTCGTGCTGGCCGTCGTCTACCTGCTGTTGGCGCCGACGCTGTGCATTGAAAGCCCTGCATGGCTTCTGAACCAGGGACGCAAGGAGGAGGCCAGAGCAGGTCATCGCTCGTCTGTACGGCGAGGAGCACGTTGCAGACGGCTCTGTCGTGGCTCGAGGTGAGCAAGGCTAGCGCCGAGGGGAAGGGTCTCATCGACTCGACGCCCAAGAAGGAGTCCATGTTTAGCCCTCGCTACCGCATGCAGCTTCTGGGCGGCATTATGCTGTCCTGCGCTCAGCAGCTTTCGGGTATCAACGCCGTGTTCTACTACTGCCGGCAGCATCTTCTCAGACGCCGGTATCTCGGACTCACGCGTGGGCACGCGATCATCGACTTCATCAACATCTTCCCCGCCTTCTTCACGGGTGTGCTGGCCAAACCGCTTCGGCGCTCGCAACATGATCTGTGGGGTCTGTCGGGCATGGTGGTCATGTCCATCGGTATGAGGTGGCGTTCATCGTGGACGTGTCTGCTCTGTCGATTTGTTTTACTCACTGTACGTGATCGTGTTCGGCGTGACGCTGGGCCCGCTCGTGTGGGTGATGACGGCTGACATTTTCCCGGACTCGATCCGCGCCAGTGCGTCGTCGCTGTGCATTGGCATCAATTGGCTGTGCAACCTCATCGTGGGTGTGTCATACCCGTATATTTCGGACGCTCTGGACGACTACGCGTACGTTCCGTTTGTGGTGCTGCTGGCGATCTTCTACCTGTTGGCTTTGAAGCTGGTGCCGGAGACGTCGGGCAAGTCGGCCGAGGAGATTCAGGCCGAGTACGACTCACGTCGCGAGCAGTAAAGCGTAGACGATGAAGTAGTGTTATGTTAGCTTTTCGATTTATAGATCATTCCATAGGTTCCGGTAAGTGGTGGCTGTTCGAATACAATTATTGTGTTGTAAAGCTTTTGTCGTTTTTATTTAGCTGGATCATCGATTTATAATAAAGGGAGGTCGTTTTATAAGTCGAGGTAATAAAAAAGGGAAAGTTCGATCTTGTTAGGTTGGCTAATAAATCAAGCTACGACAAGCCAAATCGAGCGCTTGTAGTCGATTTACGACATATCGACATCGATCGCTTATAAAACGACCCCTTTTGCGTATTTGAAACGCAAATCGAGGACAGATATAATAATTCCAGATCTGCCTTTTCAAATCTGATTTTTATGCCTGGCTTTATGCTCCGATCATGCCCTATCTAAGCCATAAAACGGAGCGACATTCCGTCTGCAAAGCACAATATTTCTTCTTTTTCATCTATCGGCGTTTGCTTCTCTGCACTGTAATAGCAGGGTCCTCCAGTACCGTAAAAAATGAATTGGTGCCTGTGTTTAGCAATACTAATGATTGCAATTTTTTCATAAGCAATAATAAATATTGCAGCAATTTATATTTTATTGCTCAATATCTTCGAGCACTTTACTATCACTGCTTCGGATGTCATGCTGGTAGAAATAAATACTCTGCGAATGGCAGGTCAAATATATAATCAACTCTGAAACAATACAGTATGTATTTTTGTAACTCTTTCATTATTTTCGTTCACCCTAATTAGTCGTGTGACCTAAATATTAATAGTCGTGCACCGTAAATAATCACCTCGCAGGTTTTGATAAAAACTTTCATTTCTGCCTCAAATCGCATAAAGGAAGCAGATTCGAAAAGATCTCGAAGAGCTGATTTGCGCTGTGTCTTTTAATTTCGATATTGACTAGCGACATTTACGAAAATCGATTTTCAAAACACAGTCGAAAAGGCATACACGGTAAATAGTCGTGACACGGCTAATTAGGGTGAACGGTGTACAGTACGAGTTCGTTCTTAATACCATTTGAGATCAGAGCATGCGAAGAAAGAGCCGTTGCTTTCGGCGATGAAATCAATTGACAAGTTACCATATACCGGTATGCAGCCTGCAAAAATAAGCCGATATGCGTACTTTTTTATTTGATATAGCAATCTCCAAAAATTGTATTTATTGCAAAAAGCCAATCAAAACTCTCTGTTCGGACGGCATGTTACTGTGAGGTTGCCGTATCCACGGTTACCTAGAATTTTTAAGACAATACCGCATGACCTCGACTGGAAAACTCTCTTAACCGTGACGGAGGGGAATACGTAAAGGAACATTGCAAAACTCAACTATTTCTTCAAAGTGTGCACTGGCGTTCATTTATATATATTTATTGCCAATAATTGGGTCCATTTTTTGCTGTATTGGAATCGGATCGGTCCAATAATAAAGATTTTTATTGCAGAACTCAATACTTTATTGAATTGCAATATTTTTCCGGCCCTGTATAATAGTAGTAGAGTTTTCACCAGTGCACATCCATGGCCATCGCCGTTGCGTACCGGTACCTATATGTACACTGCGCGCCAGGTTGTTATGACCACCTACATTTTGGCGCGTAGCTCACTCATTTTTACGAGTTGAGCGATGCTATTTAGATATGTTGTAGCTGTATCAAATAGCTGTGCGGGGCATGTTTTAACGAGTGGGATATCGCAGTTTAGAGAGACGCTAATATATACAAGTGATCGATTTGGTCGATGCACCCATTATTATGACCACCCACACCCATACAAAAAACAAGTCAAAACGAAGGATGGCGAAATGGCTACATTAGTAATGTGTCTTGTTACCATGTTCCTTGATGACCTCTTTGCAACGGCGTGGCATGGACTCAACCAACGAGACTAAGAGAGCTTCTCCGATAGAATCCCAGGCTTCATATAAAGCTGCAGTTAGCTCCGCAACACTGGAGTATTGCTTGCCATTGGCGTAGACACACCGACTCATGATGGACCAGAGATTCTCAATAGGATTTAGATCCGGAGATCTAGCTGGCCAGTCAAGCACATGAATGCCCTGTTCACTAAAGAACTCCATAGTTCTCTTAGAACGGTGGATGGGTGCACCATCCTGTTGGTAGACGAAATCGGTGCCGTAGTGCAGGTGGGCAAACGGCAGCAGATACTCGGACACGGTATAGACGTAGTCGTCCGAGTTCTGCTTGCCGTGCAGCACCGCCAGCTTCGTCTTGCCGGTGGCGCTAAAGCCCGCCCAGACCATCACCGACCCGCCACCAGCTTGGCGGCGTTTTGTCTGCCTAGGCGGCCGAAGAATGTCCCTCCAGTAATTCTGGAAGCCGTCGGGCCCATCGAGATTCCATTTCTTCTCATCGGAGAAGATGATGGAATCCCAGGGCCCCGCGGCATCCGTGTTGAAGACCCTAGCCCACGCCCATTCCTCCCTTGCCTTCTTGTCCTCCACCGACAGCGGCAACGTGTTATCCATTTTAGTGTAGATGAGGCAGTCGACACCGGCTAGCACGCGTTGAATAGTACGCACCGATGCCGACATGCTCAGCTCGTTCTTGAGCTGCCGGGCAGAGTGGTCACCCTTGGCCGCTGTGCGCAGCAGCAAGCGTGTTTCACACTCATTCATTGCAGCAGCCGGGCCGGTCTTTTTGCGCGGCTTCTCCTCACCGAAAAGAACCCGGTTAATGGCTCCACGTGAGCGTGTGACGCGACGTTCTATCTCTCGCAAGCTGAACCTCCTTCATACAGCCCCTTGATTCTTCCCTTTTCCTCGTCTGAAAGTGCTGGGCCCTTCCCCATTCTTTTGCAAATGCCAGCGTAGAGCAATACGCCAGGTCAGCACAAGCATCGACTGGCTGCAACCATCCTTCGTTTTGACTTGTTTTTTGTATGGGTGTGGGTGGTCATAATAATGGGTGCATCGACCAAATCGATCACTTGTATATATTAGCGTCTCTCTAAACTGCGATATCCCACTCGTTAAAACATGCCCCGCACAGCTATTTGATACAGCTACAACATATCTAAATAGCATCGCTCAACTCGTAAAAATGAGTGAGCTACGCGCCAAAATGTAGGTGGTCATAACAACCTGGCGCGCAGTGTATTATACTTTGAAGTATTTATACTATCCGGATACTTCGAAGTATAAAACTACGTACTACAGTAGTACTACGCAGTCGTAATTGCTAGCTACCGGTGCTGTGGCCATAATTTGTTATCAACTTCCGTGAGCTATCAACGCAAAATATGCGCACTATTTACTGTAGCTGCTTGATTTTCCACTGAGTTATGTGCTTCCTGCGCACTCATAGTACAATAATTACCCTTTGATATACCGAGGTGGATGCTTGCAAAGTTCTGAGTTTTTATTGAAAAGCGAAAAAAAGAAGCAAAAACTGTCAGCCAATAAGATAGTGCGCTATCACCGTAGACAGTTAGCAAAAATGTGACCAACTCACTCACTTCGAAGTACGTCTGTAAAGTTTTCTTCTAAGCGTGGTGTGTCTGCAAGAGTTATAATTAACCCTTTCGCGAGCCTTTAACGTATTTTTCTAGTTATTCAATATCTGGTACCAGTACTTTGTATGATATTCGATGTCCCTTGGAGATTGATTTATAGGAAGCCCTTTCTAAAATGCCTATGGTCTTAGGCTTACAGGGATAATTGCACAGCTCCACATCAATATCTAAGTGCGAATATAGCACTATTAAAACAAGAAGTACCATACCACCGCGGTATTAGAGCATTTTAGTTCCTGGAATATCTCCAGGTTTTGGAACAAGAATTGTCAGAAAACGGGTCAAATCCCAGTGGTCCTAAAATATATGTCAGTGGAATACTGCGACCCTTCGTTATTCCACTGTGCTCCGAGCCCGGGGATGTAAGCGGGGTGGCCCAGAGACAATACGTCGCCTCAAGCGCGACGACCTGATCGTAGCAGCTCCTTGCCCGACGAGGAACGGTCCGCGGATTGGCTGCCGCCAGGCCCGCGGGGCCACGGTACGCTCGCGGACGACGGAAGATAGAAGTAGTACAAGAAACTTGTTGTTATTTTAGCGTTCTGCTCTGGACCGAACCAATTCGAAAGTGACTAACTCGACTTCGTCGCCAGCGGCGGCGAAGCGTTCCTAAGCATGACAACCCTCCTTTGGCACACTAGCGCATCTATGAGACGACACCCTTCCTCGATATGGATGTCAACCCACCTTCACCTTCTCCGCCGAAGCTCAATCGTAGCTTCCGACACCCGTCCTCACGCCGATCACCATCTCAGCCGGTACAGTACGCCGCGTACCCAACAGTCATCTCGCGTCATCCATCCGCACCCGTCACCCCCACCATGCCTGACGCACTCATCCTCTCGTTGACTGTCGCCAATTCGAAGCGTTCCCGCATCCGGGGTGGCTGTCCACCCGGATGCGGGACATACGCCCCGACCTAGCACTCGTCGTCATCGACGAATGCCTTGCATACCGCTATTGATGAGAGGTCTGGACAGCAGGTTACTCTAGCATCACTAGGCATTGTGTCCATATGTACTACCTTGAGTACGGTTCACTAGCGTCCAGTAACACCTCGAAGAAGCGGTACGCTCCCCGCCCTCGTCTAAACCAGCAATGGACAGCGGATTAATCACGAGCCGATCCAAGCGCAAACTGCTGTTATCATTCACAAACAATATGCACGCGGATTCAAATGCTCGTAACACGCTTCACGGGCGCCAACCCGAGGCGTCTTCACTCATTTGTCAGCTTTTCCTCGTTCTGTTCTTCTTTCGACACCGTCCTCTTTAGTAATCACGAACTCCATCTCAACGGTACCGTACCACCAGAACCGCTGGTATAAGCTGTTTGCCGACCAACAAGATACCAATACTAGCACCACGAAAGGCCAGGCAGAGTTCTGACAGCTTAGAGATGGTACCACACCCTGCACCACCGTTTATTGCGAACGGGTGGCACCTCAAGAGCAGGAGCTCTTCCTTGACTCGCTCCACAACCGTTCTTGCTCGCAGTACCGACTACCATTTCCCACACAGCGAGACCAGGTTGGTGTTGAGAGATCACCTCGCATGGATCAAATACTCTTTGCATTGCCTTCTTGTAATACGATTATCATCGTCGTCAGCGATAACCGTTCTTGAATCAGCCGACACCATTATTTCCGCATCGCTAGAGACCTTACCAAGTGAAAAATCGGTACGCTCCTTGATCACCTTCAGAACGCTGTTCATGATGAACGGACTCGTCGGCACCATCATGCAGACACTCGTCTTAGTTTTCATCCTCCAGCGTGCACTATCATGCAGACGTTCCTCGCACAATTATTCCTCCAGTAAAGCCACTTCACCCTTTCGAGCGCCAAATCACCAATACCGCGATACGCACCACCGCGTGGTACCGTACTCCTTGCGCTCAAATTCGTGCCTCCTCCTTCGTCCGTACCACTTGACACCGTACTCAACAAAATCCGGTTACGTTTCACACCATCTTGATTGCCTTCCAAGCGCTGTTCATGCTGAACAGATTCACCCAAGCGTGCTTCATCATGTAGACGCTCCCCGACGCGCTCTTCCTTCCGCAAAGTCCCACCACGCAGAGCGCACACCAAATCACCAGCACTCGTGTGTTCCGATACAACGCCGATTCCCATCTTAGCAACATAGCCATCCACAGTACGCTCTTGTGCTCGACACAGAGCACTTTCAGCACCATCTTCAAGAGCCTCTAGCAGCCTGGCCACCTCGCGTCTGTAGCTCGCCCTTGCACATCCACAGCGTGACTTTCTGCAAACTAGAGCACTTGCGTAACCCAGTTTCAGGTTTACCAAGCGTTCCCCTTTCTCAATCCCAGCGCGATACGCTCCATCTCGTGATTCTCCACTCACCGCGCCCATCGTACTCATAATATCGTCTCCTCCTTCACACGACTCGAGCAATATTTCCTTGAAGGAAATCCAGATCATTCCAAGTCAACACGTTCGACACAAACCGCGACGTAAACTTCAATTTTCCTGCACACGCGCCGTACGGGAGAATCTAACGAGGGCCCTCGGCAAGAGGGCCCTCACACAAAAAAGTACATGTGGGAGAGTTAGTCAATACCGGTATTGGACTGTACACGAAAATCTGTAGACGAACGAAAGTCCGTTATATTCAAAACACTCTGCCATGAGCAACACTGAGTCTCAGCGTGTGGCCATTCCACCTCCGCAAGAAGCCGTCTACGACTCGCATGATGCAGCAGAATCAGCACTGCATCAATGGACCAGAGACCATGGGTTCAACGTGTCTAGACGCCGTGTCCGGTACACTGATGGTCCCGATCGTCAAGTGTGGGCTCGCAATTACGAGTGCAATCGCGCTGGTGCACCGAAAAACACCCAGCACGTAACGGAAGACAATTTCGTAAACGTGTGATGAGAGGTTCGAAGCGCTCTGCTTGCCCCATGAGAATAGGGATTCGTGCCGTTAACAAGAAGGATACCATTGGTCCCTGGAAGATTGTGCATACCGCAAGAAGCTCGCATCATAACCATCCCCCCTCGCGTGACATCCGTGTTCACGCTCAGCATAGACGAAGAGCAGCTCAAGAATCAATCAGCCGCCTGTCACGAATCTTCAAGGTCTTGTAGAGCTTCAGACGTCAGCAGGTGTAACAAGTTCGACAATCCTGGCAACTATTCTCAGTGCTGACCCCAACTCTCTTGTGGTGGCCAAGGACATCTCCAATTCCAAGGACGCTGTTCGAAGAAGAGACTTAGCTTCCCGGGCAGCTATTGAAGCACTATTTGAAGAGTTCAAGGAGAACAACTTCTTTTACAAGTTCCAAGTAAACTCGGAAACGAGCGAGGTTACTCACCTCATCTGGGCCACCCTGCAACTACGGAGTGGTTCAATCTTCACCATGATGTCTTCGTCGCCGACTGTACGTACAAGATAAACAAGCATCGACTCCCGCTTCTCAACATCGTCGTGGTAACGGGTGCAAATACCGTACTTCCTGTTGCTCAGTGCTGGCTTCCGGGAGAGAAGGAAGGTGACTACGTGTGGGCGCTCAACATGCTGAGGCTACGGATGATTGAAAACGACGTGCCATGTCCTAAAGTGATTCTCACGGATCGCGAGTTGGCATGCATGAATGCTCTGGACAGGGGTTTTCCAGACACCCCATCGATGGTTTGGCGTTGGCACATGAACAAGAATGTCGAGAGCATGGCCTGAAAGCACCTAGGTCAAGTGGAGGTGGAAAACCCGGGCCCTGGTCAATCCAAGATGGAAAAGTCGTGGGAAACAAACTCGTTCATGGCAAGTTTCTTTGAGGCTGTGGATGCGGGAACCGAAGAAGAATTTGAAACCAAGCGGAAGGATCTTGCAAAGAAGAGTAAGCCCGTATCGGATTACTTGGATCAGCATTGGTGGAAGTACAAGTCTCGAATGGTGAAACACTGTACCAACAATTACGCACACTTGGCATTCGTGACACCTCCACGGTCGAGGGAACTCATGCCAAAATTAAGGGCAAGTTGAAGACAAGTCGAGGGGATCTCTACACTCTTTTCAAGAAATTACAGTCATGGTGGACTATTTTAGCTAATGAAACGAAGTTTTTGATGGAACAGAATGCTACGATTGCACCCCATCTCCTCCAGAAAAACAGATACACCCGAGGCGTTCGCATCAACACAATGTTTGCTCTGAAACAAACAGAGGCACTACGGAAAGACGCCGAGAAGATTGTCAACGGTAACATCGAACGCAGCAAGTGCTCAGGTGCATTTCGTGCTGTACACGGCCGACCGTACTGATATCGATCATTGAATCCAACGGGCAACGACACCTAGTTCCAGAAGATTTTGACAGGCATTGGTGGATATACCGTGACCAAGAAGGCGTTGCTCCACCTCGAATCCAAGAACCAGCTACGCTAACACAGAATAGGAACAGCGGGAGCAAGCGCAGAAGGCGTCTACGCAACTATGGAGCTGGAGGTACAGGTCGAGAGCCAACTCTTAATGAAAGGATAGATGCGAACCACCCGCCAACACCTCCAAGTTCGGTAGCACCACCTCCTACCGACCCACAAGTTTCCGGCACTCAAGATGGAGACACAGTCCTGTCTTTTCAAGAACCGTTCGTGCTCTTGGGGTTACGCTGGACAGCTACCCTTCTCCAATAGTACAGACAATGCGTAGAGCCCTAGATCTTAATGCATTCAATACATCTCTGCTTAAGGAAAATCCTTCAAGTCTTACAGGTACTGGAAATTGTAGCGGAAACATTAATTGTAACGGAAACGCTCCAGATACCTGCGCTTCAACTACTCATACAATCCTATGCCAAAACTCATGGTTGTATACCAATCAGATTGTACCCCATAAAGCTACAGTGTGCAAGCCACGGAGAAAACCCTAGAAATATTGTAAAATTGGGTATCCATCAGATTCTATGTATTGATGTTAACCTCAAAGCTGTCTCGAATGTTCTCTCATCTTGTGGACACGAAGAGTGCCCTGGGGCTCGAAGATCTTCTTGCACACCTCACACTTGAACTCGCCAATCTTGTTTTCGCGCTTGCGCTTGAGCTGGTTGTCCGGTCCCTTGGGGTTCTTGTCGCAGAAGAAGCGATGCTTCCAAAGCTGAGGTCCCTTCACAATCATGACACCGCAGTATTGACAGACGCCATGTTCAGGAAGCACGCTTTGGACGGCGTCAGGCGTCCAGCGCACTCCTTCGTAGCTCAGATAGCAGTGGATCCGATGGTTCGTCTGGGCGTACGCCATTCCGTTGTGGATAAGGTCACCACGGAACAACACACAGAACCCCACCGGAATATTCACCACACGCGCCTTGGAGTCGTATCTCGCCGTGAAGCGACCCGTGTAAACACGAAGCTTGGTGTTCGGCTCAAACGCGAAAATCATGCTTCCTGGAACGCCGTCTGGGTGCTTCTTGCGAGCTCTTGCCAAGTCCTTGTCTTGGTAATCTTGATGGGGCTCTTGTTCCGTGCCACCGGGCTTCGAACGCATAAAGGAGAAGACGCCTGGCACCCAGCCTGGGTGGATCATCGCGATTACCACTTGTAATGCCTTTTGAAGTTCTTGTAGCGACGAAGACATCCCTCTCGAATTGACCCGAGACTGCTCGCGGAACTTGTCATCCCCGCCGCCAACTCGATTGAAGACGCCCCTGTATGTGCGGTCCTTGGCTTCCGCTAGTAGCCCAGGGACGACAGTGTCGGGCAGAACTAGGCCCACAGGCAGGAAGCCGTTAGGTAGCATAGGGTCGGTTGCAGTTTAAGCCATTTGAGGCCTTAGAGGAGATTCTGAGAGTGGTTGATGTAACGGGAACGCGATTTGTAACGGGAACGGTTACTACCGCTTAAGATCAGTAATATATTATGTACGTTTTGTGTGAGGGCCCTCGGCAAGAGGGCCCTCGTTAGATTCTCCCGCGCCGTACCCCCGTAGCGACACACAACACTTAATCTAGTAGTAGCAGTAACCGTTCCCAGAGATGGCACTCACCAGGTACACTTGTCGAACAACTCGAGCTCGAACACTTCCGAGTTAAAAAAAGAAGAAGCTCTCTTCAGGCAGCACGATTTCGCCTATTGTCGAGGTGCCGATAACCCTAATCGAGCGGGTGTAAAGATCGGCTCCAACCTCTTTGCAGTTCCAGCTCTCCGTTCTTGCCGCCAATAGCACCGAGCACATCAACACTCTTCAGCTCCAATTGAGTTCTCCATCCGTCGTACCAGGTAAGCTAGCAGCTACCCTGCTTCTCCACCAAATGTCCCGAGCCGGGATGTAAGCAGGGTGGCCCGGAGACAATATGTCGCCTCAAGCACAGGGCTCGAAAATAAATGATGCATAATAATAATTTTCTAGGGGGGCATGAACATTATTTTTTTTGGACGGGGCAGGGGGTACCAATAAATTATGTATTATACTGGGAATACCGAAGAATGAGAGATGGATAGTCCCCCAACGGATTAATTCCACGGTACTGTGTGACGTGCGCGTATCCTGGGCAAACATTCGTACGACAATCAACAGTACAGAGCTTCCTTACAGTATCCCAGTACAGGTCGACAGTACTGGAAATGCAATAACATTTTTATTCTTGTGTTTACCCCTAGATCATGGAATTTACATTATTGCACAGTAACACGTTTGCGCGGCAAAAATTACCGGCAATTTAACGTAAATTATTGGCGTATTCTAGCGCAACATTTGACTCCAGTCCCTCCGAGAGACTAGTTTCTACAAAAACTATCGTATCCTGTCAAACATTCGATCAAAGTTATTTCCACATCGGTCTTTTTTCCGCTATCGTTTTGTCTGCTGTACAGATATCGATTCCTCCAGAATATCCTCTGAATTATGCAACAAACGACTTGTATTAGCTCCACTAAAATACACTGTCTAAGAAAGAGACCCCAACCAAATCGAAGTTCCAATTGAGAGTATAGGACGATGCGAACGAGGCTTGTTGTCAATGTGAGTAGATGAATGGAAATTTGAAAGTGAGATTGATTGAGTTAAGTGCTAGCAGCTTCCTACCTCCTACATGCATGGCTTCTACTATCCCTCCTGTAGAGCACTTGAAAAATGTATACAAATCATATCTTTGGGACGGAACCGCTATATGCAACGGAGCCGCCACATGTCACGATTACTTTCCCGCTGCTGATCCCATGATAGTCCAAATTGAAGTTATCGCCCAATCACAAACCAGGATCCCAAATGATCTGCCAATCAAATCGCACAATTCCTGTCACTTCAACTAGAGCACGTGTTAGGCACGCGTTTGACGTGTGCCCGGCGGTAGACATCTAGCAAAGTAGACAGCGAAGTGCAACCACACCAGTGTGATGCTTCCGCATTATCGCACACTTTCGCTGTCCACAAAAGTCGGATCTGCTGGGTGAGTTTGCTTTTATGGCAAGCTTATCGCCGCCGTTCCCCTGTCGAAGTCAGGGAGAAAAAAATGCTAGAACAACTTCTTCATATCTCATTCGAGCGGCGGCATACCAGTACAGTCAGCATCGCAATAGTCACCCGCATACAGTGGGCCACAGTAGTCATAACCATAATTAATTCTACGAAGAGTTTGTTTTCCTTTCCATTCAGAATCCCGCAGTGGCACGAAAAGCATCGTGCGCTCATTTACCGTAGTGCATCCTGCTGTTTGATCTTTTGGGTGAACTGTTGTCCATGTAGTGCTGCCGTCCCTAACCGCATAAAATAAAAATAGAAACCATGTACAACGATTAGTTTTGACAAGAATCATGAGATGAATACACGAGAAACAAGGCGTCCAGGCACCGGGACTTCAGCGCGATGGCGCGTCAGCGACAACTTCGCGACTGCCAATCTCATTCAGAGATGGCCGATAGCAGTGATGGCCAAAACTGTATAGCAGGTATTGGAATTTTGCAATACCAGTAGAAATACCTTATTGCAGGCGCTCTGAGGAATTGCAGTAAGTACTGCATCCCCATAAAGTAGTGTTGTACTTATTTACCGTGATCTCGAAGATCCTTTTTCAAAATTGTGTATTTTATTCGCGCTCAGAGATTTCGATACTTGTCTCAGATATACTGAAATAAGCTATTTTTCAGCCAATCAGAAGTCCGGAAATGGGGAACATGACAGACAGATTGAGACGGACTATTGTTTAGGATTTTTGTCAAAGCACATAATATGCGCTTTATTTACAATTTATCAATACGAACAACAAAGTTAATGAAATTTTCGCCTGAATCCTGTTATGTTATTACTTAAAGTACTCTAGAATGAAGGACAGCACGCCGTCTCGGGGGCATCTGTGTCAGCTGAGCGCGTCTGACGTCAAAATAACCTGTTTCTCAATAGCGCTGACGTGGTGATGGTAACGTGAAGTATTGCAATAGTATTGCAAATTCGCCGGTATTGCAATACTTACTATTGATATTGAATATTATATTTTTCGAGCACTGCTCTAGCATCATATTCATTTCCTTCAACTGGTCCGCCGCAGTAGGTATTGTCATCACTTTAATTTGTCGCAACGCCCAGCAATGTATTTGTGGCCATCACTGACCAATAGCAACACTGGCTTGCGAATTCGAACGTCGGCTGTATTTTGTTTTACATAGCAAAATCTATCTGGATACGAGAACTAAATCAACAAGGATGAGTTTCCAAAAATTAGTGGATACATGATCGAATGGCCAAGTTACGAGAAGGAAGTGCCGCACTTCCCAGCCAACACTAACAAAAACAAAACGCCGCTCGGTTGGGCGCTGGTGGATCTGGACATGCCCCTAAAGATGGAGATCGAACTCGTGGGGTTCCTAGAAGGCGCCAAATTGGCGACCAAGACGCACATACGAGTCGAAATTGCGAACGATCTAAGTGACTACTGCAGTTCGAGTTTCTGTGACAACCTGAAACAGCCTGCGCGGACACGTTGGAGGACAGGACTATGATACTGGAGTCACAGCATATTTGACATTGAGTGAGAGTATCATAGTGGCGGTACGGGCAGTTGACATACGGAGTACGAATTTGACGTTTTCTTTTTTTGTTTAAAATATAAACTTGCATGCTTGAATCATTATTGCATTGGTGCGCAGAAATTTCTTAACATGTAACTGCAATATCATAAAACATATTGCCGTCTGTGAGGCACGACGCACAAGTGAGGAAGTATTCTAACCCGATCCAAGCAAGCACAGGACTCCCCCCCCCCCCCCCCCCAAGTCATCCCGCTTCGGATCGGTACTTGAGATAGTCAAACTCTTCATAAATGCGCCAGCAACTGCATTGTGTGACCATGTATGCCTTTCACCCCACAAGGAACAATGGCAATCGTAGCTGTTCGAGCTGGACAGGTAGGATAGCGTTTTATAGCACAAAAACACTAAGAAAATAAAAAAAAAAGTATTCCCGGTGTTAGTCGCAGACGATCTAGTTACGAGCGGGTAGCCGCCATAAAGTATTTACTGGTACGGGTCGGTTTTTCTTAACCTAGATTTTTATGTGTGACCACGAAGCCACCTGTGGTCCAACCACTCAATTGCGGATGCCAACGCTGTTCGCAAGTGCCCCACTGGAGTCCATTTTGCAACTCGCAACACATGTCCCAGCCCCAGCCCCAGCCACCCCAGCCCCCCCCCCATCTCCAACATGGAACTCACCTTCACCCCACCAGCCCCAACTCGTGCCTTCTCACACGAGCAATTCCCCCGCTACTTCTTCGTGCGACTCCTCGACGATAACGACGAGTCCATGGGGCAGTGGCGCTGCAAAATCTGTCCACGCTCCTACTGCCAGGATGACGGGAGCGGCTACAGCAATCTGATCGCCCACTTGCGTCCCCGCTACCCCGACTTCGAGGAGCGCATACGCTTGGCGTCGGTGAGCGAGACCGGGTCGCTTCTCAACTGGGTCAGCCAGCGGGTCCATACTCGCTTGGGCTGGATCTCATGGGTCGTCGAAGAGGGCCTGCCGCTCACGTTCTGTGAAAAGCCAGCAACTCGTCGGTAAGTTTCATCCATAAAAGTCATTCAATTTCCTAAACTGATACTTTTCTTACTTTGGATTGCAGAAACAAGAAGCTTGCGCCGATTTCCCACGTTACCATGCGTGACAACATTCTTCGCGTGACGGAGGCAGTGGAGGACAAGGTGGCCCAAGAGATTCCCGACAATTTCGGTATCATCTTTGACGGGTGGTCGAACGACTCAGAACACTACCTTGCTGTATTTGCAACCTATGAGGTGGATCGGTTGGTGAAGACTCCGCTGCTGTCAATGGCTCCAATCGTAAACGAGCCAGACGACAACCTCAAGGCGGAGTCGCACCGCTCGGCCCTGGAGTCTGTGCTCGTTGTCTTCGGGAAGGAGTTGGTGCACTGTCTCTTCCTTGTGTGAGACAACTGCAGTGTAAACAAGAAGCTGGCCCGCCTCATGAACGTACCGCTTGTCGGGTGTGCCTCCCACCGCCTCAACCTGGCCGTCCGCCTCCTCATAGCTGACTTTCAAGCTGAGTTGGGTTTAATCCGAAGCTCATGGTGCGATTGCGCACGCTGAGCCAATCAGCTAAGCAACGGTAAGTTTCCTGGGTTTTGGTCCTAACGTTACATTTTTATATTGGTATACATTTATTTAGATTTAAGACCCACCTTCGACCAGTTCTTCGCCTGGACACGCGGTGGAGCTCGACCTTCTGCATGCTTGCCCGCTTCTTTGAGATCCGGGACCACCTGGACGCCGATGACGAAGCCATCGAGGATTTACTCCCCTCCCCATCCAGCACTAAGAAGCTTAAGGCTTTGCTGGTGAAGATGAAGATGGTGGAGTCCGTGTCCAAGCGCATCCAGTCCAGCGATGTCGCGATATGGGAGGTAAGAGCCCTTTTCGATGCCCTCCTGCAGCAGTTCCGAGTGTTCGCGAAATATCTCGGTAAGTGGAGCTGTCTTTTACTCTAGCGCGTTCAGTGGAATTAACTATTTTTATGTTCTATTGTTTTTAGACTCATCCGCCACCATTGTGGAAGACCCCTACTTCGAGAGTGCGGTTGTGAAGTTCCAGCGTGGGCGTCCGCTGGGCTGTCAGGAGAAGGTCGCACTAAGTGTACTGAAAGTAGCGAGTGGCGGACCAAGCGCTGATAACCCCGACGACAGTTTTGCCGAGTGCGTGCTAAAGCGTGCTCGTGTGTCCGAGCAGACGGACAAGTACATCCTGGTTGCTGCCATCCCCCTGACGTCGAACATTGTGGAGAGGCTGTTCAGTATGGCTCGGGCCATGATCGGGCTTAAGCGACACTCGCTTCAGCCGACCATGGTCGAGGTCATGCTCTTCCTGAAGGTAAATATCTCCTACTGGGACGTGAATGTTGTTCACGACGTCTTAGAAACAGAGTAACGTTAGATCTCCATGCACTTCTAGTGCGTAATTTATGCTCTCAGTGCGCTCTTAGTGCATAATTGATGCAAGCACAAATGCTTTCCAATCAATAATTCAGTGTTGACTTTCGTTTGCCTACTATTTATATGCCCATTTTCGACCCCTGCTCAAGCGCGATGACCGGATCGTAGCAGCTCCTTGCCCGACGAGGAACGGTCCGCGGATTGGCTGCCGCCAGGCCCGCGGGGCCACGGTACGCTCGCGGGCGACGGAAGATAGAAGTAGTACAAGAAACTTGTTGTTGTTTTAGCGCTCTGCTCTGGACCGAACCAATTCGAAAGTGACTAACTCGACTTCGTCGCCAGCGGCGGCGAAGCGTTCCTAAGCATGACAACCCTCCTTTGGCACACTAGCGCATCTATGAGACGACACCCTTCCTCGATATGGATGTCAACCCACCTTCACCTTCTCCACCGAAGCTCAATCGTAGCTTCCGACACCCGTCCTCACGCCGATCACCATCTCAGCCGGTACAGTACGCCGCGTACCCAACAGTCATCTCGCGCCATCCATCCGCGCCCGTCACCCCCACCATGCCTGACGTACTCATCCTCTCGTTGACTGTCGCCAATTCGAAGCGTTCCCGCATCCGGGGTGGCTGTCCACCCGGATGCGGGACAACTGGAACTATGTATTGGAACGTCCCTTGGTAATCTATCCGTCATTTATTCAGATGTTATCCAGATTGTCGTTGTTCCAAGGCTGGCGCTATTCCAACAACTAAAGTTCTCTATTACCGCGCACAATAATCATAACATTAGTAAATGTATTCATTTAAAACAAAACTACTCTGCTAAGACAGATCTCAACTTACTTCTCGCGACGGGAGTCGTACTCAGCCTGGATCTCCTCGGCAGACTTGCCCGTCGTCTCCGGCACCAGCTTCAGAGCCAACAGGAAGAAGATAGCAAGAAGCACCACGAACGGAACGTACGCGTAGTCGTCCAGAGCGTCCGAAATGTATGGGTAAGCCACACCCACGATGAGGTTGCACAACCAGTTCATGCCGATGCAGAGCGACGACGCACTGGCGCGGATCGAGTCCGGGAAGATATCGGCCGTCATCACCCACACCAGAGGACCCAGCGTCACGCCGAAAGCGATCACGTACAGCGCAGTAAACACAATCGACAGAGCAGACACATCCACGATGAAGGCCACCGTCATCAGCACAGACATCACGAACATGCCAGCCAGACCCCAGAGGATCATGTTACGAGCACCGAAACGGTTGGCCAGCACACCCGTGAAGAAGGCGGGCCAGATGTTGATGAAGTCGATGATCAACGTACCGATACGCGAGTCCGAGATACCGGCGTCTGAGAAGATACTGCCTGAGTAGTAGAACACGGCGTTGATACCCGAAAGCTGCTGCGCGCAGGACAACAGGATGCCGCCCAGAAGCTGCATGCGGTAACGAGGAGCGAACATGGACTCCTGCTTCGGCGCAGACAGACCCTCCTCCGCGTTCTCCGGCTTCTTGCCCACCTGAAGCCACGACAGAGCCGTCTGTACGTGCTCCTCGCCATAGAGACGAGCGATCACTTCCTTCGCCTCCTCCGTGCGGCCCTTAGTGAGCAGCCACGCCGGACTCTCAATGCACATGGACGGAGCCAGCACCATGTAGATCACAGCCAAGATGCACGGGAATGCAGCCAGGTAACGCCAGCCAGAGCTCGTGTTGGCGAAGAAGAAGCAGATAGCCGGGAACAAGATGCCGATGGTCGTGAAGATCTGCAGGCCCAGACCCAACGTGTTACGCATGTGCGGCGGCGACAGCTCGTTCACATACGCGCCGATAGTACCCGTTGCCGTACCAGAAGCAATACCGGCGATGAGACGGCCCACCGCGAAGGCCCAGATGTTCGACACGGAAGCTTCAACCACACCGCCCACGAACATGAAGATGCAGTTCAGCATCAAAGTCTTTTTACGGCCGAGACGGTCGCTAAAGTGGCCGCAGCACAGCGAGCCCACCATGGCGCCGAAGATCCATGCGTTCACAGCGAACGTCCACTCCAGCTTCGAGTGGCCTGGGAACATGAGGCACGTGTCTTCAGCCACGGGGCGAGCATTGCACTCGTCCGTGTCGTTGTACTGCGACAGATTCGTTTGCGACGTCGACCAACCGCTCTGGAACGGCTGCAACCATGACAGCAGCGCACTGGTGTACAGGATGGCTTTGGGCTTGATCAGACGTGCAGCGGCCTTGTTGGCCTCGTCGAAGGCCGTCGTCGCCTTGGGCGTCGTGACTTCCGTGTAGTTGTCAGCCATGGAGGTAGATCTCTTTGTAGCTTTCTGGATGCACCCGGCTCAAGTGTCGAATATGGAACCAAATGAAAAGTGAGCGAGCGACTCACTCGACGGCGTCGAGGGCAGACAGGTCTAGTGCCTGTAGTCTATGGTGAGTGCGTGACTACAGAGCTGGCTGCAGCACAGTCGCTGCTGTGTTGATCGGTATGAGCGCGTAGGGAAAGGCTCTCACTTGATTTCTGCTTGGTCCTCTAACGACCGCTTTGTTGCATTTTTAGGGTGATGCAAGCAGGTGCCACTGTTGGTTCTTGTTCTTGTTCTTGAACCAAGAATCTTGATCTACATATAATTGAACTGACAAGTTTGCACTTCTGTAATGCACTAGGGTCTTGTTATCACACGTGTATCAGTCTGCTTGAACCTGGAGAGTGTGAATGAAAGAAATGGGAAGCTCTTTCCTTAATGTAACCAAGACAACTACTGTACGCATGTACGAATTCACTGCAGCTATAAAAAAGATGATGACACTCCGTGGTGAGCCGGTACCGTCTCGAGGTTGCTCTCAGCGCGAAAGAGGTGCCAGGCAGCCTAGCATCTGGAAGGAATCGCAAGGTGACCTCAGACGGATAAGGACTCTATGCCTACATTCCATTCCCTTGGACCAAGGGCCTTGATGGATCCGGCCGTCCAGCGACGCATCGATTCGACGCCGTCGACTAGCAAACGGGCAATATCGATGATGAGCGTTTCTCTTGCATCTCTGAAGTTCGTCTTTCTTTGCGCGGTCTTGATTATGCTTCGCATAAAGTATCAGAGACCGACGTCGGTCCTGCCAGGACCAGGAATCCTGGGCCAGGAATCCTCGCCTTGTTAGTTGTCGGAGCATCGAACTCTCCATAAGAAAGTGAATCTTGGGGCTACTAGATGTGGCCTTTATAGCTGGAGCTCCAACTGACTCTGTTAACTGTATTGACAAGTAGGTAGTAGTACCGTATCGTACAGCGAACGGTCGCGCCTCAAACATCAGTACTCTGAGAAATGCATGCACAACCTGCTGACACAGGCTTGGTAGGAAGTTCCTATAACATCGTGCGTGTGTGCGCTGTATCCAGGTCAAAGTCGACGAGCACACGCTTGTTTCCTGTTGTCAGCCTCTGCTCGTGTATTTGTGACAGGTGGCCGCAAGGATGAAGCCTGATTGAAGTTCGAGCCGAGCAAAAAGCGTTGAGCATTTCGATGAACGTCGTTTGGCAAGATATCAAGTGAGAGCCTTTCCCTACGCGCTCATACCGATCAACACAGCAGCGACTGTGCTGCAGCCAGCTCTGTAGTCACGCACTCACCATAGACTACAGGCACTAGACCTGTCTGCCCTCGACGCCGTCGAGTGAGTCGCTCGCTCACTTTTCATTTGGTTCCATATTCGACACTTGAGCCGGGTGCATCCAGAAAGCTACAAAGAGATCTACCTCCATGGCTGACAACTACACGGAAGTCACGACGCCCAAGGCGACGACGGCCTTCGACGAGGCCAACAAGGCCGCTGCACGTCTGATCAAGCCCAAAGCCATCCTGTACACCAGTGCGCTGCTGTCATGGTTGCAGCCGTTCCAGAGCGGTTGGTCGACGTCGCAAACGAATCTGTCGCAGTACAACGACACGGACGAGTGCAATGCTCGCCCCGTGGCTGAAGACACGTGCCTCATGTTCCCAGGCCACTCGAAGCTGGAGTGGACGTTCGCTGTGAACGCATGGATCTTCGGCGCCATGGTGGGCTCGCTGTGCTGCGGCCACTTTAGCGACCGTCTCGGCCGTAAAAAGACTTTGATGCTGAACTGCATCTTCATGTTCGTGGGCGGTGTGGTTGAAGCTTCCGTGTCGAACATCTGGGCCTTCGCGGTGGGCCGTCTCATCGCCGGTATTGCTTCTGGTACGGCAACGGGTACTATCGGCGCGTATGTGAACGAGCTGTCGCCGCCGCACATGCGTAACACGTTGGGTCTGGGCCTGCAGATCTTCACGACCATCGGCATCTTGTTCCCGGCTATCTGCTTCTTCTTCGCCAACACGAGCTCTGGCTGGCGTTACCTGGCTGCATTCCCGTGCATCTTGGCTGTGATCTACATGGTGCTGGCTCCGTCCATGTGCATTGAGAGTCCGGCGTGGCTGCTCACTAAGGGCCGCACGGAGGAGGCGAAGGAAGTGATCGCTCGTCTCTATGGCGAGGAGCACGTACAGACGGCTCTGTCGTGGCTTCAGGTGGGCAAGAAGCCGGAGAACGCGGAGGAGGGTCTGTCTGCGCCGAAGCAGGAGTCCATGTTCGCTCCTCGTTACCGCATGCAGCTTCTGGGCGGCATCCTGTTGTCCTGCGCGCAGCAGCTTTCGGGTATCAACGCCGTGTTCTACTACTCAGGCAGTATCTTCTCAGACGCCGGTATCTCGGACTCGCGTATCGGTACGTTGATCATCGACTTCATCAACATCTGGCCCGCCTTCTTCACGGGTGTGCTGGCCAACCGTTTCGGTGCTCGTAACATGATCCTCTGGGGTCTGGCTGGCATGTTCGTGATGTCTGTGCTGATGACGGTGGCCTTCATCGTGGATGTGTCTGCTCTGTCGATTGTGTTTACTGCGCTGTACGTGATCGCTTTCGGCGTGACGCTGGGTCCTCTGGTGTGGGTGATGACGGCCGATATCTTCCCGGACTCGATCCGCGCCAGTGCGTCGTCGCTCTGCATCGGCATGAACTGGTTGTGCAACCTCATCGTGGGTGTGGCTTACCCATACATTTCGGACGCTCTGGACGACTACGCGTACGTTCCGTTCGTGGTGCTTCTTGCTATCTTCTTCCTGTTGGCTCTGAAGCTGGTGCCGGAGACGACGGGCAAGTCTGCCGAGGAGATCCAGGCTGAGTACGACTCCCGTCGCGAGAAGTAAGCAATAGGAAGAAAGTAGTAGAAACTCTCGTGGAGACTAACCGTGTCATAAAGAAACAAAACAGTCAAGTCAATACTGGAATAAACGAATATATCGCGAGAATGTCGTTGTATGAGTGCCTTCTGCTCTTTGGATTGTCCATTATTTCATCGAGAACAACTCTCGGAAGCCGACCTTCTGCTCGTCCGAAAGAGATTCTGGGAACTTGACGTGGTATTTGATGTGCAGCTGCCCTCTTTCCGAGGGGGAATGCTGCTTTGGCATTCCCTCATCTTTCAGCACAGTGACAAACCGAGGGGGCGTGATCTCATCGCGCACCACTTCCACTCGTCGTCCATCTAAGTGCGTGAAAGTCTTGTTGAACCCCACGAGCGATTCGCGTAGGGAAATGTCCATATCCATCCACAACTGGTCGCCCTCGCGCGTGAAAATTGGGTGCGGCGCCGTCAGCACCTGTAAGCGTACATGTCCTGCCGGTTGGCCCGAGATTTCGTCCGCGTAGTTCTCCAGTTCAACTTCAAAGCCGTCGGGTGTGCCCTTGTCCAGATCCACATCAAAGCTGAGATCGGCCATCTCCACCTTGCGACCGCCGCATATTGGACACGTGCTCGTGTAGATTTTACCCTTTCCATGGCATTTCTCGCACGTGGTTTGGAACTGCTGGATGAAGCCCGGGCCTACACGTCGCGTCGTCGTCTTCACACCTTGTCCACCACACTCGTTGCAAACGTGAACGTCTTCCTCGTGAGCCGCTCCTTTGCCATGACAATGATGGCAAATGGTCTGTTAAAATTAATATTAAAAGGACAAAAAAATTCAGCTCTCAAGCTCCTGACACAATAGATTTCGCCACGTACCTCACGACGGATGGAGAACTGAAGGCTCTTGCCATTGTACAGATCGGCCAGCGACACCCGCAGGGGCATCACCACATCTGGGCCGCGTGACGGCTCGCGTTCTCGGCGATTGCGGCCGCCGCCACCGAAAAACTGCGAGAAAATGTCGAACGGGTCGTGGCCGCCACCTCCGCCGGCGTTGTTCAGACCTTCCTCGCCGTATCGATCGTACTTGGTCTTCTTCTCCTCGTCAGACAGTACGTCATACGCTGTTTGTTGATAAACCGCACGTCGAAGTCAGTATAAGCCAATGGCTGATCATAAGTATGAGGAGCTGCATGAATGCGACTCACCACTGGCCACTTCCGCGAACTTCTGGGCTGCGTTCTCGTCCCCTGGGTTCTTGTCTGGGTGGTGCTGATCGGCGATGAAAAGGTAGTATAAGAAATGGGAGACACTTATCGTCTAGTGAGCAGACCTACTTTGAGCGAGAGTTTGCGGAACGCGCGCTTGATTTCAGCGGACGACGCGTCCCGGGACACGCCCAGCACCTCGTAGTAGTCTTTGCCAGCCACGGACAGCGCCACGAGGCATGCCAGCACGAGCAACAGCAGCAGATGTCTGCCACGCGTCATGAGGATCCGGCCGATTGCTTTTCTAGAAGTGAATCCTTCACTATTTACTTGTTTTAAACACAAAAACACACAAATTACGTAGATAATGTACACCACACACTTTACACACGTCGCAGATTTTTGTTTGAAGCCCTTCGTTTGAGGCGACAACCCTCTGAAGTCCTCGTAGTAGAGGCTCAGGACGTTGTGCACCTGTAACTCGACGCCGAAGGAGCACCCGTATTGGAGAGCGAGAATCGACGTCGTGGACTTGTCACTGCCCGCAGAGCCTTCTGCATGTCGATCTCAAGCTTTGCTGCGATGTTCATAGCGTTAGCCTTCTTAACAGCAGTGTGAAGCTGCTCCTTAGTGCACTTGCAGAGGTTGGAGGCGATACCTGTGCAGTCCGAGAGCACGAACGGTAACACAGTACTGGCCCACACTGAGCAGGCTTGGAATTAGCTGGAGCTCCACCGCAGTGGACTCCGTTAGAGAGAGGAATCTCGACACTCAGAAATCTCACTACCAGACTTCTAGTTTCTGAGACTGTGTGCAGCGCAGGTCTCATACTTCTTCAGATTCGCGTGATTTCCTTGAGGGCAGTCGTCCGTGGAGTAGTATAGCATGACCCCCACAAACACCAGAAAACGGCGGGGAAGACGAGGGTGATCCGCCATCCGAAGTTGTCCGACACGGTGCCATCAATTGTGATCAAGTCGAAGAGCAGTGGAGTCATGAAGTACGTGACGAGTTGCCCCAGCCTGCGGTAATGGCGTTAGATGTCCCAACAACATTGGAATACATCCCCGACGACCAGTAAGTGGTGGCCACGAAGGGCGAGCCGACGAGGCCTATAGCAAGTCGAACCACCATGAAGCTACTGTAGTTAGCGGCCAAGGCAGCAGAGGTCACAGGATCGCACCAACTACCAGAAGCACAGCCAGGGCATACCTGGCCCCAAACTTATCACACATGGACCCAGCAATTACACGCCCGACGAGGCTGGCCTCCCGACGATGGTGCTAGCTACTGACACGATGTTGGAGTTGTGAACTTGAACGCGCGTGAGCTTTAGCTGCTTTTTGATGGTGGGCATGAGTGTGTGTGTGTGTGTGTGGGGGGGGGGGGGGGTCGACAACCAGCTGAAGAATGCGATGAAGAATGACAACCAGGATAAATGGAAAGCGATCATGTGTGGGCGAACAACACTGAACAGTTTGATCTCCGTTGAGCGGTCGGCTTGTTCCTGGTCGGTCTTTAATATGGAGGCTCCAACCTCAGCGTTTTCCGAACATGGTAATTGTTTAGGGCCACAGTTGCTCAAATAGCAGAAACGAGAGTGGTGTTCTCCGTATCGATGATTGATTTAAATCACATCACGTTATACATCGACCAGGACCGGTAACCGGTGCCCATCGTCAATTCTCCTACAAGTATTTCCACATTTGAATTGGGAATACGTTACATGTTCGGGTTTGGATTACACCTAGCTACACAAAGCTATCGCTAACAGCAAAACTCACACGTAAAAAGCTTGAACTGTCAGTTCGGTGCGACGACGCGCGTGTCTGGAGGGCTCATGGCTCCACAACGAACGCTCGTCTTTCACACGAATGCAAGCCGACAAAATGGCGGAACTCATGATGAAAAAACTCAAATATCGGAACGACAAAGCGCGATCTTCGACTATCTTGAACAAAAATCCCCACACGAGTCCTCCCAGATTTCCGCCGGCGCCCACAATTCCAGACGCCACGCCCGTGTAGTCCGGACAAATGTAAGGCACAATTCCATACGTTGTACCAGTCGAAGCCTGCGCGAAGAAGCCAAAAGCGATCAAGCAGGGAACACTCCATTCCACCACACGGATGTGGCTGTACACACAGAGAAAAATGGCTTGGCTTGTGAGGCAGACTAGCTGAGCCGAGATCCGGCCCTTCATATCCCAATGACGATTGCCTACGTCCGAGATGTAGCCGCCGATAGCTCGCGCGAAGATGCACATGAGTCCAAAGCAAGACGAGATGAGACTGGCCTTTGTCTGGGTTAATAGACGACAGTTCTCCTCGTCGGTGGTAGGATCACAGTCGGAACGTCTGAAATCCTCGTAGTAATAGAGACTCAGCACATTGTGGACTTGAATCTGCACGCCTAAGCTGCACGCATACTGGAAAGCCAGGATCCAAGCAACAGGCTGCCTTGCTACAGTTATAAACGCTTGAAGCATGTCAGCCTTCGGTTTATCTGCCATCGCGTGCGTTTTCTTCAACTCGACGTAGTTTCCCTGCGGACAATCGTCCGAGAAGAAGTACGTGCAAATCCCGATCACTATCATCAGTAAAGCAGGAAATAACAGCGTAACTCGCCAGCCCAAGTTGTCCGAAACCCCACCTTCTGAAGTCACCAAGTCAAACAATAGCGGAGTAATAAGGTACGTCGCACCAGCTCCTAGATTCCCCCAACCGGCAGCAATAGCGTTAGCGCTTCCAACGACTTCTTTTGAAAACATAGTTGATGTCCAGTACGTAGTCGACACGAACGTGCAGCCTACTAAACCGATGAAAAAGCGAACACACACGAAGCCAACGTAGTCGAAGGCCAACGCAGCAGAGGCCACTGGAATGGCCCCGATCACCAACAGAGCAGCCTGGATACTACGAGCGCCGCAGCGATCGCATAAAGGGCCGATTAGAAGTCCAACCATGGTACTCGCCAGCGAAATGATGTTCGAATTGTCGACTTGAGCCTGCGTTAGCTTAAGCTGCTCCTTGATGGTAGGCATCAGCGGAGGAATCGAGAACCAACCAAAGAAAGCGATGAAGAAGGACAGCCAAGCGAAGTGAAATGCTCTCATGTGAGGCCTTGCAAAGCTGAAGAGGCGAATCTCCGTAGCTCTGTCGGCTTGAAGCGGATCCGTAAAGAGAGCAAATGACGGACGGTTCGACGAGTTGAGTCGGTGATGAAAACCGCGACGATGAGAGGAGGTGCTTGATGTGCCTAGGAAACTCGCACTGTCTCGCTCGGGCAACTCCAAATCCACGACGGTGATGGTTTTTGTTCGTTCGTGTCGACTTTCGAGACAAGGATAAGCACCAAGTTCCTGCAGCGTCGATGCGAAATACTCGTGAGCCGGATGTGTCGACGGCTGCCGACTATTACTTCGGGATGGAGCGCGCCTTGGAAGGTCGTAGCCAAAAGTGAAATCCATAGTACAATTCAAAGTGCGTGACAGTCGAGACCTTGCAAAATGACCAAGACGTGGAGAGAGCACAAAGCCACACCTGGGTTCAGGGGCATCGCGGCGACAACCATAAAAGCCTCGAAGAAAAAGACCCCTTCCGTCCTTGGAGCTGCTGAACTGCAGTCGGAACTGACGACATAAACGTCCGCCCTCTCCGCTCAGCTTAAATAACAGTTTTGGCTTGATAGTGAACAATGTTTCGAGATGGAGAGCACTGCACTACCAAATATCACTGTATGTGACGTTCGATCCTCATCTTCAGCACCACACGCTTCCAGTTAGTACATTCAGCACAGCGGAATTTTTTAGCGCTGACAGCATTGAGCTTAGAGGTGGTGAGGAGAATGAAATCAGTTGTGCGGGCCCGTGGATCCGAGTTCCAGAGCGCTCCCCAACGACGCTTGATATTTTTGCAACAGTTTTTCAAGGCGTTACGTTGACTTTCATCGGGGATGTACTTCAGGGCATGCTGGATAGCTCTAAGTTTGATCGTCATGGGGGTGAGCAGTCCGAAAAAATTGCGAAACTCAAGTTCAGTCCAGTTGAACTCAATTTGTCGCCCGTGGTTGCTAGGGCTCTACGGGTGCTCAGAAACACGTCCGACCATGTTCTGCTGCAGTCTCCAGACCTAGAATCCATGCTTGCTGAACCGCCGTGCCTTGGTCTCATTCCTAACTTTATTTGTTTGCAATCTGTAATAACACTAAGATGCAGCTAGCTACTACTGCAGTTGTACCATTTGGTCAACAGCAACAATAGCTACCTCACTCACGTTTGACTTCGAACTGCGATGGCTGAGAGGGACAATGCTGCTTGGGCATTCCTCTTCAAAGGAGCAAAACTGTTCGCCAGCCCATGTTGCCGGGCATAAGGGGCGGGGAACCACCCAGAGAAGGCAAAGAAGAAAGACAACCACCTGTGGTGGAAGGCTCACCTGTGGAGCAGCTTGATCTCCGTGGCCTTGCCTTCTTGCAGCAGGCCGTTCGGATGGGGCGGCGGTGGCTGCCATCTTCGTACGTGTGCATTGGCGTCTTACCAGATGCGAGCCAACAGTTTTTAATAATAATGCATGTGGCGTCCGAGGCAAAAACTCGGTGAACACTTCAGACAACTGGTCCAAGCGACACATAGGCACACAACCACGCGGTTCATGGCCAACGGAGAATTGTCAAGGGTAATCCCGGTAACCCGCGGCATCAGGCAAGGATGCCCGCTAGCACCACTGCTATTCATACTGGCTGTGGATCTGCTGTACGACACAGTCGAGCAGACGAACGAGTTGGATGGGATAAACTTGACATTAGCGGCCAGTACGGTGGGCACGTGGTCCTCCTCCACCAGGCCACTCCAGCGAACTGTGGGAGCAATCATACGGGAGCACAGTGGTGATAGGGCTACACACATTGCCCCCGGGGTGCAGCGTCTTCCAGTCAAAATCTCGAGCACTATATGGGACTCAGGTAAGAGGACGGTGGCGGCAAGGGATGACAGAATCGGGCGATCACGAAAGCGAGGAACTAGCATCAGAAATCGATCTGCGGAAGCAGTTGCGACGAGCAAACGGACTGACGACAACGTGGGAGGTCAATGGGCTGTACTGCGAGTTTAAAGAGCTGGCACAAGGGCCCATGGCGCACAGGAGAAACGCAAGACAAGTGGTGCATGGCGATTTTGTGCATTCGACTGTCGAGTGGTTGCTATTAAAGCAAGTCAGACTGCGGAACGCACAAGGGGAGCTCGTTCCGAGGAAACACTATAAGGAGCTAGGAAACAGGTTGGCACTTGTCCAGGTGAGGGATGTCGTCAAAATAGCATACCGGGGACTTGGACAGGTGCTCTTCACGCCACAGCAGCACACCATACCATGGCAAGCTCGCAGGCACACCGGTTTAGGGAGTTCTGCCTCTCGTTGCTGGCGCAATTCCCGGAATTGTCGACGAGGCCTACAGAGGAAGCAGCACTGAGTGTCCACCATCCACTCGAGGACCCTCACCACCGATTCTGGGTGGGACGCACCGAGACAGGGGCAACGACAATGCACGGGTGGAGCACAACGGAGCAGGAGCTCTATGCTAGATGCGACACAGTCTCGTTGGAAGCCACCATCACCAAACACCTGAACACTGACGTAAAAAAGGTATGGGTAACACCACATCCGATGTTAACAGGCTTAAGGCCATTATGGACTGGCAAAAGAAGATGGACGCAGTCCACGAAACGGTATACGACAGCCTTGAAAGCGGAGCGGACTAGGCGGGCACAGGATGGGCTACGACAGATACGCGATAAGGGAAGGCGGCGACATGGCCACATTGCACAGGCACTGGAACAACTTCACTGGAAGTCCTTGCCCCAGCTGTGTGGGGTATCACCGTATCAACGCCAGAACTTAGCAAGAATGAAATTATGGAGAATGAAAATATGGTACGACGAAGCAACGCAAGAGAAATGTCCTGGAAAATGCCACAGCAGCAGCAAGGGAGGCCAAGAGCATATGCTGTGGGAGTGCCCAAACGCGAGGAGTCTCTGGGAAATGTGGCTTCGAGCATGGGAATGGACCGGAGGGAAGGAAGACACGGGAATCACCGCAATTTTCTCGCTCACGTTGAAGACGCTACCGCAATGGATCGTAGACTGGGGCCAGGAGCAAGCGGAGGAATACTGGGACCATCCGCCAGTCAAATGTGGGCGATTGGATGTGCCACGATCATTACGGCCCTCTGGAGACGGAACGTGGATCACAAATACCCCAGCGGTCGAAAGCCACTACTACGTGAAGGGGAGCTGCATGCGGTGAGAGCGGTGATCACAGACGGTTTTCGAAAATACAGGATGGGTCGGGCTCCACTCACAGGAGATTCAATCAAGAAGATGCAGATTGCAGATCACATTATCGAGAAGTGGCTGAAAACTACAACGGGTGGGAGCACACCCGAGGTTGCAGAAGTGCAGCACCTAGGCTTTTTCGACGGAGGGTCTAGAGGGAACCCAGGGCCTGGAGGCAGCGGAAGTGTCGTAGTGGAGGTGCGAATGGGAGGTGACCAAGACAAGCTGGTATGGGCAGCATGTACGGCGCTGGCAAGTCCAAAAACCACGAACAATGTGGCCGAGTTCGTAGGTCTGCACCGAGTGCTATCAGCGATGGTCGACAACGGGTGGACGCGAGCACATATCGTTGGGGACAGCGCATTGATCATTGGCATGATGAACGAAAGGAGACAGCCAAAATCAAGGCATATACAGCATTGGTACAGGTTGGCACGTCGACTAGCGGATAAATGTCAAATCGCGAAGTGCTCACATAACTATAGGAAAGCGAACAAGGCTGCAGATTGGCTAGCTAATTTCGCAATAGACAACGGAAAGAGCATGGTGTACAGTGCAACAACTGAGGTTGGAGACCATCCGCTATACAGAGCGACTGCAAACTTGGTACAGGGAGATCTGTCCAGGTGGAAGGATTCTTAAGAGCGGGAAAGCGGAATAGCTGGTGGAGTCAGGAACTACGAGCACAGAGATAAGTAGGACAGGGACCAAAAGGACAAGAAGGGAGACGGACTCGCGGAGCAGTAAAAGCCCGGGAGGATGGTTATTAGAGTTCAGGTATCATGGATGTTGGTAACACAATAAACCTCAACTTATTATTAAAAAAAAATCCGGTGAACACTGTCGCCCATGTACGTGCCGATGCAGAGAACTGGTCAGGGTGCCTTTTGCGACTGGCACCTTTAAATTGTCGCTTGCGTGCTCGAATCGTACCTGAAAAACGCCATCGATTCACTTAGGCAGGGGCAACAGCTTGGTTGGTGTGTCATTGTTGGTGCTCATCCACCGCAGTGCACATGGTGGCCTAAAAGAATAACCTTCGAAGACATATGGATAGGTCGAGAGGTAGACTCTGTCGGTGCCGAAGTTTATGGAGTCCCCTGCAATCGACTACGCGTACAATATCTGGCAAACAGAGAACAGCAATAGTCTCACAACGTTTCCAGATATGGACAATTTGTTAATTTTTCAGTAATGTGCAGTAAAATTAAACTTGTATTGTAACTTACCAGAAGCACATGTACAATATTTGTCTGTTTTTGTAAATGTTATCAATTGTAAGATATTTGTCGACTACTGTAAACATTTCCAACAGTTCAGGCTATTGTCAATGTAGCCAACTCTGGTCTACACGAAGGTCAGGAGCTCAACGCTGGACATGGCACTCTCTTGAGCTCAATTGTCCACACTACCCGGTTCACCAGACGCCATCATATACACCGACATATTGCAGCCTGCTCATATTCTCCGCGATTCTCGTTTTTGACTCCGTCTCTGCTGAAATTCCATCTCAAGTTGCAGGTTTCGATTCAACCTTTTTTCCTCTGATCACCAACCTCACGATTTTTTTTAATAAAACGGCAAACAGTATATACGTGTACATTATAAAACAATTAGAGTCCTTTGACTCGCTCACCAGGTGCTAGCAGTGTCGTCGCGAGAGCAATTGAGGTGTCGCGGGGCTCTGCCACTCACTCCCCGCCTCTGGACCAAAGTGAACGCTCGTCATGGATCTGAATTAGCACAGATGAAATCGAAGATGCTGCCACAAAGAAACTCAAGTACTCAAAAGACTTGGCGCGATTCGCAACTCCTTTAAAGAGAAAACCCCAAGCGAGACTACCCATGTTCCCCCCGGCGCCCACAATTCCAGACGTCACGCCCGTATATTCAGGACAGACGTAGGGGACAATGCCGTATGTTGTGCCAGTAGACGCTTGGGCGAAGATACCGAAGACAACGAGACACGGGATACTCCAAGTCAACACGCGAATCTGGCTGAAGAGATAGAGAAATACACCTTGGCCAACAAGACACAGCAACTGCATGGAGATACGGCCTTTCATGTCGTAGTGACGGCTTGCAACGTCGGAAGCGTAGCCTCCAATAGCTCGAGCAAAAATGCACATGAGACCGAAGCAGGACGAAATGGCGCTAGCTTTGGTTTGAGTCAGTAGACGGCATTCATTGGCATCTGTCTCTATGTCACACCCGGCAATCTTGAAGTCTTCGTAGTAGTAAAGGCTGAGCACGTTGTGGACTTGCAGCTCGACGCCAAAGCAGCAAGCATACTGGAAGGCAAGAATCCAAGCCACTGGTTGTCTAGCGACCGCTATAAACCCGTAATACAGCTCCGGTTTAGCTCGATCAGCCGTGACGTGGTTGCATTTGAGGTCGATGTAGTTGCCCTGTGGACAATCGTCCGAGAACGAGTAGGTGCAAATGCCGATTACAACCATGAGGATGGCAGGAAACACGAGTGCCATTCTCCAGCCATAATTGTCCGAGATAGTGCCGTTAAGTGTGATGAGATCGAACACAAGCGGGGTTATTAAGTAGGTGACGCCGGCACCCAAGTTGCCCCAGCCACACGAAATGGCGTTGGCACTGCCCACCACCTCGTGTGAAAACATGGTCGACGTACAGCCCACGAGACCGATGAAAAACCTCGCCAACATCAAGCCCGTGTAGCTGGTAACTAGTGCAGCCGAGGCCACGGGGACAGCTCCAACGACCAACAATGCAGATTGAATAGTGCGTGCTCCGTAGTGATCGCAAAGGGGGCCGACTATGAGTCGGCCGAGAATGGTACTGGCAAGTGACACGATGTTGGTGTTGGAAACCTGGTCTTCTGTCAACTTGAGCTGCTTCTTGATGGCCGGCATGATAGGCGGAATCGAGAACCATCCGAAGAACGCGATGAAGAAAGATAACCACGAGTAGTGGAAGGCCCGCATGTGAGGTCGCTGGAAGCTGAAAAGCCGAATTTCGGTGGCCTTGTCCCCCTGCTGAGGGTCAGTGCAGATGTCGAAGGGGAAATGGCGTGGTCGATTCGACTGCAGCACCGGGATCTGGCGGTACGAGTCCGTTGGCATGCCTTGGTACAAGGTGGACTTGTCATCGGTAGCTCTCGACATGTTGGGGATTTCAAGATCCAGCGGTGGCGGCGGGGTTTCAGCGATCATGTTGGATCGACTGGAGATCGGATACCCGAGGTCGATTAGCGTGTGTGGGGCTCTAGACTGGTTACTGAAGCAGTATCGTGTCACCCATCGAACGGGAGTCTTGGGTTCTGAGTGTTCCGGAGAAGAAGATAAAGTGAGCTGGTAGATAAGTACCAGGGGGGGGGGGGGGGGGGGGGGGGGGGGGGGGCATTATTTAGCTGACTGAAGTACAGTAGACCTAGCTATTTGGCACCACAAGCCTTGGAGTTCAGCGAGGTGGTAATAGGCTCCATAAGGGCATCGAATGCTAGCACCTCCTCACCTCCTCCTTTAGCCACGTTGCGAATCCCCCGTCGATCTTAGGCACTTTCAACGCAGCGCGCTACGCTGGGTTTTCTTGGTTTTCTGAAGCACTGTTGGATCAACCACCTACCGTACAGCTATTCAATCTCTGTTGGAAACTCCATCTCGGCTTAAACGAAGTGCTTGAACTGGTCCTTTTTGGGGCGTGATGAGTTTGTACAAGGCGGTGTCGATTGCCGAGCCTGAAATCAGATTGAGGGGTAAACGTTTGACGCCTGTCCTGCCTTACCAAGAAGTCGACACAGTGCAATTGAAACGGGTGGGCCCACAGACCCCGAAATTACCGTGTTTTTGTAGCCTGCCACAAATGGTGGACCACTACAACTAACAAACGAAGAGATCGTTCACTTGCCATTCCATAGTTACCGCATCTGGGATACCCCCTCCAAAACAACAGCCCGCAACGCATAAGGGCCACAACCGAAAGGCACTGGACTACAGAGCTCTATATACAAGCAACGTGATCAAGACACATCCATTGGTAATAAATTACGCTTTAATGATTTTTTTAAATAAATTTTAATTTTTCGCTTTAGGTAATTGTTTTAGAAAAGTATTTTGACGTACTACATATTGTGTTTCCAAATCTAAAAGCGCCCTTCGTCTCCTCTGTTTGCCATTTATATCGCCAACCTCGGCTGTTATAATAACGCGCACTCGATTGCAGAGGTTGCAGGCAGGGACTCCATAAACTTCGGCACGAAATCCGCCTCTCTTGACCTATGTCTTCGAGGACTATTTATTTTAGGCAAGTACGTCATTGTTCCACTGCCGTAAATCAGCATCAACAACTACTCATTGTCAACACCAACCGAACTGTTGCCCCTGCCTAAGCGATTCGATGGCTTAAAACGGCCTTTCAGTTACCATTCGCTGCCAATTTCACAGTTGGCTACATTTACATTAGCCAACAATTTTTTGGACTGTAGGCAACTTGCAATAAAGCTGGATTGTTGGAAACATTTACAATAGCTGACAGCTTTTGGATTATGAGAAAATAAATGTTATGGTTGGGATAAACCAATCAAATGGCGTGAAAAGGACAGCTTCAACTTGTGATCCTTACACTGTCTGCTTGCCGTTGTGAACGCTGTCATCGTCGACCTCTGTGGGTGCCAGGCCACCGTGGACCGAGTCGTCTTTCTCCCAGAGAGCTGCGTTGCCAGGCACCTTGATACCGAACGTGGTTAACGCTGCTGCGGCTACGAAGATGCTCAGGTACTTGAGAGACGTCCCGCGGTTGCCGATCCCCTTAAACATCAGGCTCCAGCACAGCGCACCGACGTTACCTCCAGCCCCGACAAAGCCAGACGTGGCACCAGTGGAGGCTGGTAGAACGTATGGCACGATGCCGTATGTACTGCCGGTGCAAGCCTGCACGAAGATGCCGAAGAAGACCAAGAGAGGAATGCTGGTCGACAGATCCCTCGTCGTGCTGTACAAGTACAGGAATACAGCCTGGCCGGCGAAGGCGACGAACTGCACCCCAACTCGGCCTTTCATCCCGCAGCGACGGTTTGCCACGTCCGAGAGATACCCGCCCAGTGCGCGCGCGAAGATGCACATCAAGCCAAAGAGCGACGAGATGAGTGTGGCACGACTTTGCGTGAGACGACGACACTCGTTCGCGTCGGTCGCAGGATCGCAGTTCGGGTAGGTGAAGTCCTCGTAGTAGTACTCAGTGAGCACGTTGTGTACCTGCAGCTCGACACCGAAAGAGCATGCATAGTGGAAAGCCAGGATCCAGGTGACCGGCATCTTGGCGACATGCAGGAGACCCTGTTTCATATCGATTGCAGGTTTCACCGCTGCCGTGCTTAGAGTGGAATTCTTGCGAAGGTCCTTGTATTGTCCCTGCGGACAGTCATCGGAATTAAAGTAGAGAGCGACACCAGTGATGACCATGAAGAAGGCCGGGAAGAGGAGAGCAACGCGCCAGCCCATGTTGTCGGACAGAGCCCCACCCGTTGTGACAAGATTGAATAGCTGGGGTGTGATCAGGGTGGTAGCCCCGGCGCCCAGGTTCCCCCAGCCAGCAGCGAGGGCATTAGCACTACCCACGACTTCTTTAGTAAACATCGTAGAGGTCCAGTATGTTGTAGCAATAAAGGAGCAGCCGACAAAACCGATGAAGAACCGAGCGAACATGAGTCCCGTGTAGCTCGTAACAAATGATGCTGAAGCCACAGGGATGGATCCAACAACCAGCAGTACTGCCTGCACGGTTCGCGAGCCGTAGCGGTCGCACATTGGACCCCCGACAGTGCGTCCGAGAATGGTGCTTGCCACTGACACAATGTTGGAATTGGAGACTTGGTCTGCTGTTAGACCGAGCTGCTTCTTGATAGTGGGCATCAGAGGAGGGATGGAGAACCAGCCGAAGAAGGCGAAGAAGAAAGACAGCCACGCGTAGTGGAAGGCTCGCATGTGAGGACGAGCCACACTGAGCAGCTTAATCTCTGAAGCCTTGTCATCTTGCAGCGGGTCCGTTCGAATAGGGAAGGTAGTGCGACGCTGGTGGACGCCGGCGTCGTCTGCGTGGAGTGAAGGTGAGGCCAACCCGACGTACTGGTCTTGCGACTGCATGGTTGTTGGTGGTTGTACCGCACGTGGCAAATCGAAAAGTGAGGTTGGTTCAATCTGGCGGAACGGTGCTGGTATGAGTCATCCGTAAAAGACAACAGTGGCACAGCAAACAGCATTCTTCAAACGGCCGCACAGCGACAACAGACGGAGTTCAAAGGCTCACCGTACCGACACTCACCGCGTCACGTGCAGGAACGTCACGCGCACTCGGTCATGCTTTAGGTTGAGCACTTGATCATGAGTCAGCCTTAATGCCCATTGGGCGGCGAGTTTGAAGCTGTCCAGCAGCTCGATCCAATCCGGTTTCTTCTGGATTAGCCGGAGGTGCGACCCTAAAACGCTGCTCTCAACAGGCGGTGGACTCCGGCCTGGAGGAACTGTGACTAGCTGCGCGTGAGCAACGCGAACTATGGACTGATTGGCCTCTCGCGACCATGACGCGCTTGAGATCCGCGTTGGCGGTGCAGACAGCGCAATCACCAGCAGGTTCGCGTCGGTGTTGGTGCTTTGGCCGGCGCAACAACATCCCACATCGACCCCGCTTCCCACCGTCATCAGATCGATCCAACCGCTCGTGTTCACGCTCGAGCACCGCCCATCATGCCAGCACCGTTGCGGTCTCGCGTGAGTGAGTCATCCTGAAATCAAGGCATGCCGCGGCGTCTGAAGCACAGTGCTGCGCCGGAGGCGACGTGGCCCAATAAAAACGCGCAGCGAAACCGGAGGCATCTTGCACCGGTGAAAGACAAAGGCATGCGGGCAGCTGAGTCATCTAAGGTATTTGCTGCGGCGGATGGCTCCATTGCGGCGTTCTCACATTGCAATTGTCCGCGTAAGTGAGACCATGGCGCAGATTGACCCCAGAGACGTCGGCACGCCCGATGATTGGGTGCCTCGGCACCCGGAGCTGGTCCGGCTCACGGGGCGACATCCGTTCAACAGCGAGCCCCCGCTCAAGCACACGAGCACCTTCATCACACCCATGGCACTGCACTACGTTCGTAACCACGGTCCTGTGCCGAGACTCGAGTGGGATACGCACACGTTCTCCATCGACGGACTGGTGAAGAAGCCGCGCACGTTCGGCATGGACGAACTGGTCACCACCTTCGAAAAGGAGACCGTGACGTTCCCGGTGCTGCTCGTATGTGCCGGTAATCGCCGCAAGGAGCAGAATATGATCAAGAAGACCATCGGCTTCAGTTGGGGCGCTGCCGGGTGCTCCACGGCCGAGTGGACAGGTGTCCCGCTTCACGTGCTGCTGAATGCTTGTGGCGTCGACCGCGAGAAGGCACAGTGGGTATGGTTTGAAGGCATTGAGGACCTACCGCACGACAAGTACGGCACGTGCATTCGCGCCAGTACGGCGCTGGACCCGGCGTGCGACGTGCTGGTGGCGTGGAAAGCCAACGGCGAGCTGCTCGGCCCCGATCACGGTTTTCCTATCCGACTCATCATCCCAGGTCACATCGGTGGCCGCATGGTCAAGTGGCTCGCACGGATTCATGTGAGCGATCACGAGTCCACCAACCACCACCACATAATGGACAATCGAGTGCTGCCGTCGCACCTTACTGCTGAGACCGCAACAGCGGAAGGCTGGTGGTCCAAGTCGCCATACGCGATCATGGAACTCAACGTCAACGCCGCGATCATTGAGCCGAACCATGACAACTTGTTGGTTCTCAATGAAGACGACACGGTCAATGACAGTGAGATGTACGCGATCAAGGGGTACGCGTATTCAGGCGGAGGTCGTCGAGTTATTCGAGTGGAGGTGACGCTGGACGATGGCGCAACGTGGCAACTAGCTCACATCATTTACCACGAGAAGCCAAGCGCGTACGGCAAAATGTGGTGCTGGGTCCACTACGAACTGGTCGTTCCAGTTAGCAGTCTGCTTCGAGCCCGGGAAGTGTGTGTTCGAGCCTGGGACAGCTCGATGAACCTCATGCCTGAGTCCCCTACGTGGAATGTCATGGGCATGATGAACAACCCTTGGTACCGCGTTAAGATCCACCACGAACAAGACACGAACACGCTGCGATTCGAGCATCCGACTCAAGCAGGAAACCAGAAAGGTGGCTGGATGACCAAGGAGCGAATCATGACAAACGAAAACGAAGAACCAATTCGCAGCAAGAAGCTGCAAGTCGAATCAGTTGACACGAGCAGTGCTGAAACTCCAAAGCCTGGTCTGACTGCAGACGAATTGAGTGAGTTGCCTCTGATCTCTGCCGATGAAGTAGCCAAGCACAACACCAAGGACAGCTGCTGGTTTATTTGCCGTGGCCTCGTATACGACGCGACACCGTTCTTGGACGAACACCCCGGTGGAGCGACAAGTATTCTGCTGTGTGGCGGCACAGACTGTACGGATGAATTTGAGAGCATTCACTCTACCAAAGCGTGGCAGATGCTGAAGAAATACTGCATCGGTCGGTGTCCGAGCACAGACGACGACACTGGAACCAGCGATACAGCGTCGTCCTCAGCAGACCACGAAGAAACGGATGTGGCGCTCAAGGGCGCTACAAAAGTGCCTATCGTACTCATCTCGAGAGAGGTGGTCAGCCATGACGCACGCATTTTCAAATTTGCTTTGCCTGCCAAAGATCTGAGACTCGGACTCCCCGTGGGCAACCACGTTTTCCTGTACGCACAGATCAACGGGAAGACTGTTGTGCGTGCGTACACACCGATTTCTTCCGAGAGCGACGAAGATCGAGGATTCGTGTCCTTCCTCATCAAGATCTACTTTGCAGGAGACAATCCTGTGCATCCAGAAGGCGGGGTCTTTTCACAGTATCTTGATGGCTTGCATCTTGGACAACAGATTCAGATCAAGGGACCGCTGGGCCACTTCACGTACTATGGAGACGGCAATTTCTCTCTTGAAGCGACCAACTTCCACGCCACCAAGTTCGGGTTCATCGCTGGCGGAACAGGCATCACGCCCGTCTACCAGGTCATGCGTGCCATTCTCGAAAACGCAAAGGACCAGACCAAGGTTGCGCTGATCTATTGCGTGCGCTCGGAGCGTGACCTGCTGCTCCGAAAGGAGCTCGAGACCCTACAAAAGCTGCGACCAAGTCAATGCCGGATCTTCTACACGCTGTCGGACCTGGAACAGCTCGACAGGAACGACCCCGTTGTGCGTGGGTGGGCGTACGGCAAGAGTCGACTCAACTTCGCCATGGTGAAGAACATCATCGGCTCGGACGCCGACCACGTGGGCATGTGTGGGCCTGACGGTTTGATTGAGTACGCCTGCAAGCCAGCGCTGCTCAAGCTGAACTACGATCTCAAGACGCAGACCACCGTCTTCTAGATAACCGTACCGCTTCGTATAATAATAATAAAAATAAACGTTGTCCTATTAGAACTCGAATGGTTGAGGTCGGCAACAACGCCGCCTTCACCTACAAAACGCGATACTCCTTCTGCCTGGCTGTATAGGCCAAGCAACGGTGCATGCTCCAAGCAACTTGCACACCTTCGTTCCTGTCTCAAGACCATGTCCACCATTATCCTGTCAGGATTCCTGTGGTCCAGGTACGAACATCTGCATCCTATCGTCCGCGAATTTAGGATGACTCACTGAGTTTGCGCTTGGGACTGAGTGACTCAGTCCCAAGCGCAAACGCCCATCCCCTTTCTGTTTGGTGACGCTACAGATAGACGTTCCTTTCTGAAGTTGCCGTGGTCGGATTGGGTAGATAAAGCGCGTCACACCATTGCCTTGTCAAGCTGTGCACCCAGCGTCATCTCTGGTGAGTCACCACTTTTCGCGCTCTGCTGTGGATAACGGATTGCCGTCGGTGCTGGATCATTTTCCAATTTGCCGTGCGCACAGCAGTTCACCACCGAGTCTTTTTACTGCTTCAACATGACCGACGCCAAGGAGGTAGTCGTGGTTGTTGGCAACGGCATGGTAGGCCACCGGTTCCTGGAACGGCTCCGCAAGTACGATACAAGCAAGCGCTACACGCTCGTCTCGATTGGAGAGGAACCCATCCAGCACTACAACCGCATGTTACTTACCGAGTACTTCGAACACCTGAGCATCGACAAGCTCAAGCTGGCGCCTCCAAACTGGTATGCTGAAAATGAAATCGAGCTCATGACCAACGTTCAAGCACTGGCCCTGGACACGAAGAACAAGACGTTGCTATGCCAGCGACTTGGCGACGACGTACCGAAGCAGTTCGAGGTGCCGTACGACCGCGTCGTTATCGCCACGGGTGCCAGTGCGTTGATGCCTCAACTTCCTGGTGCAAACCTACACGGGGTGTTTGTGTACCGCTCTATCGCCGATCTCAACAGTATCATTGCACACGCAGAGAAACAAGCCAAACTGGAGGCTGCTGGGGGAGCGAAGAAGTACGCGTTGGTAATTGGGGGTGGTCTTCTGGGGCTTGAGGCAGCTAAGGCTGTTCACGACCTCAAAGTGTCGGTACGGATCATCAACCGCGGCACTCGGCTGATGTCTCGCCAACTTGATGCCGATGGCGCCAAAGTTCTTCACAATGAGATCGTCAACAAGTTTGGAATCGACGTGTTGTACGAAAAATCGACTCAAGAAATCATCGGTATAGAGGGCAACGGCGTCGAGGCCGTGCAATTCACCAACGGCGAGCGGTTTGACGACGTGTGCATGGTCATTTTCGCTACTGGAATTAAGCCACGGGACGAGCTGGCCCACTCGAGCGGTCTCGAACTTGCAAAGCGCGGCGGGATTCTCATCAACGACTACTTAGAATGCAGTGAACCGGACGTGTACGGCCTTGGCGAGTGCATTTCGCACCGCAACGTCACGTACGGTCTCGTCGCTCCAGGGTACGAGATGGCTGAAATCCTGGCAAAAAACTTCACTTGTGGATCCGCGGAAAACCGCATCACGTTCCCTGGTGGGGATATCTCCACTAAGCTCAAGCTCATGGGTATGGAGGTGGGCTCGTTCGGTGACTACTTCCCAGAGTTCATCCAGGAGCCGTTCGAGGCGCTGACGTACAATAACCCGCTCGAGAAAGTGTACAAGAAGCTCTTCTTTTCCGCGGACGGGAGCAAACTTCTTGGCGGAATTCTCGTTGGCGACACGAGCGACTTTGTGCGTCTGTCTTTGATGTACAAGCAAAAAGATACCAAACCTTTGGTAGATCCGCCCAATGAAATTCTTCTTGGAAAGAGAGGTGGTGGCAGTAACACCGTCCTGGATCTACCGGACGAAGCTCAAGTGTGTTCGTGCAACAATGTGAGCAAGGGGGATATCTGCCAGGCCATCAAGGAGAAAAAACTGACCAAACTCGGAGATGTGAAGAAAATCTGCAACGTCGGCACAGGCTGTGGAGGCTGCATGCCCATGGTGAAGGACATTCTGGAGGATGAACTTGCTGCTGCCGGTGCTGAAGTTGACAAATCTCTGTGCGAACACTTCGCTTATTCGCGGCAGGAGCTGTACCAGATCATTCAAGTGGAGCAGTACGCCACATTTACCGAAGTCTTGGCCAAACACGGTCGCAAACAGCACGATCCTCGCAGCTACGGATGCGAAATCTGCAAGCCCACAATCGCCTCCATCTTCGCCAGTCTTCAGAATGGTCATATCCTCAAAGGAGACCGAGCTGCACTCCAGGACTCCAACGACCGGTTTTTAGCCAACCTGCAGAAATCGGGTCAATTCTCCGTTGTGCCTCGTGTGGCTGGTGGAGAGATCACTCCTGACAAGCTCATTGTGCTCGGTCAAGTGGCCAAGAAGTTCGACCTGTACACCAAAATCACCGGTGGACAACGTGTGGATCTGTTTGGCGCCCAGAAGCAGGATTTGCCGGAGATCTGGAGAATGCTGGTGGATGCTGGTTTCGAGTCGGGTCACGCGTACGGCAAGTCATTGCGAACAGTGAAAAGCTGTGTGGGCACGACGTGGTGTCGCTACGGCCAGCAGGACTCGGTAGGGTTCGCAATCTTCCTCGAGAACCGCTACCGTGGCATCCGTTCACCGCACAAACTCAAAGGAGGCGTCTCCGGCTGCACCCGTGAGTGTGCTGAAGCTCGCAGCAAGGATTTCGGCTGTATCGCCACTGATCAAGGCTACAACATCTACGTGGGCGGCAACGGCGGCACGAATCCGCGTCATGCTACACTCCTCGCTTCTGACGTTCCCCAGGAGCTGGTGGTTAAGTACCTGGATCGGTACATCATGTACTACATCATGACGGCTGATCGTCTGCAGCGCACGTCCAAGTGGCTTGATGCACTTGAAGGAGGTATTGAGCAGCTTCGCCGTGTGGTTATGGAGGACTCTCTCGGTATTTGTGACACACTGGAGAAGCAGATGGGCTTCCTGGTTGGAACCTACGAGTGCGAGTGGAAAAAAGTGATCGAGTCACCCGAACTCATGGCTCAGTTCGCACAGTTTAAGAACACCAACGAGACCCAGAAGGAAGTCCACATGTGTACCGTGCGAGACCAGCGCATGCCGACGTTCGTGGCGCACGCTAAGATAGGCAGCAGCGGAACCGGCACTGAGTCTTCATCTCCAGCATCAACCACCTCCGTATTATCCGATCTCGATGAGGCTGAGTGGGTCTCCTTCAGCAGCAAAGATCTCTTCGATGTGAACGGCGGTGGTGCTGTGCTGTACGGCGAGTCACAGTTGGCCATCTTCAACATCACGGAGAGCTGTAACGGCATCGAGAAGGTGTCGTGGTATGCCACGCAGAACATGTGCCCTTATGACCACTCGTTCGTGTTGGCTCAAGGCATCGTGGGCGACCTGAACGGTAGACCGAAAGTGGCTTGCCCCATGCACAAATGCAACTTCGATCTCAACGATGGCTGCTGCCTCAGCGGCGATGACTTGCGTCTCCAGACTTTCGATGCCAAGGAGGAGGACGGCATCATTTACGTCTTGCTACCACCAGTGGATGTGGTGGACGGACGTCTAGCCACCACCAAGTTCGTCGCGAAGGGCGGCGATGTCCCTGTAGTCCCGGAAGTGTCGAATGCACCTGTCACACTGGAATGGTAATGCCGCCTTCGTAGTGTTAGTCAAAAGAAATTTATACATGTAGCCTTGTGGACCCCCATGTATCCTTCCCCCTTGCTTCAGAAGATGCTCTGAGGTATCGCGGCTGTACTTGATGATCGCCAGCATCGAAGGTCATCCACTCGGGCATAGTGAAGACGCGTGCAATGTCCGTCGTGCGTGCGGAATTCATCTTCAACGATGCGACCATCACTCATACTCTCATACAAGTGGATCGGTATTGGAAGGGTATTAAAAAAGCCGTGGCACGTCTGTATGAATCTGAACGGTGATACTGTAGTACTAGCGTCAAAGGGGGAAAAGGAAATATTTTACTACTTTCCGAAGAAACGAGCTAGTGGCTTCCTCCTTCGCTTACGCTCTAGGCAAAGCTGCTGCGGCAGCAGCCGCAAGGGAAAGAAGAAGGACGAGAACCCACGCTACGACTTTTGTTTTCCCCGATTCGCTTGCTTCGCCGTCGATTCGACCTAAAAGGAAGGGAGCATCGCCAAGTCTCTCGCTGCAGCGCCATCACTCCACTGAGCAGCGACGAGGACAGCAGAAGTGACGACCTTAAGCGGTCGTTTTTTTCTTCTTCTTCTTGTTCTTCTTCTTCAAAGAAGTCGCAAGAATCTTGGCAGTCTCGTCGTCTACGGTCTTCTCCGAGTGAACCTTGTCGCTCGGGAAGGTGAGACCAGTGATCTTAGTGGTGCCGTTGGGCAGCAGCAGCACCGTAACCTTAAAGTGAGCCACCTTGTCGCCCGCACGGCCCTCCAGAATAGGGTAAGCCTGCAGCAGGTCGTGCTTGACGCACTCGACGACGCCCATACGCGCCTGGCTCTCGTCCTCAAAGGCACGAATGGTGAAGGGCAGAGTAGGGAACTTGGTGTTGATCTCCTTGAAGACGTAACGCGAAGCCTTCATCTTGAGGCGGTACTGCTTGTCCACCTGGCGCTTAAACACCGTGGTACGACGCTCGCTGTTCACCGGCTTGTCACTGCCCGTGGTGTAGCACACATCAATGGTGTACACCTCATTAGGCTCGAACGTAACCTTGGGGGTACGGTTCTCCACGTCCATCTTCTGGGCAATGATCTTGTTACCGTCGATCACGAAGCGCTTAAGCTGGTGCATAAGCGTTCCCTGCAGACTCTTAACGCCGTACGACTCCTCGATCTTCGTGAGCGCCTCAGTCACCTGCAAGTTGGTGTTGCCAGGCTTAATAAGGCGCGCGCAGAGCTCCACGGCGTCATGGGCGCACTTGAGCACGTCGGCCTCCTCACCCTTAAGCTCGGAAAACTCAGCGTCAGCAGCCGATCCCTCAGCGGGCACAATGGCCGTGTGGGCCACGACGGCAATGTAGCCATCAATGTGGCAGCCCAGGTCGATCTTGACCCAGTCGCCGGCCTTAACAGACATGGACTCGTTGGCCAAGGGCGAGTAGTGGCACAGGATCTCGTTTACCGAGATAGACGTGGGAAAAGCCAGGCCCTTGTCCACCTTCTTGCTCTTGAAGATAGCGGCACAACGCTGCTCCACGATGAGATCGCCGAACTTGCACAGCTCCACCACGTCCTTACCAGCTTCGAGCTGGGAGAGCACGCCCTGCAGCGCCGACTGCGCGATCTCGGCCGCCAGCTTGTACTTGGTGACCACATCCGAGTTGCTGCAGTCCTCGACCTCCTCCGGCGGGGTCTGCACCTCCTCCTCCACGTCGCTCACGTCGCTCACACTGCGCTCGTCGTCCGAAGGCATCGTTAATAACCACTTTGACTACTGGCACTAAAAGATATCGAGCTTGAATTGAGGGGGAGGATCCCAGCCACCGGTTTACAGCGATACGGTGATGTGGTAGACACGACTTTACGGATATAGAGTATAAACCTTTGCATTAGAATAATTACACAGCGGAATTAGGGGAACTGACAGACAATTTCGGCCTCTAACGTTCGCGCCAAAAAGAGAGCATGGCGGAGGAGATCGTGCCCAACTCGGTGGGCTGGTACATCCTGGAGGGCTACCCGTGGTGGCCCGTGTACATCTGCGACGTGTTCAAGCTGCGGCCGAACCTGCACATTCTGGGCAGCGGCCACAAGAAGATCCTGAAGAAGGCGCGGGACTTTCCGAACGACTTTATTGTCGTCTACTACTTCGGCTCGCACGACTTGTACGTAACCTGCAATTACGGGGCTCAATAAAGTATAAACACTCTAACTGATACTGCATAGCTCACTGGTGGGACTGAAGAAGGGTGTGCTGCGGCCATGGGACTGCGCGCAGAAGGACCAGTTCCTAAAAGGCCACCCTAAGCACTTGGCAAAGAAGAAAGGAGTGATGGAGGAGCTAATGGATGCTGTACATGAGGTTGAGGAGTATCTATCACAGCCGGAGGACATCCGTCTACCGCAGCACATGGTACCGTCCGATCTAGACCCGACACTGGAGCCTCCACCGCCAGAACTCGTGCCTCAAGAAGAGGCTATGGACCCAGCTATGGACGATGATGAGCCAATGGACGAGGACGACGACGCGCCGGAGGAAGATGACGAGGAAGAAAAGAAACGAAAGAAAAAAGAGAAAAAGGAAAAGAAGAAGAAAGAGAAAGAAAAGACCAAGAAGGAGAAAAAGGACAAGAAGCGGAAAAGCGACGCTGCGGCGAAGAAGACGTCGCCGAAAGTAGCCAAGACGTCGGAGACGGATGTGAAGAGCCAACCTGCAGTAAAAGAACTCACGGAAGAGAAGAAACCCCCTCCGTCGGATATGACGACGGAGGCGCTCAGTATTATCCTCGAGAAGGAGATCCGCTGGATCCTAGTCAACTGTCCGTTTGAAGAGATGACAACCAAGACAGTGCGGAAGCTGCTAGAGGACCGGCTTCACATGGATCTGCGTCACCACAAGGCGTCGATTAAAGAAGGAGTCGCACGGGTTATCGCTTCAATGGAGGAGGAAGATGCGGCTGACTCGACGTCCACTGCTCCTGAGGAGACTACAGCTGCGGCTATTGATGACGCGGTGAAGTCTCAAGTCAAGACTGAGCCGAACGAACCGGCCGTACCGGTTACGCCCGAAGCTGCGGTGAAGAATGAGGACGTTGCTGTGGGTGAAGAAGATGCTGGCGCTGATAACACGGAGAGGATGAAGACGGAGCTCGAAGCAGCGTCGAAGAATCTGTCGTTGGCGTTGGAACTAGAGCCCAAGATCATGGACGCGCTCGATTCGTTGAAGACCTTAGACAGTGTAGACAAGGACGTGCTGGCGGCGTCGACTCTGCAGCCTAGACTCGTCAAGCTGAGAGCGCACAGGTCCTCGAAGATCTCGGATCTTGTGGCGCTGTTGGTGAAGAAGTGGAACGTCGAGGAACTGGTTCCAGCTCCCAAACCCATCGCGAAGGAAGAGATTTTGGAGCTCAAGACGAAGCTGGAGGACTCGGAGACGTCACATGACGAGTTGTTGGTGTGCTTAAACCAGCTGGGCGAGGTACGTGTTGTGGTCTATCATCTACTTGTAGAAAGGTTTTTTTATCTGACTTTTTTCCCCTTAAAGATGGCCTTGACAATAGATCACTTGAAGAAGACGGGAATTGCACGCGCAGTGTCCAAGTTACGCCAGCATGGGTATGTTATGTGGTCAAGCTGTTCCATGTAGGGTGTTGTCTAATGGATTCCTCTTCCGTTGTTGCAGCAATGACAAGGTTTCTGCTAAAGCTCACGAGCTCCGGCAAAAATGGATTAAGCAGATCAATGAGCAGTCTGCAGACCACGGTACGTTATGAGAGTAAGGCACACGTGATAAATCAGTGACTAATTTGATTCATACCATAGATTCCGGCTCAAATCCACTCAAGACTCTTAAAACGCTGAACCGAATTTTGGACCACCACAGCGACGGTACCGACGAGCACAAGCTGCACAGCAAGCAGTTGGCTGCGCTCGAACAGCTTCACAGTATGACGCTGGATACTCAAGACATCATCGACTCCAAGGTCGGGATCTCTGTGTCCAAACTGCGCAAGTCCAGGTATGTTCTGTGTTTGTGTTGCTATGGACGATGGCAGTTTCTAACCCTGCGTACTTGCTTGGCTTATGACAGCAACGATAAGGTAGCCAAGTTAGCGAAGAAGCTTCGAAAGAAGTGGCAAGCTGAAGCCAAGGCCAAATCCTCTGCCTAGATGTGAATCAATCTCGCTATTTCTTACGAGGACCGACGTCACAACGTTTGAGACGGAAGAACTACATATATTTGTAGCAGCTGCACAACCCGAAGGTGCTTTTTCCGCTGGTGGCAGAGTGCTACTAGTGGTGCATGTTACGAGGATGAGGTGTTCAAAGTGGAGAGAATCTTTTGCAGTATTTGGATGGCTCCTATACGTATAACGTTAGGAATGGATTCGTGCTACACGTACAGTACTTGTTGGTGAGCAGTATGTGCACCCTCCAGCTGCCGAAGCACCCACCAGCAGAGACTCAAGCGTCTGTAGTTATCCTAACAACGCGCGAGTTCTACCGGTAGTCTTCTGCTTGTGTTCGAATCCTATTCCATCGAGCGTTTGCGGTAAGCAACTCTGCCACAACATGTCAGCAGGTTAACTTCCCTTGCTAGCCACGTTAACCGTCACAGTTGCGTGAAACAAATGAATACATTGGCAATTAAAAGTCTAATTGGCGTTCTTGCCCTTGGTCTTCCGCTTGCGCTTCTTGGAGACCTCCTTGGTCGATGCACTTTCAGTCTCTTTAGGCTTCTCCTTCTCAGCTTCGACCTTGGCACGCTTGTCCTCAAGCTTCTGAATCTTGTCAGCCTTCTTGCCCAGACCGTACTGCATGCGGTCGTACAGACGCTTGGCCTTCTTGGACATCATAGTCTTAGCCAGTTCCTTGAGCTCTGCAGCCTCCTCATCCTTCTTAACACGCTTCGACTTCTTCTCAGTCGTCTCTGTGTCCGCCTTACGCTTAAGAGACTTCTCTTCCTTCTCTTCTTCCTCTTCCTCATCGTCACTCTCTTCATCCTCCTCATCGCTGCTCTTAGCGTCCTTACCATCCATCTCAGCCTTGAGATCCGCGGCGTAGGCCTCCTCAGCGTCTTCTTCTTCAGAGTCTGAAGCGCCCTCGTCGCCCACAGCCCCCACCTCACGTAGAACCTGCGAGGCAGACTTGAGTTTCTCCAGTTCTTTTCTGTACTCAGGAGTGTAGCCTTCCTGTTGGTCGTTCACGAACGGCGAAAGATGAGGCGGCAGCTCCGCACCAGGCACGTAACGCGTCAACGGCAACAACATGCCATTGTTCACCGAGTCAAACACCCACTGAGGCTGCACGTACTCGCGGTTGAAGTACCGATGTCCTTGATGCGGACGATCCATGATGTGGTGCGTGATACGCGAGCTCTTCTCGTCGAACGGAGATCCCTCGCCGTCCCAGCCCAACGTAGCGCCGTGCGAGCGCAGCACCAGCTCCAGACACGCAGAAGGCACTTCACGCGACAGGAAGAACGTCAAGCCACTGAACAAGCTCTTCTCGCTGCGTTCCTTGCGCTGCTCGCTGTAGATCTGCGCCGCCAGCTCGTTCGAGGCGAAGGCGGCTTCAAGCGGCTCACTCATCTCTCCGTACGTGGCCTCGTCTTCTTCGTACTCTTCAACGTCATCGTCCTGGATAGCTCCAACGAGAGTCTTGATCCTCTTCTCCGACTCCTTCTGCTGCTGCGAAATGTCCTTGCCCTCCGTCTCTTCGTCTTCTTCTTCAACGTCCTCCTTCTCTTCGTCCTCCTTCAAACGTTCAAGCTCCAGAGCAGCCAACTGCGCACCAGCAGCGTCCAACTGGAGGTTGATCTTGGGCGGATAAGCCACACCGATCTGCAGGTAGAGCTGCGCGTTCACGAACTTGAGTAGAACCTCGTAGAACTCGAGGAACGTGAGCATCACACGCACATCCACACGTTTATCCACCGTTGGGGTGAACTGGTGGGGCACGAGCCACGTGATGGTCTGACCCTGGACGTTAGCCTGGTAGTAGATGCCCTTAATGCTCACAAACACCTTGGTCAAGGCTCTAGTGGCTACAACGTAGTTCTGCCACTCACGCACAAGACGCAGACACATACTAGTGACCTCAGCGTGGATCCCGTTGCCCGTAGGCATGAGAGCGAAGAGGTGGACGAGACACAGAGCGTCGTCCAGGTCTCCTAGAGCGTCCACGAAGCGCGGATAACGCTCCTTAACAATGTGGTCCAGCTCATAGGTAGGGCGGTTCTCGTGCTTGCGTTTGGCATCTTCGTAGTCCTTCTTGCCCATGGCCTTCTTGACTTTTTTCATAAAGGTTTTAAACGCCCGGAACTTCTCCAGAACCGGCTCGTGGGCCAGGAACATGACGTCTTTGAGGTAGTAGTACGTCTTATCCTTGCCCGAAGGTTTCTTCTTGGGCTCGCGAGGGTAGATTCCCTTCAAGATGCACAGACGACGGAAGTCCTTGAGCGAAACCTGCAGACGCTTGAGCGCCTGACTGCGCGTGATGTAGTTGGCCGCCGAGCCGCGCATGCCCTTGCGCTGCTCCTTGCCGAACTTGGCCAGGCGGCGCTTGCTGCCCATCGCATCGGTCTGCTTGGCCTTGATGGACTTGAGCTTCTTCTTGCCCTTCACGCGCTTGGTCGGCATGGTTCCTCTAGGGTAGAGCAGGAGAGGTAGAACGGCAACTGGAAGATTGAGTCGGTTGAGCTCCAGTCGTTTTGGCCAGTCAATTGAAAGACACCTGTGATTGGATGAAAATGTGTGAGAAATGAAGATGTGATTGGATGATAAAAGAACTGGTACAATGTACCAGTTCCATTGTGACGTTTCGTTGGTGGCTACGCAATTGCGGTTTGACACGCTGCAGGCATCTTTGACTGCGTGTGTGACCATGGCGGCGAAGAAACGGAAGCAGGGAGGAAATGCCAAAGCTAAGAAGAAAGCTAAGGTGACGAAGGTGGTGGACACGCAAGAACGGGCTGAAAAGACGCCGCAGGAGACGCAGGAGAACGAGACGAACATGGAGCAGGTGCAGGACGATGTTGCGAGTTCTGAGGCTTCTGGGCTGCTTTCGGCCGAACTATTGGAAGAAATGGGTGGACAAGATGCTGGTGGTGCGTTGGTTCTTCCTGGCCGCCGCGAGAAAAAGCAGAAGGCCGAGAAAATGCCCGAAGAGCTACTGGAGCAGGCGCAACACATGAGCAAGAGCAAACGCAAGAAACTGGACGCCATTGCAGCCAGGAAAGTGAAGGAAGCAAGACGCACGGACCTCTACAAGTCGTTGGAGAAACAGCAGCTCTCGCAGGACCAGATGAAGCTCCTATACAGCACGTCGCAGATGGGTCACAAGGAGACACTACGGGAACGACTCAAACGCTCGCTAAACCGTCAGAAAGCAGGCATTGAACTGTCGGAGGATGCCAAGAGTGAGCTGTTTAAGAAGAAGGACAGACGTGAGGAAGACGAGGATGAGCCCATGGAGGAGAAGTCTGCGAAGAAGACGGCACAGTCCGCTGGAGCTGAGGTTATTAAGGATGACAAACCTTCGACTAATGACGCTGTCCAGGATAACACTGGTAAGAAGAAGCGCCGTAAGAAAAAGGCTTCCATAGTGAGTCGTTCAGTGCCGATGCTGGAGACACAAGAGGAGGTTCAAGTGCCTGAGAGCAGTGCTGCTGCGTCTGTCATGGCTGTTCAACAGACGGAAGAAAACCCTGAAGAAGAGGCTAAGCGTACAAGCTCCCAGAGTGCTGCGATGACTAAACTGGAAGCTCTGCGCAAGAAGAACGAGGAGAAGCGTCGACTCCGAGCTCTGACTGCTGCAAACCCAAAACCTGCGGAGACTCCCAAGCAGGTAGAGGAGCCGACACTAAACCCCGCCGACGTGTATGTGCCCAAGCCTATCGTGATGAAAACTCCAGAAGAAATGCACGAACTCAGCAAGAAGACGAAGCTGTCGTACAAGACTACTCTAGTTACTCTGTCGCGCAAGCCGGAGATCCAGATGGCGCGTATGCAGCTTCCTGTGTGCAGTTCCGAGCAGGAAATCATGGAGGCTATCACTGACAACGACGTGATCATTCTATGTGGTGAGACGGGCAGTGGTAAGACCACACAGGTGCCACAATTCCTCTATGAAGCTGGCTATGGCCACCCCGATCACCCGTCGAACAGTGGACGTATTGGAGTCACTCAACCACGTCGTGTCGCCGCTGTATCCACCGCCAAGCGTGTAGCCGAGGAGCTGAACGTGCCGTTCGGAGCGCCTAAGGGCCACGTGGGCTACCAGATTCGATACGATGCTGAACACGTGAGTGAACACACGCGCATCAAGTTTATGACTGACGGTATTCTACTTAAGGAGATCCAGCAGGATTTTCTGCTACGTCAGTACTCGATCCTGTTGCTGGATGAGGCTCACGAACGCAATGTGAACACAGATATTCTGATTGGTCTGTTGTCCCGTATAGCTCCGCTACGAGCTCAGATGTCACGAGAGGAGGAGGAAGCGTATCAATCTTTATCTGAAGAGGAGAAAGAGACCGCTGACAAGCCTATCAAGCCATTGAAGCTCGTCATTATGTCGGCTACGCTGCGTGTAGAGGACTTTACGCAGAACCAGCGGTTGTTCCCTAATCCGCCGCCTGTGCTTCGAGTGGATGCACGTCAGTATCCCGTGACTGTCCACTTTAACAAGCGCACGGAACTGGATAACTACGTGGACGAAGCTTACAAGAAGGTGATTAAAATTCACAAGAAACTGCCAGAAGGTGGCGTGCTGGTGTTCCTCACAGGACAACGGGAGATCCTGCAGTTGTGTCGCAAGCTCAGTCGAGCGTACTCTGTCGCTGCAAGAGACAAGAAGGCAGCAGAGCTTAAGAGCAGTCGAGCATTCCGCGCACAGCGCAGACAACCAACCGAGAAGTCGAGTAAAGACGACTTTCTACGGGAACACGACGATATCGAAGAAGAGGCTGACTTAGAGGACGCTCAAGTGTACGGTAACGAAGTGGATGAAGACCCTGCGAACGATCTGGAGGAAGAAGAACAGAATTCGGACCAGGAAGACGATGAAGAGATGAACGAAGAGCTGGCAGTGCCGTACCTGCACGTGCTTCCGCTGTACTCTTTGCTCCCGAATGACGAGCAGATGAAGGTATTCGACACGCCTCCGGAGAACCACCGACTGATCGTTGTAGCTACCAATGTGGCCGAGACTTCGCTGACTATCCCTGGTATCAAGTACGTCGTGGACGCTGGACGTACGAAGGAGCGTGTGTTCGATCTTGCGAACGGCATTTCGTCCTTTGAAGTCCAGTGGATCTCCAAGGCGAGCGCGGATCAACGTGCCGGTCGTGCAGGTCGTACTGGCCCCGGCCACTGCTACCGTTTGTACTCGTCTGCAGTCTATGACACGGAGTTCCAGAAGTTCTCGTCCCCTGAGATTTTGTGCCAACCTATTGACGACCTGGTGTTGCAGATGAAAGCTATGGGTATCCACAACGTGCTGCAGTTCCCGTTCCCGACACCTCCGGACCGCCAGGCTGTCAAGAACGCGCTTGCAACGCTGGTGAACCTCGGTGCTGTCTCTCCAGGTGACGACGAGTCTATCACGGGACTAGGCCGCGCTCTCGTCAAGTTCCCTGTGGCTGCGCGGTTCGCCAAGATGCTGCTGCTCGCGCAGAAGCTGAACGTTGTCGAGTACACGATTGCTATCGTTGCTGGTCTTTCAGGCCACTCCCCGTTCATCCACGCTCTGGATCGTCGTGAGAAGGAGAAGAGTGAAGAAGAGAACGCTGATAAAAAGAGTGAGTTGGAGGAAATGGAGAAGGAATGGCGTGAGGCGGAAGAGATGCGGAAACACGCACAATGGATCGACCAGGAGAGCGACGTGCTGAGTCTTCTCCGCGCTGCTGGCGCCTATGCGTACACAGGAGGCAGCAGCCAGTTCTGTAAGGACAATCATCTCCACGAGAAAACGATGCAGAATATGCTCAAGCTACGTCAGCAATTGACTCGGATTGTCAATAAGTTGTACTCGGAAGCCGACGCTATTGAACTCAAGCCCAAGATGCCACCTCCGGACCTCGAGACGCAAGTTGTATTGAGACAGATCGTGGCTGCTGGTTTCTTGGACCAAGTGGCGAAGCGTGTACCCGCTGGAACGATCACGGAAGGCACCAAGATCGAGCGGAACTGTGCGTACATTGCGGCAACGGGTCAAGTGAAGGAGCCTGTGTACATCCACCCACACTCGTCTGTCTTCACGCCCAACCCGAGCAAACTACCGCAGTTTGTAGTGTACCAGCACATCATGCGTACTACCCGTGCGTACATGAAGATGGTGACTGCTATTGAACCGGAATGGCTCGCTGGGATCGGCAAGAACACGCCGCTGTGCAAGTACGCGCCGCCGCTTGCTGAGCCAGCGCCGTTCTACCATGCTGAACTGGACGAGGTGCAGTGCTATGCCAAGGCGCAGTACGGTATTCATCAATGGGCTCTACCGGCCATGCGCATCGCGTATCCGGACCAAGATGCATCGGACTCGAAGGACGGATTGGGCGGCAAGTATCGGTGGTTCGCCAAGTTCCTGCTGGATGGCCAGGTTGTCACCAGTTTGCTGCCGTTCTCGAGCGCACTGAAGGAGCCTAGCCACACGCTGATCCGCAAGAAATTCGACAAGAAGATTCAGCTGCTGGTGGCTAAGCTGCAGCAGAACCGAGTGGCGTCGCGTCGTGCACTTGTTGACAAGTGGAGGAAGGCTGACGGGAAGCTGTTTCTCAAGGCAGAGTTGCAGAGCTGGATCAAGGATAGTCATCAGAATGCTTTTAGTCAGGCGTGGGGAGCGCTATTGAAGGCAGCAGTGCAGCAGGACAAGAGGAAAGCATAGAAACCATTCGACAGCAAGTTGAAGTTGATCAATTTTGAAAGATAAATCAATTTTAACAATCTATAGGATCAGCTAGAGCAATTCAATACAAAATATAGGATGCTTACATGTTGTCCGCAAATTTTAGAATGATCAGATTTGCAGCTCCAAAACTAGTTGGCGCTCTAATTATTTAGCTAACCGTGTTTGGAAAATCGTACTTTGTCGGAGAGTGGGCTAAACTTTAGAATGGTCAGATTTAGTCGTTCCAAAACTAATATAGATTCGTGACGGCGTTCCTAATTCATGCTTGGAGACCACTGGGATCGCGATCGGCGGCACCGCTGGCGGCGCTACCGCACGCGCTGGCGTCTGTGGCTGGTCTTACATCGTCGTCGTCTCCTAGTCGCAGCGTCAGGTCTCCTCTTCTTCACTGTCCTAAAACTATGGCAGTCGTTCCAGTCCTACCGTCGCCACCAAGCCTGGAACGTCCCCGCACTCCCACCACATCAAGTCCAAGCCTTCACCTCCAGTTTGTGGCACGAGACGCAGCGCTTCAAGCCCGATACTCGGGGAATTGTGCTACCATTATTTGACGACATCGCACTGCTGGGGTTCTCGCTTATACTGGAGCTTCGACGTCTACAGGTTCCTCTACCTATAGAGATCCCGCACTGCGGAGACTTGAGTCTAAACCTGCAGAAAAAGATGCAAAATCAGGATCCATCCGTGACTTTCTACGACGTCTGTGAACAGGCTGCAAATGCTGCAATAGAGAGCCGTCAGCTCTTCTGCGTGGACCTGGATCACTGCTACCACAAGTTCCGCAGCTTCGACATCAAAGTGCTGGCTGTGGTGTACTCGGAATTCCAGGAAGTGATGCTTCTAGACGCAGACACGCTCTTCTTCCAGAGTCCCATGACACTATGGGAGACAACCAAGTACAAGAGCACGGGGACGCTGTTCTTCAACGACCGCATCAGCTACGAGCTGTCGTACTTGGCCAAGAGAATGTCTTCAGAGCACGAGAATGTTGGTGCTCTGCATCAATTCCTCGCGGGGTTTGATGTATCTCCGTATAGAAGATTTGGCTCTTTAGAGACTGAATCAAGACCTCAGCTACCGAGGAGCGAGCTGGGGCTAGATTTTAGCTTCCAACCGAGCGAGTTTCTGTTAAATTCGCACGTTTGGAGCCTGCGTAGTGGCCATCAAATGGACTCGTCGCTGATGCTGTGGAACAAGGCGCGACAGCCGAAAGCGACGGTCATTTTAGCGTCTTTTGTCTCGTTGAATGGGTTACCGACGGTGCCGTCGTATGGTGATAAGGAGCTCTATTGGCTCGCGTGCGAGTTGGCGGAGACTGCGTACGAATTCTCCGACTTTGCTGCTGGTACTGTAGGCTGGGAGCTGCTTGCTGAAGGCCGACATAAAGATGGAGTTTTGTGTGGAGACGCATTACAGCATTACCCGGTACAGAAGAACCCGGCCAAGGGACCAGGAGCGGACGTCGAGCCGCTGTACATGAACAGTGATAATATTTTAGAGTGGGGTCGAGACTCTCGCCGGCTGTACCGCACGGCTGCTCGACCTGCAGAGTTTTATCCAGGCTCTTTCACGGAACGGAAGCTGTTGCAGACTTGTCCATTCGATGTGACGACGATGGAGATCGCTCCGATGGAAGCGATGTTACTAGCGCAGCGGCAGCAGCTCTACGATGTGGTGGCCGGATAGATGGACGAGCCCGGAACGTGGTGGAACCCGTTTAATTAGAATACGCGAAGGCGCTTACTGTGGCCCGCCGAACGCGGTGCAGTTTTGATTTGGCGCCACTAAGTATTTTACATGTGCATAAGATTTCGAGTATCTGGAGATCGGAGCTCTTTATCGCCTACGGTTAGGGGAAAGCCCTTGTTTAACATTATGCGACCCTGTGACGAGCCTTCTCTTTGGCAAGGTCGATACGGTATACATGTACGGGTTGTGTATGCGAAGGATAATAGAGATAAACCCAGGCTGTATGGCGGGTGCTGCGTTTCATGCAAGACTGGAAGTTGATGGCCAACTTATCTTTTGGAGAAGAACCAGGTTCAAGATCTGTGAGGAGAGCCCAGTTGATCTGGGATACAGAGTCTGCATTGCAGACTATTAATACTGTATAACACTCCACCATTCTCTTGATTAACGGTAAAGCGAGTTTTACTTGTGGCTGGGGCAATGGCTAGAGGCTGGAAAGCCTGGTGAATAGCTTAATCTACCACGCCAGCATTGTATCGCCGTGATCGCGTACGCAGTGACACCTAATGCTAATGCTGCAGCCGGGATGACAGGAGGGAAGATTCGATTGTCGTGTTGGATCGAATCAAGCGCGTACAAAAACAACACGACCGTCAACTTGTAGGTGAACACGCCCACTGTGAAAAAGTGCAACATACAGTACTTGCGAAGCTCCGGCTCAGCTGCGAGAACCAAGTGAGCCGGAGCCGCACTCTTCGTTCAGGTGCCCTAATTTTGGCTGAAGCTTGCTGCCTGATGGTGTTGATGGCAATACTGTATGGTACAGCAGAAGAATACCCCGATTTAAGCTGTCCCGAAAAGGCAGAGCGTATTTTTTTTACTGGCAATGCTGCTGCTAAGCTGACTGATCTCGCCGTTGACCGGGGATTCGAGACTCGGTTCATACATCGGTGGTAAGCTTAACCATTAAAATGATAAAATTAATCGTCGCCAACACCACTGTAGATAAGACTGGAGTTTTCTTCGCGCTGATGCCAGGCAGCCATGCAACAGCTCTGCGCTGGGCAAGCCCCGGACAAATCGTGTGATCCGCGCTTCCTCCAGCGTCAAGATCCCAAATCCTCCACACCAATCGCTCATAATCATATCTGAGGCAGGGCGAGCTTTGGCCCCTCTCAGCATGAGATAGGGAGCTGGAGCTTCGACACTTGCCGCAATCTGCTCATTCTCCAACTCGCCGGCTCCAGACCACTCAAGCTCCAGTCGCCGATTCGAAAAGAATCGCCTTACCATGAACAAGTATCTGGTACGAGGCCTCGGCTTCTTTAACGATGCCTATGACCTCTTCGTCATGAACATCGTCAACGTTGTGCTCACGGAGCAATATGGCAAGCACGTGTACACGTCATACGTCAAGTCGTGGGTGTCGGCCGCTGCTATCATCGGTGCTGTCATCGGCCAGCTTCTGTTCGGCTTCCTCGGCGACGTCTTTGGTCGTCGCGTCAACATGATCGCTACGTGCATCTTGCTGATTGTTGGTAGTATCCTGTGTACAGTTGCCTATGGAGGCAGTGGCAGCTCGACGCTGTGGTTCCTCGTTGTGGCCCGTATCATCCTCGGTATTGGAATTGGCGGTGAATACCCGCTGGCTGCTTCATCATCGGCCGAAGACTCCACGAGCTCTGCGGAGCGTAACACGCGTGTGGCCACTACCTTCTCGCTACAAGGAGTGGGTCAGGTGGTGGCCGCCATTCTGGGCAATCTGCTCGTGCAGGCTCTGGCCGATGGCAAGCCTGGTGAGAACAGTGACTCGCGTCTCGAGACGGTGTGGCGTCTGCTCTTCGCTATTGGTTGCATCCCCGCTGTTGTGATCTGCTACTACCGTATTACTGCCGAGGAGACGGAGGCTTACCGGGCGATGCAGGAGCGTTCGGCTGCTGCCGCTCAAGTGGGCGCAGCGAAGAAGGCTCGCTTGTCTTTCATCATCCGCCACTACTGGGTTAGTCTTCTCGGTACGGCCGGCACGTGGTTCCTCTTCGACATCATCTACTACGCCCAGAACCTCTTCTCGGCCAGTATTCTGTCCGTCATCGGCGTTAAGAACTCGTCGCTGCAGCAGGTCACCACGATGAACGCGTTTGTGGCGCTACTGGCCCTACCCGGTTACTACGTAGCCATCTACTTCATCAACAGTCTGGGCCGTAAGAAGATGGCGCTGCAAGGTTTCTTCTTCATGGGCGTGCTCTGTCTCATCCTGGCCATCTTCTGGGATGATCTGCAAGACCAGACCGTGCTGTTCATCGTCCTGTACGGCCTCACACTGTTTTTCGCCAACTTCGGACCCAACACGGCCACGTTCGTGCTACCGACTGAGATGTATCCGACCCCGATCCGATCCACTTGCCACGGTATCTCTGCGGCCTGTGGCAAGGGTGGAGCCGCCATCGGTTCGTTCGGTTTCTCTATCTGGGTATCGAACGAGAGTTTCGGCTACGACGGCGCCTTCTACACGTTCTGCGCCATCGCGTTCGTGTCGATTCCGCTGACTTGGTTCTGCGTGTTCGACAACAATGTTCCAATTGAGGAGATGGACGCCGAGTTCTACCGCAAGCTTCACGGTGAGGACGAGTTCACTCGCGACTCGTTTGCCTCGAAGGGAGCCGAGGCAGAAAAAGAGTCCGGCTACAAGTCTGTGAATACTCCGTCTACGTCGTCGTAAATTGGTAAGACGACCGAAATCCAAAGACAGGCTGCACTTTAGGCTAAAGTTTAGCAGTAAGATAGATTATCGAAAGAGATAAACAACAGTCCAATGAAAATTCTTAATCCAGAGTTGGCAACTCCACATAGCAATTTGAATTTGAATTTGTTGCGGTTATGGCGACTACGCCCAAGGCGCGCTACACAGCAACCCCTACAGACGCCAGGTAAATGCCCTATTTATGTATTAACCCTTTCGCGAGGAGCGCTTATAGGCTCTTTGGAACTATACTATACAAAGTTAAGTCAATTCAATGTAAAAGGGCGCAAAAATCGCTATAGATATAGACAGGGTGTGTGAGCAGATCAAACATGATGCAGCTGGCAGTTTAGGTCGCGCTGTGATTGGCTAATAACTGATCATTTGGATTGGTCGAGCCCTCTACTATTTTGATTGGTCAAAACAAAATGATAGATTGCGGCACTGCGACCGTTTATGGATGATGACACGCCAGCGTCAACCAGAGGATGATGTTCGCGTTCGTGCCGTTCTCTGACGGAGGCGAATGACAAGGCTACGGTGCTATACATTACCGGGGGCGCCCACGCACACATATATTTATAAAGGTGCTGCTACGTGATGCCCGACATATACTGCTGTATCAGCGGGATGCATGGTTTCCAGGTGCAGCTACATGGTGCCCGAAATGTACTGCTGTATCAGTGGAATGCATGGTTTCCACTGGCTTGAGTACGGGTGTTGCATGTATCTTCATTTCCGTATGGGTCTCTGCAAGGGGTGAATTCACCTATAGTGCATATATCTTACTTGTGTATTGGATAAGATAAACTGTGTATGCAATGCTTTGCCGCCAAAACTTGCCGCCCAATTTTGTGGGTACTCTAAGATTTAATAACCCCGATTATTTAATCTATACAAGACATGAAGATTGAGACAATGGCTGTAATGACGAACCTTTATATTTTCTACGAATAGGCGACGCGTGTCAGCCTATCGCTCTCATTTACAAATCAGGCCAGGGATGGCAGAGGCGCCGGGGCAGAAGCGGAAGCATGACAAGGCGCCCGGTGCCAGGAAGCGCCGCCGCGTGAGGTCCAGCCTCGAGGGGGCGCCTACAGAGACTGCCAGCGCTCTAGGGGGCGTTGAGGTTTTCAAGGACGTGTGGGGATGGCTGGTGAAAGCAGGTTGGACCTCCAAGCGGCCATTTAGCAAGTCTTTAGATTCGCGCTACAAGTACGTTCGTCCTGGAGGAAGGCATAATGACAACGAGGGGGGTGACTACCTCCTCGGCGAACTGGCCGTCCTACGATATGTTGAAAACATGCGCGTCAGTGAAGTTGCTGCAGAACAAGCTAATCAGAGTACAAGCGAGGGAGAAGGTGCTGCAGACATCGTGGTTCTGTCAGATCTAGTAGTTTCACTAACGTTGTGCTTGTTTGTGGCACAGTGGCTGGCGTCAGACGGGCTGTCGGTCAGGCAGTCGTCACTGAGCACCGCGAGCACGGAACCAGCGAGCAGGAAGCTCGAAGCACGTCCAGAGCAGCAGGTGCAGCTTGCAGATTGTCTTGGATACAAGCGGTTATGATTGTCTGACATATTCTTTGTGTGAATAGGTGCTGTTGCGGACGGCAGTGAGGCTTTGGGCAACATCGCTGCAGATGTGGTAGCTGTCGTCGGAGAACGAGAGCGAAGTAAGCGAGGAGACCGTGCAGAACTCAATGATCAGCAAGCAGCTGCAAGCACATTCGGTACAGATGGTATGTCACGCGTTGGGGCTTGAATGGTTAATTGTACGGCTGGCATTGTGGTTGGTGGTGCGCAGAACGTGGCGCCGGTAAGGTGGGAGAGGTAAGTGCTGGTGGCAGTGGTCATGGCGACCAAGAAGTTGTTGTGGAGCGTGGTGCACAAGGCCATGACCCGCGAGAGCGTGGTGCGCGAGGATGTGGTGCGCGAGGACGTGGTGCCCGTGGTGGCCGTACGGGTCGGTCGGCGGCACGAACTGCAGACACTACAGGTGCGACTAACATTTAAGGTTGCGAGAGGGATATGGCGTGACTTACCGTGAGTGTGCTGGTGAAGTATTTGCAGGTGTCCGTATTGATGATGCCGTTAGTCCGGCAGCTGACTCTACCCGTGGTGGTCATATTTCTGTCGCTGTAGTCCCTGAATCGCCACAGCCTGCGAGTACAACGCTTACAGGGGCAACAGGAGCTACAACAACGCCTTCACGTACACCACCTATCATGCTGCAGGCCGTCTACGTGAACAAACTAGTTGCGTTTTCGCCGGATAAGTAGCGATGGATGAAAGCAAAAACCTACATGCCTATTGGTACTGCCTACATTATTGGCCGTGTGTATCGTCAAGTCAAAAAAGGGACGAACTCTTCGCTATTTCAAATTCGATGGCTTGACAGCCAGTTCCAAGGCGCCGTGGAGCACATTAGTGTGGGTGAGGTGCAGCTTGGTACCAAGAACTATATCTCGCTTACGCGAGTGAAGAACCCCGATTGGAGGGTTCTGGTTCGGCCTGATCCTACTGACGAGATCAACTTCGAGGAGGACGAACTGGACGAAGAAGAAGTGGTACTTGAGGCCTTTGACCCTACGGAGCTACTTCCAACCAGCCTCGCCGAGGTAGAAGCTATCAGAAGCATGCGATTCGTTCCGTCAGGTGAAGTTGAAGTTCCTTCGTACCTGTACCAGCACAGTGATGGATCAACTCAAACCTACTTGCGTCCGGAGTTCGAGCATTTGTTTGAGCATTCTGCTAGCTCAAGCTTCTTCGCCTACATCCCTCTCTACTTTTGGCGCCAAGTGCTGCATGAAACCAACAAGTACGCCGTGGTGAACAACATCCGCATGCATATGCCGTTCACTCTCGACGAGCTCATGATTTTTCTGGGCATTCTCTCCTTTATGGCGATGAATGACAAAGGCGAGTATGCTAATTAATGGGGTCTACAAGCGGAACGCAGTCCCGCTTGTAGTACAAGTGTCCCCTCTTAGAGTGCAAAAGTACTTGCGGGCTGTTCCCACGAGTACGATGGTTTCGTTCTGGGCCATCTCCGTTACGACATCGTTGAATAAAGTGGCCCCCGCTGCGCTGTCGTGTTAAACTTGCTGGTGTATGTATGCACGCAGTCGAGAGCGACAAGAACAAACGCCGGGTTATCGTCCCCACCGTCGAACGCCGAGTACTGCAACCTGCCGCGCACAAACGACACTCCGTCATCATCGCATCGAATCGCGCCGCCTCGTGCAAACTCGGCATGCAGTAGCCGCTCTGTTCTGCCGAAACGTGCGCGGTGGGACACACTACGTCTGCCGTCGAGTTGCCCAGCAGCAGAGTTTCGAGCACAATGCACGCACTCCCGTTGCCAACGGACCACACTCGGGCTGCCATTTGCAAGGGTGCGTTAAGTTAGTGAAATCCGCGAAGTGCGTGCAAGAGTTGGCGATCTCGCGGGGGATTGTGTTTTATGCTGTTCGACAGGCGGACAGAGCGCTGCATTGCGATCACGTCAAGAGAACGAGGTTTGACGCCGCGACCCGTTTTTTTCGAAATTTCGGAAATCATTCCCGCCAAAACGCTGCCAAATCACGACAAGAGACGAGATAGTGAGCGGGTGATCAGCATGATGTGCGCGAGGCTTACGTCGTCCGTAGCCCGATCCAGGCTGCGCAAGCGACTGTTCCGAGATGGCGACACGCGGGCGAACTCAACCGTGCAAGAATCGCTGGCGGAGACGCTCTGTGGCCAAAGAGATCGACGTGCGCAGCGAGATGCTTGACTGCAGTCCCTGGCAGAAGATTTCGACGTCTCCTGCTTCTCAGAGAGCGCACCCGATGCTCTCGCTGTGCTGTCCCGCTGTGCACAGCTAAGGCGGAGATTGTGGTACTATGGGGGACTATGGGGGAGCTCTGCAAGACGAATTACAGTCGCGACAAGTTTCTGTCAAGATTCGCCATTTCTGGGTTAGATTTGGTATTTGCAATTTTGAAAGAGCCCATGCTCGTGGACTGCTGCAAGTTGGACGGCAAGAGAGAAGGCACAAGACGGTCACGGAGACGCGCTGTTAACGTCGTTGCGCGAGAACTGCGTTCGCTACGAGCTATCGCGCGAATTCTGGGATGCTCGCCGATTGAACCTCTTTGAGTGTCGTGGCGGCTACGTCGGCTATCTTTTGCTGGTACTATATCACTGAGATGTTGGAGCTACGGCCGTCATTTTGGAGGTGGTGTGGTCTTCAGAGCGTTGGTGTGGCCGAAGTTCTGGCCGATACTACTTTCCACCGGAGAAGGACGCGAACGGGCTATTCTGCACTCTTGAAGTTTCCTGGCGAACGAGAGACCGCCAGCTTCTGCCAAGTGCCGCTACAAGACACAGCAAGTCACGAGGATTGGGCTGAGGCTGTGGCAACGCCGGGGAGTGAAGACTGAAGCCACCAAGAGCTACACTGTATCACCAAGTCAAAGAGGAACGCTGGCTCGAAGTTTCGCCGTGTTCTGCCGTCCAGGGTGATTGGCTGTTGCAACCACTCTACGGGCGAGATACCAGCGCTATGGACGTCCTGTTGGTGTCAGCGTGGGCTTCAGGGGAGCTGTGGAACGTCTCGCTATTGTCGCGAACGAGAGTCCGTGGCCACCTGCAAGAAACAGCACAGCGACCGGACGTCTGGGAGACTTTTTGGCGGGCGACGGGGGATGAAGGTTGGACGCCGCGAGGAGCAGAAGCTGGTGACGAGGTTTCGGGGAGACAAGCGCTTTAACTGCTGGATCTCTGCTGACGTATCCAGCTCTGCCGACTGCTTTGGATGAAGTTAGCGACGGCACGCTTCAACGTGAAGGTTTCAGAGAGGAATTTCTCTGCGGTTGTGGTGGCTGCTGAAGGTTTTCGAGGTCTTTGCAGTCCTCGACTCCCGTTGATGAAGAGACTGGGTCCAAGTGTCCGTACGACTACTGCAAGAGCACGTGAGCGACTTTCAAGCAATTGCAGAGCTACTGTATCATTCGTACCATCTCCGACTCGCAGACGGATTGTCTAGGCCCGTACAAGTCCAGCGACGTTGCCAGTGCTGCTTGTCGGATAAGAGAGAGAGAGGAAGAAAGTTGGAAGATAACACCGACTACTTTCATGTTTCCTTCGTTCTTTTACAGACGTTAATACAGACACTAGACTCATGAGTCATGACCCTTTGACGCTGTGCAGCTCTTCCTCTCCACCAGGACATGGAGTTACAAGCTCACCAAAACACGAAGTAAAACCTTAACGTTTTGAGGACTTGAATAGGGTTTTTTACATTAAGATTAGGAAGAGTACTTCCATAGGTATGTGCTACCTACCGCACATCTACTGAGGGGTGGTGGTGGACTTGTACACGCCGTCCTTCTCCAGGTCGTTCTGCTTGGCGACAGAGCTGAACGACTCGCGGGTGAAGTCGTCGGCGCCGTGCAGCTTCTGGTAGAACTCTGCGTCCATCTCGTCAAAGCCCTGCTCGTTGTCGAACATGCAGAACCAGGTGAGCGGGATCGACACGAGGGTGATGGCGGCGAACGTGTAGAAGGCGCCGTCGTAGCCGAAGCTCTCGTTCTCGACCCAGATGGAGAAACCGAAGGAACCGATGGCGGCACCGGCCTTACCAGCAGCCGCAGACATTCCGTGGCACGTCGATCGGATGGGCGTAGGGAACATCTCCGTGGGCATGACGAAGGTCGACATGTTGGGACCGAAGTTGGAGAAGAAGAGAGCAAGACCGTAGAGGATGATGAAGAGCACAGCCTCCTCCTTAATGTCATCCCAGAAAATGGCGAGCACCAGGAACAGAATCGTCATGACAACGAAACCCTGCAGCTGGATGACCTTGCGACCGAGACGGTTAATGAAGTACACGGCGACGTAGTAACCGGGCAGAGCCATCAGAGCGACGAAGGCGTTCTGCGTCGTCACGACCTGCAGCGACGCGTTCTCGACACCGACGACGGACAGGATACTGGCTGAGAAGAGGTTCTGCGCATAGAAGACAATGTCGAACAGGAACCACGTGCCGGCCGTACCCAGAAGGCTCACGCCGTAGTTGCGGATGATGAACGTGAGACGAGCACGCGAGGCCGTCGGGTTGGCATTCGCAGCAGCCTGGCGACGCTCCTCGGCAGCCTTGTACGCGTCGGTCTCCTCGGCGGTGATACGCCAGTAGCACACGACGATGGCCGGGATGACACCAATACCGAACAGCAGACGCCAGACAGTCTCAAGACGGGAGTCGGCGTTCTGGTCCTTGTCGCCGTTAGCGAGGGCCTGGATGATCAGGTTGCCCAGAATGGCAGCGGTCAGCGAACCCACTCCCTGCAGGGAGAACGTAAGGGCCACACGCTGGTTGCGGTCGGCCACGGACGTTGCGTCCTCAGCCGTTGACGAGGCGGCGAGCGGGTACTCGCCACCGATACCGATACCGAGAATGAAACGAGCCACGACCAGGAACCACAGAGTGCCCTCGGCCGAGCCACCGTAGGCGACCGTACAGAGGATACCACCGAAGATGAGCAGCGCGCACGTGGCGATCATGTTGACACGACGACCGAAGACGTCGCCAAGGTAACCGAACGCCAGCTGGCCCACGACGGCTCCGATGAGGGCCGCGGCAGACACCCACGACTTCATGCTGGACGTGTACACGTGCTTGCCGTACTGCTCCGTGAGCACGACGTTCACCACGTTCATGACGAACAGGTCGTAGGCATCGTTGAAGAAGCCGAGGCCTCGCACCAGGAACTTGTTCATCTTAACTGCGCTTGGGAGTCCTGGAGGCTTGCGAGGAACGGAGCAAAATGCGGAATGATCCCCAGTCTCAAAGCTGAGATCGGCACCAAGACAAACGACGACACCAGCTGAAAAAGCTCAGCGGATGCCTTGGTGGTTGGCAGCGAGGCTGCCCCTTACCCACGAAAGGCATCTGATTAGAAAACCGGCAAATAAAAAGAACCCATGGTGAAACGGTACAGTTGTAGTGGTACAAAGAGATCGGCCAAATGATGAATAGCCGGTGCGGTCTCACCCTGGAGATTCACCCTTGTGAGCTCCCTGCGCTGCTAACGGTTGCTAACGCAGCGCGAATCTAGAGAGATTCCTGGTTGCACTTGTTCGCGCGACGCAGCCTGGCGAAAACGGGGCCCGTATCTAATTGCCATTCAAGATTAAAATTGGACCAGGATTAAATTGGTTTGGGCGAGATTAATGTGGCGCCACCGAGCATGTGGCCCAGACTCACCAGCTACGATCACTTGAGAGCGACGCAGTTCATCAGGGAAAACAGGAAGCTTTTACTGAAGTCTTTCCAAAGCGCTCGTGGCCACACGAAAGCTCTCCCCACGATCTCTTTCACTCTATTTGTATTTCTAATTCCCCTATTCCCCTGACTATCCCCGCTATGTTTTGTAGGCTAGGTCCAAAAAGCCGGACTGGGTCTGAGGTTTGCTTCGCTCAGTTTCGAGACATAGACTACCTACTGCGACAGTTTCTGGCAGCCAAACTGTGTATTTTATTATTAGACTACATGTACTGTTGGTAAACTGCGTTTGCCAAACACCGAGAATGCGAGGTTTGGGGAGTACGGTACGACTTTCGGAATCCGCAAGTTTCGGAACCCGCGATGGTCTACATTGTATTGTCGCCCACCTCACTGAGTTGGGCTACGCAGGAGACCGCCCTCCTCACTGAGCAGGGCACTTTGTAGATGAGCTTGAGCACATGCACACGGCGGGCATCGTCTCAACAATGGCCATTGAGACGGTGTCAATGTCCAGTTTGTCACAGTTTGGCCAGGAAACAGCTCGGAAACGTGAGATTCGCTTGTGTTTGTTGTGCAGTCTTCGAGAATGCGACGGAAAATAGCTAAAATCTACAGATTCGTCCAAATCAAATCGGGCTCTCCTATGAACCAGACCAAACTGTCAGAGATCGTGCATTACGTACAGAGACCATGCAGCTTAAAGTGATTAAAATTCTACCGCCGGTCCATTTCTAAATGTATTATAGTCAGTCCACTCTACGTGTAACAGTCTGCACGAAGATAATTTCGTCCTCTTGGCCACCAAGCGCAGTGTGCTTCACGTGCTTGCCGTCTGCAGACAAGACTTATCCATTACGTTTCCTGGTAGTTTACCAGGATGTACAAAAGACTCGTCATCCAGTACAACAGCGACATACATGCTTGACGTACATGAATTGCATGCATGCCGCTTTCCAAACGGAAGCCTCAACATCTTCCACAAATATGGGTACTACACATGTAGTGAATTGGCCGGAGGTGGTTTTTTCGCAAGAAGGACCTCGCACTACGACTCGTAGTCTACGAGTCGCAGCAGGACGTGAACATCGCAGCGGATCACTTCAAGTACCGACATCTTCGCAAACGTAACCTTGAGCATCTCCATCATTTGGTATGCGAGGAGGCTCCCCTTGGAGGAGCTACCAAGAACTTCTTGAAGAAGCGGTCGGTCCACTGGATTGCTTGCATGCATTCAGCCGATGATTCCCACTTTGTTGGATGGCTTCACGCCCATACGACTCATGGTGCGGGAGCACGTTTTAGATTAGGTACGAGCTGTGCGTACACTATTCTTGTGCGTACAATATTGCTCATGTGATCAACTTGAAGAGCCGTAGAATCATAGATGTCATCAAACCTTAGAGGAGCTCTGTAGTACGCTGGCACGCTTCCACCCGGTAGTCGTGGAGCACCTTAATAACGTGTAGTCGACATTAAATTATTATAGTGCGCAGTCCATTGCGAAGGAGAAACAGCTCTCTCTGCCCAACTTTCGGCAGCCGCAACCTTGATTTGTGAAGTACACCTTTTGGCCCTGTAGCCGTAACGACATTTCAATACCTCTATGATCTCTCCTTGAAGCAGCGTCCAGTGCCGTAGAGCGCATCGATGGATATGCAATCACTGCGCCATTTTAGATAGCGCGCTACATCAAAGTCCGTGGTCACCGTGGTCCATCCCTCTGTTCTGGTTCAAACCGCTTGATCTCAAATCCTAGCCGCCGCATTCTTCCTTGCATTCGTCGACTAAGCATTTACGCACCTCCTCGTCAACCCCAGTTGCTGCCAGCAAAGTGGTTTCCGTCACCACCGGAGTGAAAGACAGAAGAAAAACTGTTGTAGACAAATTTTGCGCGGCAGAGGCACCCTACTTACGGTACTCCCGAAAGTCTATTGCCTTGAAGCGGCCCGATCCTTGAAAGAATTACTGACCGCAACATGCAGCGAGCCTCACATTTTTCTTTGTGTTCTGACGACGAGTGGAGCTGGATAATTTGTTCCGCTTCCATATATGAGACCACGGGCGACAGCTTCCCAAAACGAAGCTGATTTGTACCCAAGATGCAAATCATGCACCAAGAAATGTCCATCGATGATTTTTCTCCAATATGCAGATGAACGTTGTGGACTAAGCGACATAACTATTTTGTCCCGAACAGATAGCGCTGGACCGTTCCATCGTACAATACAGGCGAGAGCAGCGCAGATACAACCATGTTTCTCCTACGATTCGTAGGCTACGAAAGGTCTGCACTCAAAATGCCTAATCGTACTGCGTCATCAATACATGTTCGTTTTCGGCATTGCACGAGTGACACCTCAACCAAGCCTAGACACCAAATCAATTACAATAACAGTATTATTCCATCTCTTTTCTCACGTGAGAAAAGATCATATTATAATCATGGTACGGATGCACTGCGAGAAAGCAGCGGAGACTCGGGAGTCAGAGGGCTTTCCGCGATCGACTTGAGTTTAAGCGTCGCTTCCTCGATATTTTCAGGTTCTTTCTTGCCCAGTCGACGGCGATAGACTCGAGCGAGCAGCACTCGACGCAACAGTGGACGATGTTCGCGTAGGAGTCTCACCAGCCGCATTTCACGCTGCGTTGCCGACAAATTCGTCACCTTTTGTAACGATTCACTCATTCTGTAGTGCCAGAGGTACCACTTGTCGTACTTTGCGTTGTCCACGGGGGCAAGGAGCTTGCGCTGTGCACGTTGACGTGCCACCTCCTCGGACCACGAGAACGTATTTCCACACAAGCAGTGCAACGCGTCACATCCATCCACCATGACGACTGTGACGTTACAGCCGCGGCATTCCACGACGTGTTCATCCTCAATAAAGTCTCGACAGTCACCACCGTGGTGGTTCGTGGCCTTGCACTTGAAGCACACGGCCACTCCACAACAAATCGTACGCGTGTCCGGGTTCTTGTTCAAATGACGCAGCAGCAGCGCCGCACGTCGTTCTTCGTCCACAATTTTCGGCAGAAGTCTCCACAGAATCTGCTCCACATTGTCCTTAAACTTCTCCGTTAAGAAACTGTAAAATTCCGTCGCATCTTGACGATGGTAGCAGTATTCTACACCAAGTTGATGCAGTTCAGTTAAAGCTTCGACCTGTTCAATAGGCAGCTCTAACTGGGCATCTTCGTCGTCTCCATCCTCCGACTCTGCGTACCGTTCTGGTAGCATTGTGTAGTCTGCAAGATGACAGCATGGACTCTGAAAGCCGCAGCTTTGGCGACAAAGCATCACGTACTTATCCAACACATGGCTGTTGTCATCTACATACTGAAGCTGCTGCTGTTGCTCCTTTCGGTCCTGTTCCTGTTCGGGTTCTTGAGTTTCTTGTTCCGGTTGCGGCTCCGGCTTTGGTGGCAGGATGAACTGCTCCCATTGGTTTTTATTGAGTAGATTGAGGCACACTGGGCAGCGGACTTTAGGTAGGACGCCCGGGTAGAAGGAGTAGACGCTGGAAGTGAGATGACGGACGAGGCAATGACTACAGACCTCGGCCAGACACTCGACGCCGCACAGTTGGAAGACAGAGGCTGGAGCGTCCATGCAGATCTGGCAGAGAACGGGGAAAGCTTCGTAGTCAACGGGCGTGAAGGCGGCGGGAGCGACTGCATCAAGTGCACTTGGTATGATGGCGACACGTTGTGTGGAGGCAGCCATGGCGGGAGGACGCTGGTTGAAAAATGAGTCCATTGTTCTTCGAGTCAACTTCGAGTTGAAGATGGGTACAAAAATGACCATCACTCAGACGTACCGGTACACCATGGGTTAAGAGAAACGGTACCGATAGCGAAAAGTTAAACAGTGATTAGCCGAAATGAATAGGGTTGCATAGAAAGACCCGATTATAAACACTGCGAGAGCTTATGCTACCGGTGCAGTGATACGCATAGGCCCAGATATTGTTCTTGCTCAGAACTATACTTGCTGCGTTTCAGTTTCCTCATTTCCGCTAGCAACTGTCCGCGTCATAGGGTTTAGGGTAAGCCCGGACATACAGCCAGGGCTGCGCACAACGCATATCGTATTGATTGGACTGTGAAGTGATGCGAAGTTAATAATTGTGTTATTTTCTTATTGCTCCAATGAGGAACATCTGCAGGCACATCCATCACTAACGACCTGCTGCTCCCATATCTCACCGAGTGCAAAACGCGGAATCGAGGAAAACAGACACGTGCATTCGAATCAGGAGGGAGGGGGGGGGGGAGTACCCTGAGAACCCTCCCGCCGCGCATCACCTTCCAAACAAACACCCACAACACCTCCCTCAGCACCTACCACCTCAAATATTATAAGACTGTGCAATGAAAATATTACAAATCAAATATCACAATACTTGAAACTGTAAAAATTACCTGCTCAGTTGTAGCTGCCAATATCTACGCAACCCAATCAGCTGTTGCTCTCCACAGCTTGAGCAACTGCACTCGCATCCCACATACCGCGATTGTACTGCAGGAACAGTATAGTCTCCAGCGTCATTGGGTTGAGACTGCGACGGAGACGCGAATACACGATGCCGGCGCGCGAGAAGAGGCGCTCAACATCGTTCCAGGCTGGCGGGACCCACTTCAAATTGGCAACCGATGTCGTTGGTGCTTCCTCAGAGAGTGCTGCCTCAGCAAAATACCTTTTCTTTGGGGAACCATCGGCGTCCTCCTCTGCTTCAGATGGCTCGGTAGAGCCCAGGAGCTTCGCCACAGCAACTTTCTCTGTACGGGTAAGTGCTTGCACCTTCCCCGCCAACACCTTAACCACTCCATTCTCGAAGTCTGGAAACTTCACCAACCCAGAGGTAGCAGAGAGCTGGGTACTCGTGGACGGGTAGTGCTTCACCACATGGTCGAAAAGCGCTTGTACGTTGAGCAAGGGCACCGTCGACGTCTGCAGTTTCTTGTTGACACTCTCTAGGTCCTTGAGGTCTTAATGAAGAGCTTTCAGTCGAACGTTCTCCCGGGGTGAGGAGATGAAACCGGCCAGTCCATCACCCAGGCAATCCAGTTTGCCGTAGAAGCGGAAGTAGCGATCGACCAGGAAGAATGTACTACTCCAGCGAGTCGCATTCCTGTAGACAGGCATGAGGATGTCCATCTCACGAAGATGGTGCCAAAACATTTTTATGGTGTTCAGCTTCACCATCAGTAGCTGTACCTTGTCAAGTAGGTCAGAATGCTCGCGCATGAGTGCTTGAATCACCAGGTTGAACCGGTGGCTTGCACACCCAATCGTGGGCACTTGCGTCTTCCTAGCGATAACAACATTCACGGACGCATGGTCGCAAACATAGAAGCACAGCTGGGCCGCCTCAATTCCATAAATGTCGAGCACTTCGTCAAGTAGATCAATGATGGCGTCAGAGCTCATGTCCGCCTGTCGCGAAGCCCAGCAAAATCTTTTCCAGCTCCATGATGCCGATGCTACCCACAAAGTGAGTGCCGTCTTCGGTCCATGTGTCGATAGCTAAGCCGAACTTTTTTGCCCTACAGCCGCTTCATGATGGACGCTTGCACGACGCCTTCGAAGAAAATATGCTCTTCTGCAGTGTCTTCACGCTTATGGTACTGAGGTGGGTGTACTTGCGCGTCTTCGCCTTCTCACACATGTTCAACTCACGGTTCTCCATGACGATCCAATCTAACCAGTTGTAGATGTTTCGCGAGAAAGCGTCACCCTTCACGAACGCGTCCAGGCCTCCTTCAAGTCGCTGGATGGATCGAAACTCGTCCTCGTAGGTGGTAGTGCGGCAGCGAGTGAGGTGCTCCACCAATTTCGTGTATCCTGTTCCACGGGCTTGCTTTCGGCGCATAAAGCACATGCGGCACTGGTAGTAGTCACCTTCGTCGGGAACGAAGAGAGCAGCAGCAAGCGACCTTGGAGAAATGGAAATTATTGATGCGGCGAAAGGGGGGGGTAGCTTAAGGCAAATTGAACAATGAGGTTAAATGGAGCCTCCAGACAGCTTCTTCTCGATGGATGGTGCTCGTTCGTGCAGCTTCCGACCACCAAATGTATAAAGTCTGGTAGCGAACTTCATATTTTTTATCTCGTCTAATGAGGATGAAGGGTCAATTACTTATTGCAATATCTTATAGGAAATTATTATTACGGATATTGAAAATTGCCAAGCCCTGCATACAGCACAATTTGATGCTAATGCGTTGGCGACGACTTCATTCTAATAATGCTCCTTTTCTACTCAGCGTTCTATGTCTCCTGTGTCCAGCCTGTGGTAGTGTAAGATAGAGGTGCGGTCGAGATTCACCGTGAGAAGGCACAACAAAACCTTTTCTTAAGAGTGAATTCACTGTTCCAAAGTGTTATCCGCTACAGGATATCTGACCACCCTGGCTAGTGAATAGAGATAGTCTATTCACTTCGGCATGTTCATAGGACATCTCTCGATGATGTTGTGTTACTTTATGACTACTTTTATTCCTATCACTACACCGATAAAGTTCCAAAACTGTCAATAGTGAAACAGGGAGTGTATTTTTTCCCCCTTTTCACTACCGGTACAATTGCTCTTAATATTCACTAACCAGGGTGAATAGATGTCATGTAGCGAATACCACTCCGTTTCACTTTACTTGTCCCCTTCAACTTTAGCCCTGTTTCAGACTACTTGTCCACCAATTTAAGTTTAGTTTAACTATGAGGAGATGGGGAAGTGTCGCCCAAAACACATAAACGGCGCATACTGCTCGGAGCTGGGACTAAACGAAGGGGCTTTTTAGGTGGAAAAGGATTAATTTTGGTTAGAACCCCTTCCATTTTGTCAGAAATCAGATTTGAGATGCAGCCCTACTTCAATGCGCGTATCAACTCTGGGAGTTGATCGATTAAGTATGGACGACCCTCCAGTCACAGACGGTCTGTGACGATAGTGTATCAGTTCCGGGAACAGATGCATCAAGTATGCAAGAGACTTCAGCTACAAGCAGTAGCTGTAAAGTCGGCGTGTCAGCTCCGGGAGTTGACACGGCCGTGATTTGTTCAAAAATCACGGAAGGCTCCGCCGCAAGGTGTCGAGGTAACAAAGGTGTGTCAGCTCCGGGAGTCGATACAAACTCCACCGCAAGGCGTCGAGGTGTCAAAAGCGCATCAACTCCGGGAGTTGATGACGCGACAAGCAGTGTTGGCGGTTGCAAACGTCCAACACCATAAAAGCTTGCGTGCTCGCGTGTAGTCGGGCTGCACGACGAAGCAAAATGCAATCAAGCCGGGCTTGATTGTGTGCGTCCGCGGAAAGAATCCGCCGACGGTTACGACAACGGAAACCCGTCCAAGGCGGGGCCTGGACGAGGAACAAGTGGTGCCGGGCTCCATAACAAGAAACGACGGCGCAAGCGACACAAGCTGCGCAAGTCTCGGTCCGGGACCGAGACGCTACAAGAGATGTCTGCCGGCAGACATCGGACACGACGTCGAGTGTCGAGACGTTGAACGTCTTGACACGGACCCGTACTGGTCTCCAATACCGGTCAATTCATTTGGAGAATCCTCCGACGAGTGCGTCGAAGTTGACGTCGCTTCCAGTCATGGGCTCGATGCGCTTTGCGAAGGACCTGTACGACGGACGCATCGAAAAGATATGCATCATTTCAGATCTCGAAAGGGTGAAGAGCGAAGCGGAGGAGTTGAGGCAACTCCACGCTGCGAGTACCACTGAGAGTGAGGACACTCTCAGTGCGAAGACGAAGAAGGAGCGCTTCGACGGGCAGAGCTGGGACTCGCCTTCAGCGAGTTCCTTCTACGATGTTCTGCGGGAGCACAAGGATGTGCTTCCGGACGAGATTCCTGCGGAGCTTCCGCAGAACAAGGACATACAGCACGAGATTGAACTCGTGCCGGGTACGAAGTACTGTGTGACGCGGCAGTGGCCACTGCCGCGAGATCAAGTGAAGGCGATCGATCTACAGTTCTCTTGATCTGCGCGACGGATTCTATCAGATCCTGATGCGTGAGAGCGACATTCCTCTCACGGCGTTGAGCACTCCAAGCGGTATGCTTTGGGAGTGGCTCGTGATGCCACAGGGACTGAAACACGCTCCTGCTACGTTCAATAGATGCGTGACGCATCCATTGCTCTCGGTGCGCGGCTTCGCGCCGAGCTACTTCGACGACGTGTTCGTCCACAGCCGGGCTGTGAACGGGAGGACTGACGTTAAGGTGCATAAGGAGCACCTCCGTAAGTTGCTAGGGCTCATGCGTAAGCATAAGCTCTATGCGAACCTGAAGAAGTGTATCTTCGGGGCGAGCGAGATACCCATTATCGGGTGTCTCGTCGGGAAGAACGGCATACGCCCTGACCCAGAGAAGGTCAGAGTAATAAGTGAATGGCCTACGCTATCCAATGTCAAGGAACTGAGCCAGTTCCTTGGACTTGCAACGTACTTGTGCAAGTACGTTGAGAACTACGCGGGCAAGATTCGTTCGCTGTCGCAACTTCTAAAGAAGGAAGCTGAGTGGAAATGGACTGCTAAGTGTCAGCAGGCCTTCGAAGCAGTCAAGCAGGGCTTGACTGAAGCGCCGATCTTGGCAGTGGCTGACCAAGATCGTCCGTTCCACGTCGTGTGTGACGCATCCGACTTTGCGATCGGATGCGCGTTGATGCAGCATGAGCAAGAGGGTCATGATCGTGGAGTCTACTACCAGTCGCGTCAGCTGAAGCCAGCTGAGCGCAACTATCGCGTACATGACAAGGATCTCCTTGCCATTAAGTATGCACTCACGAAGTTCCGAGTGTATCTACTTGGGAGTGGACCGTTCGTGGTCAACACCGACCACGCTTCACTGCGGACTGCAGTGAAGTCGCCACACATCTCGCAACGGATGGCGAGATGGTTGTCGTTCTTCGCAGAGTACGACTCCCGGGTTGAATACAAACCCGGAAGGTTGAACGTCGTGGCCGTCGCATTGTCACGTCGGCCAGATTATGCTGTGAAGACAGCCGACGCCAATCGGATTGGCGTCGAGCGTGTGAGTGCTCCGTCGTCGTCGTTGATCGACGACGTGAAGGCCGCGTATGCGAGTGACGCAGACGCGAAGCAATTGCTGAGCTACGCCTCAGCACCTCCCGACGAGGCGCGGTGGAAGTTGGCACCACACCTTCGTGCTCGTGCACATCGTTATCGTGTGCACGAAGGACTGCTGCTATACAGCGCAGTGGACGATTATGATCTGCGGATGCGGATCATGTACGAGTGCCACGATGCCCCTACGGCAGGGCATCCTGGTCGTGAGAAGACATACTTGCTTCTCACGCGTGAAGCCTGCTGCGTTTTCGCAGGCTCCGCTTCAATCACTTCCGCCACCGTCGGAGTGTTGGCAGTCCATCGCTATGGACTTCGTCTTTGGTCTTCCGCCTGACAGCAAGCGGAGGACTCTTTGTAGACCGATTCAGCAAGATGGTGCATCTTGCTGCAGTGCCGGCTGAAGTGACAGCCGTACAGACAGCACGACTGTTTGTAGACATGGTGTTCAAACACCATGGGATGCCGCTCGACATTGTGTCGGACCGTGACCCACGCTTCACAGCGCGGTTCTGGCAAGAAGTATTTACACTTCTTGGTACACAATTGTCGATGTCGACTGTGGACCATCCGCAGACGGACGGTCAGACCGAGCGCGTGAATCGCGTGCTCGGCGACCTGTTGAAGAGCTACGCACACTCGTTCCAGCAATGGAGCGACTGTCTGCCGATGGCAGAGTTTGCCATCAACAACTCGGTGCATGCCTCGACGGGGCATACACCGTTCTACGTGAATGCGATGCGGCATCCACGCCTTCCGAGCATGCTCGGAACGGTGGATTCCTCCTTAAGTGGGGGAGGATCTACGGTCGCATCCGAACAACCGCAGAAGAGCGCTGATACCGACACAGTATCAGCGATGACGACACGAAGACAAGCCGCGTCTCATTCCGGGAACGAGACGACGAACAAGAACTACGGGTCTGTGCAGGGCACAGATAGCGCACAGACCGGGCCTGCTGCGGGAACGAACGCCGTGCTGAACAAACCATTCAGCACGCAAGCAATGGACTTTGTCCAGCGCCGACAAGTCGTAATACCAGGACGTGATAGTAGCTTCTGTGGATCGACAGAAGCTGAACGCTGACAATGTTGGCAGGAGCAACACAACTAAATTCGAGAAGGGTTCATTAGTTATGTTAGCTACTCAGAACCTACCACGACATGCAGTTTTAGATTTCGGAGCAAGTAAGCTTGCTCCGCGCTTCATCGGTCCGTTCACAGTGCTTGAACGGCATGGCAACGCGTACGCGCTGGACATACCGTTCAGCATGCGGCTCCATCCGACATTTTGCGTCGGGTGGCTGAAGCCGTACACGCAACACGAGCCACCTAACCTTGATGGCTCGCAGAGGACGACGAAGCGGCGTAAGCCAGCTTCTCGAGGGCAGCAACACGCTCGTGAAGCCTCACGACCTGCGTTCCAAGTTCCACTTGGATGTTCTACGCGGTCTGAGCGGTCTGCACGCCCTGCGCCTTCTGGTAACGCAGCTCCTGCTGCAGCTGGGCGAGCTCCACGCTCTGGAACTGTTCCAGAGCGGCTACACGATCGTGTAGAGCACGGGAGTCACGGTCAATCTGGGGTTGACCGTACGAGGGGTATCTTTCCGCCCCCGCCGCCACCACTGCGCGATGCACGCGGCTCGACTCGCTGGATAGTCGAGCGAATCATGAGCTATGAACCCCCGAAGACGAACCGAGATCAGGCTCGTATTCGTATTCGTTGGAGAGGATTTCCTCCCCACCGAGATACATGAGAACCTCGGAACATTCTGATTGAGGACGTTTCGGAAATGGTGAGGGCGTACGAAGCCCAGAACGTAGTGCAGACGTAACGCCTGCACGAGCGCTGCAATCACCGCTGACACTCGGAGCGTCACGACGTTCAAGTTGAATGCGGAGATCACGCAGCTGAGCAGGTACACGCACAGTCGTTTACGCGGTGAGGTCTCGCTCGGAGAGACGCTCAGCCCCAGGGGGGCAGTGCGAACACGCAGTTCCAAAGGGAACTGCGCACGGAATACCCGCCTCCATAGCTTCATTATGGAGGCGATCGATCATATGACGCCTCGAGAAAGTCTCAAAGCGAAGTTGCGCCGCAGTGATGTGGGCGCGGTACGCTTTTACGTCTTTGTTGAAGTTCTCAACAAAGGCGTTCCAAGATTGACAAAGTGCCATCCACTCGGGCACTTTGATTTTGCGCGAAGTCCTCTTCGACGCATGTTATCGGAGCTCATGGAAGAGTCCGATGTAGTAGTCGCGCCTTTGATTCGTCATCGGATTAAAGTGCTGCGCTGCAGCCTCAGCGTTATCAATGATGGCGCTGCACACGTACAGGGGGATCTGGTTCGGTGGCGAAGTCGCACCGAACCTGGAAGCAATCTCGGATACAATTGGCATCCACGGAGCGCGTTCTGTAGGGACCGAACACGGAGAAGAAGGCGTCACCAGCGTTGGTGCCTTCTCTTCTTCTTCGTTACGCGAGCGCTTTGAACTCGAAGCGCTCGGATCGTTTTCACGGGGTCGACGCGACCCTGCGACCGGATCATGCGCGACTGCGGCCGACTCGGAGTCAGCTGCTGAGGACGGGACTTCCCCGTCCTCCATAGGGACATCACTGATGTCCGACCCATAGTCGGTAGGCATGCTACCGTCGGTGTTCAACATCAACGAGCCGTCGAGGACAGTCCTCGGAGCGGCAGCATTGTCCTCAACGCGCGTCTTGTATTGTAGCGCGTGGTATTCGCCGACGGCGAGCCTAGACTCTGTCGTAGTAGTGCCTGCATGCACAGACACCGAGGTGGGGTGGCTGCTGGCACAGGCACGGACGTAGCAGAGTCTGCAGAAGCAGACTCTTGCGCTGGTGCCTTCGTTAGCGAGCTCATCGCGAAATGAGCTCGAATTTTCCGGAGAGTTGACGACCTCGTCAATTCTTTGATTGACGTGTTAAGACTAGCACGTCTTATCTTAACGGGGGGATGATGTAACGGGGTTACACACAAGTGGCTACACGTAGCCACTTTGCAGACCACTGGTCTGTATGCATTTAGGCTTCTCATTGGTAGATAAGCATTTATTTCTACCAATTAGATTAGCAAGGATCTGACAGCCATCGGGTGGCAGAATACCTTTCATATAGGATATCAGTTTTAGGAGGAAACCCAGTCCAGACATAAATCATAAATAACAGTTCTCATTTTAACCCAAAACGGCTTTTAGCTTTTCTTATTTTAGTAAATCTATACTTTCGGACGAAAGTATAGTTAATCTAAGTTTAAGCAAACTACGCTTCCTCGTACACGTGCGCTAACGTGTAAGCCGAAGTAGTGGGCACAGAGTTGGCCCATTACAGAATGCCTCCCATCTAAGGAAAAATCGGTAACTTTAAATGACCAACCTATTGTTTCCTGTTTCGCCGACAGTGGTGCCGATCGAACTGTGATTAGTCGCCGCCATGTTGAGCAACTACAACAACTAGGCCCACCAGTTACAGCCCAGGCTCTTGACACCTCGTTTTTTATTGAGACGTGGGAAACCACGAAGTTTCATGCCCAGCCTCTGTTCATCTTCGACTGTTGCTAAACCCAGCAGCAGGACCTATTGCGCTCCATCCATGGGCCGGTCATGTGCATCATCATTGAAGACGAAGAGCCAGAAACTATTTTGGGGCAAGATGTATTGTGGTCGCTTAGAATTGACGTCGACCGCCAGCTAGAGCAGCTAGCGACCCGAAATGACGATGCTGCATCATCACCAGTGAAGGTGTGACCTACGACCCAGCTCGCATCAGCGCGCGACGGACAATGCCTTATCCGACTACAGCAAGTAGTTTCAGTAATTCTTGTGCGCTGCTAATTGGATGAGGGAGGCTATGGTTGACTATGCCCGTGCGGTAGAACCTCTCCAGCTACTGATCGATACTGCATTAAAGAGCAGAAAATGCGCAAAGCGCATTGCCAATGGTATATCCATCACAATGAAGGATACCGAAAGCTTGTCTACAATAAAATGAAAGACCTGTTGGCCACGTCCGCCACATTGGTCCTACCGGACGACTCGTCCACCGCCATCGTGTGCTCAGACGCATCTGACAGTAGTTGGTTGGTCATTGTGAGCCAGGTTGCGACTTTGAATCCACGAGTCCCTGTGACTACCCAGCTGCACAAGCTGCTAACGTGCCTCGGCGAGACGTTCAAGGGGCACAATTGATTTGGCAGTGATTGAAAAGGAAGCATACCCTATAGTAGTGGCGTGTGAAAAACTTGACTATCTACTTATGCGCGCCCGACCATTTCGGCTATTCTTCGAACATCGCAACCTCATCCATGTGTTCGCCCCCCATGGGGGCATTAAGTAGCACATTAGATCTAAACTGTTGCGCTGGGCGTTGAAGCTAATGTCATACCTCTACATAATCGAACATGTCGATCGTGTCCCAAATGTGCGGGCAGACATGCTGTCCCGGTTGGCAGGACAGCCCACACAAATAGTGAAGTTGAAGCGATTTCTCGGAAGGGAACAGACGACTTGACAGACAAGAACAAGTCATGTTCTTCGACCGCTTGACGATAGTGGGTTCGTCTGGCCATCCTTGGACGAGATCGCAACTGCTCAGAAGCAACATAAGGCGCCACCCACATCAAGTCTAGGTGACGATAGCGTGGTGGGGGTGAACAAGCGCATCTGGATCCCCCGTGCGTGCAAGCAGCTGACAAAAAGGCTATGCATCATTGCTCACTGCGGGACTCAAGACAACCGTGGAGAGCAGGCTATGGTCAATCACCTACGCCGCCTCTTTCACATTCCCGACATTCGGGGAGTCATACACGCATTTGTGTCGATTTGCCTATCATGCCCACATGTCAAAGGTAGCAAAACGATCCATCCTCCATGGAGCAAGATTATTGAGCGCGACGAAAGGAATGAAGTCCTACATTGGGATTTCCTCTTCCTAGGTGAGTCCTATGGTGACAGCAAGTACCTATTGGTGCTAAAGGACCATGCTACCCACCTCTGTGAGCTTGTAGTGTGGGATACCGCTAACATTGCGATTGCCACGGCAGCTATTCTAGCCTGGCACAGTCGGTTTGGTGTACCACCTGTGTGGGTGAGCGACAATGGTAGCCACTTTAAAAACGAAGAGGTGGCCGAGCTTTCCCGGAGACTTAAAAGCCGACAAAGCTTTACCCTAGCTTACAGTCCGTGGGTCAACGGGTCTGTTGAGTGCGTCAACCGCGACATCCTCCAAGGCTTACGTGCAATGATTCTAGGGTACAAAATCTCTACTGTACCTCGTACCACTAGTACAGTCTAGGCTATCCACACAGCGGTTCCCTCGCTTGGCAACCGAGCACCAATTGAGCTGTTCACCGGATTGACATGCCCATCATCGCTTTCAGAGTTCAACCAGCACAATGAGAGGATGTTGGTCACGGTGCCATCAGCTTCAGTAAGCATTGGTAAGTACTTATCTATGCCACGTGGTAGTCTGCGCCAAATGCATGCTCCTATAGCTGACCAACGGCTCAAACAGCGCCTTCTCAACAACAACAAAAAGATAGCGTGGGGAAAACGAAAACACAGTCAAATTCGACGTCGGAGACTATGTGTCGCGCTCGCGCGTTGACAAAAATAAACCAGCAGGCTGCTCGTCACGTGGCAAGGATCATATAATGTGGTCCGAGCGGGCCCTCACTCTTTCAGAATTCGTCATCTCATCACTGGAGACGAGCTAGATGAACATCCATCGAGGTAGAAGTTCTATGCGGACAGTAGGCTGAGCATGAGGAAATTCTCGAGCATGTGGCTGCACAAGGCATCCTACTTGCAATCAACCAGCTGAAACAGCATTGGTGGAACCCCACTATCATGGATTACGAAGTTTTATTAAGCTGGAAAGGCCTAGAGTCGATAGAGACTCGTGGGAACCTCTTCGTTCTCTTGTTCGCGAAGTGTATGTTATTACATCCAAAAACAGGATGCTAAGGTGCGCAAGTACTGGAAAGACAACCACTCCAAATTTCAATAACAGCTCTGCATCGTTTTGTCAAAGCAAACAGTTTTGTGTCAGCGCCTTTTTACTGAATACTACCATGTAGTTGTAGATTGTACAATTTATTTGGTCCAATTCCGAATTGAATCTGTCCAATATTGGCTTCAATAACAATTGGTATAGGTCAGCTTCATCAAGTCGCACCAGCTATAGTTAAAACCAGGTCGCTTCAATCCACGACTACTGATTTGACGTTACAAAAACGTGCAATTGCATTAGTAGTCCTGCAACCACTTCACAATGACGAGGACTATTGATAACGGTGCGATAACTGCCTCTACCTGGCCCAGGCTTGAGGGGCAGTGTAGTGCATACAGATATCCAGCCTGCCCCAGCTAGCAGCAGTATCAAGCAAGCAGGTCTCTGACGCCATAGCACCAGTACGACGCAGCTGATAGTATCGACATGGATGTTGACATATAACGACAACTATATTGAAACTGGAAAGTATATCGACAATGTTGACGGCATATCACGACAACAAAATTGACTCTGGAAAGTATAACGACACATGTGCTGACACGAATGCGGTGTTGGAAATCCCACGTGAACTCTAGTCACTACTGTAGATAGGTTGTTCCCACAAAAAACGTCTATCAGAACGGCAAACGATCGTTCGGGTGAACCTGAAGACCCAGATTCAGCCCTACACCGGGACAGACTGGGCCTTGCAATATCGAGTATATAGGCGAATCGGTACAATACCAACACACTACTAGCACGAGCAAAGCTAGTAGGTGTTCTCACACACTTTAATCCTCGTGGTCCCAACAGCGGAAGAGTACCCGGCACGGGTATGCCTTTTACGAGGGCGCCTAGGGTTAACCTCGGCTGGAAGAATAGATGGGATGCGGCTCGCACTCCCAACCGGGCAAAGGGAGGGAGGGAGGGGGGGGGTCCAACCTTGAACATGGTGACGTCACCGAAAACTGAGAAAGCACTACAACAACACGAACGCTGTCGAACCAAGCACACGAAGGCACTCAAGCGCCTTCAGCACCAGCTAGACTAGCGTTAGATAAATCACTTTGCCTTTTACCAAGAAATACACTAGGCTACAGCTACCAGAAGCTTCGCCAGCTCCCCATCGTGTCTTCAGCTACGTGAAAACACCACACACCACTACAATTGCTGGTGCAGTTATGAAGAGTTGGACTCGCTCAAATTCCAATCCCCGCGATCGAAGTGGATGACTGGGAGATTGGTGGCTGAAAATCCTGCGTTTTCTCGGAGCTGTACACATACTGACTGGAAATCCTGCCCTTGCTCGGAGCTATAGACGTACTAGGAGCAAATATTTTCTCGCTCGTGTATCGTGGCTCCAGCCCGCAGGCGCTCCTCGCGACCTACACATCGAGATGGTATGGTGCATGCTCATGGTCAGGAATTTTGCGCGATGCATAATTAAAAAAACAAAACAATTTCGTACTCCGTCTGTTTCAACTACACGCGCTCTCAATGTCAATATTTTGCAACCTCCAGCGTCATATTCCTGTCCTTCAACGTGTCTGCCGCAGCCAGAACTTTATCACTAGGGACCACAAGCGTACCCAAAATTATTGCTTCTTATTGCATGACTGTACTTGCCTAACTCACTGTACTGGCATTCCGTACTGGCATACTGTACTGACGTACCGTAGTTGCATGCACCCTGGATGTCGTGCGAACGTTAGCTGAGATTACGCTCACGTCACACAGTACCGTGGAATTAATCCGTTGGGGGCTGTCCATCCCTCATTCTTTGGTACTCCCAGTATTAAAGTTTCTGGGGCTGTCCTACCAGCAAGCTGGTCTCCCAGGATAAAATCCAGAGACGATGCTCCGAGGGAGTACACAGGTCGTGAAAATAAACTTGTGGGACAAAAAAAACAATAATAAAATTGAAAAAGAAAATGTAACTTCCTTTTGTGTGTCGGGCAGAATTGTTTTAAGTGGAAATTGAGAACGCTGGAAACAAAGTTTTCCAGATATTCAAGTAGGATACCAACTCCTCGGCGTACGATTTGTAGGTAGCTCTAGCAAATGGGTTGGTTCGTGAAGCCTCGCTTGAAATTGAAATTGAAAGTTGGGGCTGTGTCGGGTATCTATTGAGGCGTTCGTTTGAAGCTAGAAATTTACCAGAAGATAACAGTTTGTCCTGTTTGTGATTTACTAAGTATTTAATTGTCGCCAGTCATCGTAAGAAGATTGTGAAATTATTGTAAAATATAGTGCTGCATGCAGGGCTTAGCAAATTTCAATACCCGTAAAGCTAATTTTCGATAACTTTCTGCAAAAACTAATTGATTGTCCATCCTTGATATGATACTCGTTACCAAACTCTATCGCGAAATGTGTATTTCGTCCGGTTAAATCTCACAGTGAACTGCGAAGCAGCCTCAGAGATCAATCGATGATGTTAAGTTACGTGACAAAGCTGCTTTGCGGCATTTTTGTGTCGATCCCTTGGCTTCTTCTCCACCTTCGCGCTTATTGTTTTAGCCTCAAGCGAAAGCTTCGAGCTGCGGTACTCCTCTCAAAAACGTGCGCATAAGTTACCAGCATTGACATGCTTATGGCGGGTGCAAAAATCCACGCAAAATACAGACGCCCGTATTTTCTGAACCTTTTGAGCATTTGCAGTCGTATCTCTCATAGTCTATTGTACTGGCACAATCAAGTGATACATGAGTATTCCATGCCTTTTTCAAAACGGAACGATGGAGACCTAATAATATGCGAAATAAAAGCTTTTCGTTATCAAAAGTTAAACGAATATGTACAGCACCGGTACTAAGCATACATTAACGCGAATGTAACTTCGACGTTCGCTGCGAAAGGTAGATTTCCGACGATTGCGAAATGCAACAGTAAAAGAATAAAATAATTGTTCAGTTATCTACCAGCAAGCATGTATTTTGTGCAGCCTTGTTTTGAGAACCGTCGACCGAAGTGAGTGCCAATGCTCCCAGGATGTTGTTAGGAGGGTAGCTAAGTGACAACCGTGTTCCATAAAAAAATATAAGTCAGTGTCACCCCTATGTGTAGCTTAACTAGATCACATCATCGAGTAATACAGTGCGTTTTACTCGGAATGTACACACCGAAGGTTTTTAGCACTTCAGAAAAGACGATTTATGATGAAAGCGTTGTGTTGATTAGTTACTAATGTATTTTTATCAAATACATGGTACTCAAATAGCATTAAGCGCATTTTGTTTTGACGAGCAACGTTTTTAGTCTTTTCCTTAAGGATAAACGAAACAAAATATCAGCGCTGGGATGTCGTTGACAAGGAAAAGAACCATAAAGCAGTCAATCCGAGCTACGAAGTAATGCAAATATGGGTAATCTCGTCTAAAGATGCCAGGTACCCAACTGCCCGTGAAGTGCCTTTAGCTTCGAAGGTGGCGCGCTCGATTTTGCGTACGTGCCCTCCATTTTGATCAGTGCATTAAATAAATAGAATAAAAGGTGCATTCAGAGAGGTGTGTGTTCAGGATTACATGACAAATAAAGCTAACCTCTATTTTTCAAAAAGTCAAGGATTTTGTCTAAAAAGCAGAATAATTCACTCTAGGAGATCCAACTAGTAAAACAGTACAGTGTGACAATTTTGTTTGCGGACCCCCAGTTTTGGTAATCATAAACTAAAAGTCATCGAATAAAAAATCAGTACCCGGTTTGTTACCCAGTTTTAGTAAGTTACAGTTCAAAAGCCGACGGTAAGCTCGACCTGTGAATGTACTGTTACAATTTATGTTGAAGGCGGCGTGGGGTCATTTGAAGGATGTATTAAAATCTACGATGACGCTTGACGAACGTATTGACACGCTGTTGTTTCTTCAATCTATCGCGGAAATGAAGTACGAAAAGAAGCTAACGGCTGTTGGTTACATGCGATACCAAAGAGCAGACGCTGCGCTGCAACCACTAGCAAAGGAGGTCACCGAGCACGCGTATGAAATCATTGAGAATTAGTATGTTGTGGTAAATGGCCGCAAAACATCGTACGATATTCGAGAACAGCAGCCAAAGCTGTTCGTGCAATCCTCGTCGACGGATAGCTCCACCGTTATCATCTTGACGCACGGGCACGTTGGCCCGTAAATAAGATTAATCGTATATCATTCTAACTGATACTTTAATGCTAGTAATGTTGTATGCTTAGACATTCTCATGTACCTTTATGCGCACGGAACTGTTTCCGTATAGTCACGTCATTTACTGGCATCTACTCCCCAAAAGCCCCCTGTTCCGATGAAATATATTCGCCCACACCCAAGTTTAACGTGCCCTCTAAACATCTAAACATCCCGGTTCCAAATACCGACACACTTGCAGATGATCGTGTTTGTCACTCTTTCCGGGTTCGAAAATCGGTGCTTTCTGCATCGCTGCACAAAGTACTCAATGGTTCAACCTAGTTTCGAACACCTCATCATGTAGCCACGCGAATTGCGAATATCATGAACCGAAACGGGACCCCGACGCTCACGAACGTGCTTGCCGCTTTCAAGCGTTTCGAAGGCGTCGTCACGGACGGCGTAGTACCTATCGCCCAAGGAAGAGATCAGGAAACGAGCCAAATTTCGAGGCCAGCGAATGGCAGCGACTGTGCCGTGAATTCTTCCGAAATCGATGACAAATCGTTCGGCGTGACCCACCCAGTCGAATTTCCCCGACCCATGAAACGAAGAGACCCCGGTGTCTAGTCACCCAGACGACAGGACGCAAGTGCCCAATGATACAGTCAAAGTGGCGAAATGTCGGTGGAGATTTGCCAGCTCATACAACTGAGGGTCCGGCATCTCAGCACCCCGAGAAAAACAAGCAAACGAAACAATTCATCCGTGGCACGGGCTTGTCTAGGGATGAATCGAAAGGTTTTGTAGCGAAGAGTACGAAGGCAAGGAAGCGCCCTAAAATACGCAATAACCAAGTACAAGACGTGAAGCGTCAGCGTATGAACGAGGCACGCAAGGAGGCCAAACAGCTCGTCCAAGGGACGTTGTTGCCTGTTGTCACGCTGAGTGGTATTTTACGACTGCTGCAGTCGAATTATAGTTACGAATCGGGGTATGGGATACTGTCGAATTTTCTGTTAATCTTGTGGGACCCTGGAAGCAAGCCATTGCAAGGGAATCATGCAACGTGAGTGCAGCAGTCGAATCCGGTGTGTGTTTAACAAGGCGTTTACGATTGAGTGTGAACGAGCATTAGAGGATTACAAAAAGACAGTTGAAGTACGACGAAGGTGCCAGTTGAAGCAAAGGTGACGCAAGCATTAGTTCGGGTTCGTGTACCCATACTCGGCGTGTTTTGCGAAGATCAACTTCAGTTGCTGGTTAATTATAACGTGGCAATGGAAAAGATGGAGTTTATTTTAGAAACCGTGGAGTGGGCATATGCCGCATCGCTGAGCCACCTGTATATTCATGATGGCCTGGATATCTGAACAAGCAAGACGCCATCTCTGCTCTCCAACATATTATTATATCAATATCACGAGTCTCCCTATTTGGCAGACTCTCAAACGAGGCGTTGCTCTTCTTCAGATAAGAGAAATTGCTAAAAGACGGTTGTATGATGCACGCTATGACATCCATGCATGAGAAGACCGAGTCGATAGGAACAATTTCTTGCGAATTCCTCGGCACTAAAGGCATGCTGACCAAAATGAAGTTCATCTCTGTCTCAGCTGCACCTCAAGAAAAAGATGAGCATCTTGCTTGCTATTATCGTCCGTGGCAATAATTGGTGCGGTCCTGTGTTCGACTTCAGGACGATACCGAGCACCATCATGGTGTCCGACCCCCTGTAGCACCCAAAACGGATCAAAGCATGTGGGGATATCATTAAATAGCTGCTCTCAGAGAGAGGAGCATCATGAAGCACGAGAAGTGACTGAAGCAGGCGGATGGGGTATATGCGTTTTAGTGTGTAGCGCGAGGCATTACGCTACCTGCTTATATCTCGAAGAGCTACATCCGATTACAATATATGTTGACATTTTTGCATGTGTAGGACGAGATAATGTAGCATGCAAGTACATTCAGTGAAAAGTTGAGTTGCAGAGCAAGATTTGTCATGCATCAACGTAGACTCATGAAAATTGATTATCTATTTGGATGGACAGCAAGTCGACACGACTCTTATTTGTAGCTGGAGAATTAGCACTCAGGTCCAAAGCACGAGTCTCCAAGTTTCTATACATTCGCACGACATGGGGATTGCAAGCGTGTACATTCTAGCAACATTTATATGGGCACTCACACCGGATTGAGACCAGCCAATCATATCCAGGATATAAATGGCCATATTGTATAAATACACTCCGCGCCAGGTTAAATCGGCCACCCACATCGGTGGCCATAACTGAGTCAATATTAGGAGTTATAAGCTGCTATTTAGATATGTTTCCTAGCTAATTAGTAGTAGAACGGGGTTGGTGCTAACGCGCGGAAATTTGCAGTACTTCGAGTGGCTAGTATACAGAGTGCTGCTTTTGGCACTGCGTCACATTAAATCGGCCACCTCTAGCATACAAAAACCAAGTGAAGTGCATTGAAAAGATTGTTACCTAGTAGTGTGTCTTGTTACCTCTTCTATCAACAACTTCAACACATCGACGCGGCATGGACTCAATAAGAGCCACTAGTAAGACAATGGGGATTGATTCCCATGCCTCATGCAAAGCTGCCACTAACTGTGGCACGCTATCAAATTGCTTTCCATTATTATAGACTCTCCTACTCATAACCGACCACAAATTCTCTATCGGATTTAGATCAGGTGATTTTGTTGGCCAGTCTAGTACTTCAACTAGCTGCTCGGCAAAGCATTCTGTTGTGCGCTTAGACACATGGATACTGGCATTATCCTGTTGGTAGATGTAGTCAGTTCCATAGCTAAGATGCGCAAATGGGAGGAGATACTCGGAGACAGTATAAATGTAATCCTCCGAGTTCTGCCTCCCCGACAGCACCACTAGCGGGGACTTGCCGCGCGAGCTGAAGGCCGCCCACACCATGGCTGACCCACCACCCGCCTGGCGTCGCTTCGTGTGGCGGGGCGGCTTGCGCAGGTCTCGCCAGTAGTGCTGAAAGCCGTCGGGGCCGTCCAGGTTCCACTTCTTCTCGTCAGAAAAGATGATGGAGTCCCAGACGGCCCCAGCGTCTTGTCGTACCAGCATGGCGCTGGCCCACGCCTGCCGAGCCAGCATGTCTTCTGGCTTGAGGGGCAACGTGTTCACCATCTTGGTGTACACCAACCAGTCCACCCTTGCAAGGGTGCGCTGGATGGTGCGCACCGAGACGGAGAGCTGTAGCTCTGCCTTGAGCTTTGCCACCGAGATCTCCCCCTTGCTTGCTTCGCGCACGAGCCGGCGCGTCTCTCTGTCTGTGAGAGCTGGCGGAGGGCCTGGGGCGTCTTGGTGTTCCGGGCGAGGGGGGGGGGGGGGGCGGAGACGCGGGCGACGGTGTCCCTGTTGCACTCCGTGACAAGCGCAACGTTACGCGCGCTAACACCCGCTTCATGCAGGCCTTCAATCCTGCCGTGCTCACGGTCTGTGAGACGCGGCTTCAGCTTGGCTGCAGGGGGCTTCTTCGTTCTTGGCATCTTGTGCACTGAAGCAGCGCTCAAACCGCGCACTCCTGCTTGAGCAACCAGTCGTTCAGTATAAACTATATCACAATCTTTTCAATACACTTTACTTGGTTTTTGTATGCTAGAGGTGGCCGATTTAATGTGACGCAGTGCCAAAAGCAGCACTCTGTATACTAGCCACTCGAAGTACTGCAAATTTCCGCGCGTTAGCACCAACCCCGTTCTACTACTAATTAGCTAGGAAACATATCTAAATAGCAGCTTATAACTCCTAATATTGACTCAGTTATGGCCACCGATGTGGGTGGCCGATTTAACCTGGCGCGGAGTGTATGCTGAATGTTTGAAATGTGAGTCTGGAACAATACACTGCACTACCAAGATCGAGCTAGGGCACCTCGACTCTGACAGCGGTCTCTACGCCAGAAAAGTGGAAGGATAAGTGGCCATGCTTCTCACTGTCTACCTCGATGACGTCTTGCTTATGGGTCTGAGCGATCTGTGTGCCAAGGTCTCCCAACTGCTCAGTGCAGCGTACGAACTGATCACCCTTGTCAAATACCTTCTCGGCGTGGAAATTCTGATCGATCGCCAGCGGCTGCACGTATTTTATGCCAGTGGCAGTAACTTTGCGAAGTGCTGAGATGTTTTCAGATGGAGGCTGCATCATAGGAAGAGCTGCGCGCTGAGATGACCAAGATCATCGAGTCCAAGCCATTACCCCCGTACCAGAACCCCATCGGTGCATTTCAATACCTGGTTCCGGCGTCGAGACCGGATATTGCGCATGCTGTGCGACATCTCAGCGAGTACCTGTCCTGCTTTGACTGCATTCTTTACGCCATGGCGAAGCGCGGGCTTCGCCACCTCGTTGGCACGGACGACACAGTCACGGTCTCGGGATTGAGATCACAGCAGCGAACGACACTGAGCTGGTGTGCTACACCAACGCTGACTACGCAAACGACCCTGATGGCCGAAAGAGTGTGAGCGGGTTGTGACGTTCGTGAATGTCAATGTGGTCTCGTACCGATAAAGAAAGCACGAATTCACTCACACAACACAGCAGAAGCAGAGGATATTGTGGTGAATTAGGAGACGCGTGATCTACTGCGGCTGATTGGCCTCTGCGAGGAACGCAGAGGGGTGCCCGCGAAACCCGAGATCCGCGGTGACAACAACTTGTGTATCTACTTGATTGCCAAGACTGGTAAGTACTTCAAGCCTGAGCATACTCAGAACAAGTTCCACGTCGTGCGTCGCCACGCGAGGGGCGAGCAGCATCGGACGCTCCACTTGAGCACCAACGACATGGTCGCCAATAGTGTGACGAAGCCGCTACCCACAGAGAAGTTCCAGCGCTGTCGCGGTGACATGAAGGGGTTGCGCATCGATCGCGTGTAAGCACCACCTCGTCCAGTGGAGCCAAGCACCGCCACTGCGCATGACTTCCGTGCTCGAGATGCCGTGCGACTTGGACGCGAGCCGCCGACTGCTGACACCGCACGCTGGAAGAACAAGAATCAACGCCAGTTGTGCTTGCTACTGTTGTGCAGTTCGACAGCGTCGACGGACAGTATCGTGGTGGGGTGATCAAGTTGAAGCCGCACTTCAGCAAGATCAAGTCGGGGTGTGAAGTGCAGTGGCAGAACCAGGACCGCGCCCAGCTCCCTACCTGCAGCGCGGGTTCACTGTACGCTTGCACATCCACGGACCCTGTACCGTAAAAATCGGGCCCAGTGCGACATAGGTTTTTGGTCAAAATCAAGTCAAATGAAAAACCTCATGAGGTTTTTTACTTGGTATGGTCTCATGACGTCCGTCCTGCACGGTTGGCTGCGCTGCGAGCTCATTTCTCATGTCAGCGCATTTCTCGAGCGACAGCAAGATGAAGAAAAGGCCCAAAAACAAGACGAAACTAAAGGTAAATACATCTCTCTGATGTGATATTACAAGCTAGAATTATCTTAGTTTTACTAACGCTACTTGTCGTGTAGGGTGCTGAGGCTTCTAAAAGCGCTCCCGTTGTTCAGGTAGTGACCCAACTTGGCGTGCACCGCTCAAGTGTGTACCGCTGGCGGAAGGACGCCAAGGCTCTGGAGGCCAATAAGAAGGCCGGCAACAAGTATTACGTGCGCACAAGCGCACACGATGCTCTGCGTGTGCGCTATCCAGTTCTAGAGAAACAGTAAGCTCAATCTGACTATTTTTTTATGTTTTTAGTTCGGTTTATAACATATTATTTTATTTTATTTCAGACTTCTCGACTACGTGGCCGAGATGCGCAAGAACCGCAAACTTTGCGTTACAACAAAGTGCCTCATTTTGATGATGGCCAAATTTGACCCAGCGTTCGTCCGTGCGCGCCAGTACACTGCCCTTCGCTCGTGGACTGGACGCTTTCTGAAGCGAAACCACCTAGTGGTACGCCGCATCACCCACAAAGGCAACAAAAGCAGAAGCGAAATGCAGGTGAGGTGGCTTGAGATTTATTTTTATTGTTTATTTGCTTTAGATTTTAATTTTTAATTTTGTTTTTTTAGGAGGTTGCGGACTCGTTTGCTAATTCAGTAAATGTGGCAGTTGAAATAGATGGGATTTTGTCATTTAATAAATCATTTGAGCCGAAATATTCTGGTCTATTCAATATGGACCAGAGAGCCATTTTTGTAGACAACCCTGGCAAATTGACTATCGACTATCGCGGGACGACAAATATTGACACGATTCAAGGGTCATCTGAGAATACTGGACGCTGTAGCGTTTTTTGTGCGGTTCAGCTACTGGAGAGAAGTTGCCACCCTTCGTCGTGTTTGCTGGAGTGCCTGGGTTTCGCGTCGCGGACTCCGTGACAGCTTCAACATTCGGGAGCACAGCGGTGGAGCCCACTGTGCAGGCAAAAGCCTGGTGCGACCACTCTATCATGAAGGAGTGGATTGAAAAGGTTTGTTCTAATTTTTATTCAATTTTTATTACTTTATTGAAGTTTCTAACATTTGTTATTTCTTTTTTATTTCTTTGTTTTAGATTTGGCGTCCAAATGTAAATGGCTGTCAGATGCTGCTCCTAGACAGTCTCAAGGTGCACAAGATGGCAAGCATCCGACAGTATCTCGAGAATGACTGTGCAACTCAAGTCCAGTACATTCCTCCAGGAGTTACTGGACTGAGTCAGCCTGTGGATGTTGGCGTGATGAAATCCTTCAAGAAGAAAATTCAGTACGTATTTCTCAATTTCCATTATTGTTCTAGTATTACTAATTGTAAATTCTATTATGACAACAGAGATCTTTACGTCAAGCACCATATTGATCACCCATTCCAGCCGACGCTGCTGAGAGGCGTGTCATGCTCTCCTTTCTCGTCGCGAAGGCATGGGAGCTCGTGAAGGCGAAAACAATCGTGAAAGGCTTTCGCAAAGCTAAGTTGATACCAATTGGTCCCCGAGATAGCCACGGTACGTTTGCAATCTAACTGCAGTCGTTGCCGGATGTGTCAATTGGTGACGAGGATGAGCAATAAAAAAACGTTTCCCCACTATTTTCTAATTTTTTCTTCTAGATAAATGTGCTCCATAATAAAGAGGTTTTATACATTTTATGTATGACTTAAGTATAGTCTATACTGTATAGAGGGGATGTCACCCATAAATTGTATACTGTCGCACTGAGTCCGTTTGTCGCACTGGGGCCGATTTTTACGGAAGTAAATTCTGAATAAATGCACTGGGGTTTTGGCTGGCGGTTTGGCACTCAACCCTAACACTTGCGCAGCGCGCAACAGCGCCAGTTTTTTTGCCCGCAACACTGAGTCCCGCACTCCACCGTGTTCGCGCATCCTTATCTCATGGCGTAGACCTGCAGCTCGCGGGCACGTACCAGCTCACAGTACCTACGTAGGGCATCGGGGGAACGAGTCAAGCCGGAGCTAGACTCTCGGTTGGCTCCCTCAAAAGTTGGTATCCCTTGCTTTTTTAATGAACCAGGCTCTCGGCTCTCAACAAGCAATTTAATTGGTCATAGACTAAAAAACTTGAAATTTGTATATTTCGCGCACAGCTCACCTAATTCGGTCAAATCCCAAGAACGGGGCCCACGCCAAGAAAGCGCGAAGTCGGACTTCCGAAATCAGGGCGAGCTCTGAAAAACGAATATTGGACTTGCCCCCCCCCCCCCCCCATATACCTAGGCTCAGAAACAATGCGTGGCTTTATATTTGCTTATAGATGCTGCAGTCAGTAGTTTACAAACTCTTTGACATGCTAAAGTAAGTAGAAAAATAGAGATTCGAGATACTACAATCGTCCGGAAGACCGCCGTCGACAAATGAAAGCTCAAAGTTGGAGCTTCCACCATCAATCTCCCAGATTCTGCCGTTGCGGTCTCTCTCCGTAAGAACGTAGATATCTTCGGCCCACACAGTAGTTGAAGAAGTACGAGAAGAAACACGTAAAGCTTGTTTAATTTTCGAAGAAAAATCACGACTGGTATCTTAGCTGCCAGCAAGCGGAACCTTCCTGCTCGCTGGGCCTCTCCTTGGAAAGTGACCTTCGCAACACAAAGCCACTTTACTTACCACTTCACATGTCCTCCGTCCTAGAAGTCAGAAAGCACTTGAGTTCACTATGTCGACGCTGGTCTTCTTGATAAACGACGCTGGCAACTCTACGCCTGGAACGCCGCAGGCTGCAGCTGCTGAGCGACCCTCTTCTTAGTCTCTTCCTCACATACATGACCAAGACACTCCGTCAGTACCGTCAGACCGCAGTCCAGGCGAGGTCCGTGACACTGGGAGTTTGGGCCAGACTGTCAAGACACTGCAAAAAACAGGTGTTTCCAGAAATTCCCAATTTAGTGACAAAGTATCGGAACTTCGCGTAAGCTTTTTTTTATCGGATACAAATCCCTACGAAGGCACACACCGTTCATATCTGTTGCCACACCGATGGAGTCACCGCTAAGGCGACGAAAGCTACTCTAGTAAAAATGCGGGTGCCTTAAAGATAGAACTGCACGCAGCATGTTTGATACACTGATTTGGATACATTTTTAGTCGATTGCACTTCAACTGAACTTCAGAACCAAGGCGAGGCTACCTTTACGACGCCACGTTGTACGTCTCAAGCAATCTCTTGTCGACGTCTGAAGAGCGTCGTCTCGCAGTGGAAATGATACATGCACTGTACATGTAGCACGGTGTTCACTGACCAAGAATCGCCAGGAACAAAATGGATACTACCTTCGAGAAGCTTCCGAATGGCTACGTCGAATACAAGTACTGTACGTGATAGTGGTCACATTCGCACTAAACGCAGGCGTGAGAGATCGAGGTGCCTCGGTGAATCGCGATTAATCGATGGCTTTCATCCTCTGGACTCCAGACTGGAGAGAAGGTGGCAACGCTGTCGAGCGGATAGGCTGCAAGTTCAGGCATCATTTTGGGATGGGAAATGCTGCCTCGTGGATATCCACTCAGAGAGGAAAATTCCTCCCCGTGTGGGAGCCACCGTGGGCGCGTGAACACTGTGGAAGACATCCAGATGAGATTTCCCGTGTATTTGAAAGCGGCTTTCTACCAGCCGTCAGTTAAGAAGCTTTGCAGCACTGCTCTCCATCCTACGGCAACAAGGATGCATGCAGGCTGATCCTCATTCTTTGCTGTTTGAATGCCTGCAGAGTGGTTTCGAGATGCTTACGGAATGCCATTCTGTTGAGCTTCATAAGGATGTCGAAGTCCTTGAAGAAACTGACGCCCAGCTCCCGGACAAACGTATCTTTCGCTCATCTTTTCCGATGTTTTGCACTCCGTTCTGCTTAGTTGATCTGTAGAAAAGATAGGTGCATCAATGCAAGGTTGTGTGGGAGAAAGTAGTGTACACTTAAGGGTTAAATATGAGGCGCTAACTCTACTGCCGCGGCGCGGCGTAGCGCCCTACGCTATCTCTATCAACATGTATACCCTCAACTACTCACAAGGCGGCACTAGAAGACTCAACTGCTGCGACTTAGCGGTACATCGTAAGCGACGGCAGAATTGGTGCCTGGTAGTGGCCCGGCACTGCCGCATATTGAGGCTGCGGTGCCGGGTAAGACGGAACAGATCCGTGGGGCTCGAGGAACGACAGAAGTGATCGCTGGTTGCCCAGCACTTGCGTGTCGTATCGGGGGTGGCAGCCCGTGCCGACCGAGGTGAACGGGTTGGCGAGCTGCGTAATGGGTCGGAGAGCAGGCACTTGCATCTGCTGGGTCGGCACCTTGTCCCCAATGGAAGAGCTGCGCGAAAGTGGGTTCACCAGGAAGTCGATCGAGAGCTTGGCGCTGGTGGGAGAGATGAAAGAATTGCCGGTCGAGCTGCGCGGGGTCACGACGCCGTGGGACGGAGAGTACGGTCCGGTGGTCAGGAGCTTTGAGTGAGACTTGCAGCGGCCCTTAACTTGCGAGAACTTCTCGCAGTTCGGGATGGTGCAGCGACGGCCGCCGCCGTGCGAGATGCAGTAGCCCTTGGACTGCGCCAATTTCTGGCAGCCGTCGAACTGGCAACGGCGGCCGCCACCGTGGGCAATGCACAATCCGCGACTCTGAGCGAGCTTGTTGCACTGCGGGTCGCGGCAGCGAGAGCCACCCCCGTGAGCTTTGCACAGACCGCGGGTCTGGGCGAACTTGTCACAACCAGCGAACTGGCACCGAGCACGGTTGGCATTGCGACGGGTACTGGACGTCGGCATGATGACCAAATGAGGTGGAGGTGGGAAGGTGTAGACACAGTACACTGCTGCGCTAGCAGTGATGCAGATGTTCGTGGGTGGAGGTGAAATGTAAAGTGAGCACGTTACTGAACGAGATGGCAAACAACCAAGCAGAGGAAACAACGAGACCAGCACATGCGACTGCAGCTTGCTGTACGATTGGACTGTCCGTGCCACGCGGTGCTCAGGTCGGATACCTGATGGTCTGCCAGCCGACTTGACTATGGTCGCGAGACTCTCGCCGAGAGAGACAGAGGTTGCGGGGGGCCGTGTGCCGGATAGGCGAGCGTGCTTAGCCTCCCAGCCATACTCGTTGCGACAGCTGGGTCGAACAGAGCTACTGAGGTGACAAACGAACGCGTTGCAAGTGGCGTTCTTACTTACGAGGGGTATGGTCTCTCGAACTCATTCGATTACTTCCAGCTGCCGCGTTTACTCGCCTGCAAGACGGGCCTCGTGAGCACGACAGCTTACAGCTTGTACAGCTGGAGAGGGGAAAATATACGAATTTGACGGAGCTCACCGCAGCAAGTTTGACATGCCTCGCTCCCGCTGGCGGCAAAGGAAGTTTGCCAACATGTTTTAGAGCTCCAAAACGCTAAGAAATGTTGCTCACTCGATTTGCAACGCACGAGCAAGTGTGCCGCGTCGAAATGATCTATACAGCTAACCATTACGTGTCACTCAAGAGCTCAAGAAAAAGTGTTCTTTACTTGGTATTTTCAGCGATCAGTTGGTTCCACAACGAAGCCAAGCAGACCAAGAGAAAAAATCATTCCTTATGCTTGACGCTTTCGAGTAGGTAGCTATCGGCGATGGCCACAATTGCGGTGCATCAACGACTTTATTAAGTGTGAGATTCCGCTTTTTTCGGGGCGAGTGGGTGTACGCTCCACTTTCTTGTAATATTTTGGAGCTTGAAACTTTCTTAGGATGAAAAGAGGCGAGCGCCTTCCCTTGGACGACGGACCGCTGACTTTGCTTGCTCGTACACTTCGCTATGATGCTTGTGTGCCGATGTTCTCGTTTTCCGCCGTCGCGACTGCTGCCCAGGTATCCGTTCCTAGCCAGAACGGTCGGTTCTTTTATTCGCGGCCATGTCTGCTTTCTTGCTCGTGCCATCATCTCACCAAGAGCGCGATCAACAGACAAAGAGGCAGAACAGTGCCTCGGCAACGTGACGGGGCTTCGCCGGCTTGTTTCGGGTCGCACCGAGCAGAAACACGATCTTCCGACCCGGCGGCACGTCGTTGGATGGGGAAGGTGGCTACAAACCGTGACGAGGCAGCATGAGGCACATCGCTGTACGCCAACAACATTGACATGCGCGCGTTGCTCTCGGCTTATCCGCGGATGCTCCGTCCCTATGCTCCACCGAATTTCGGTAAACCCGTCGTTGCCTGCCATCACGGGATCCGCAGCGGATTCGCTGGCAATCACCGCCTGCGCTACGACTCTCAAAGGGATTCTGAATCGGAGTTTCCGAAAGCGGTCGCCCCTCATGTAGACAAAACACCCCGTTGCAGTTTTGAGATCCCTCTTCACGGCCGTGTCAGCATTGCCGGCTATATCAGCTGGCCGCCAGCCTGGTTTCCCGCATAGAAGTGGGTGGCGAAGACCCCGACTCAAAAATGCAGGGATCTGATCTCCGGCTGGGCTGCCTTATTCGCTTCATCTGAACTCATCCAAGCTATCATATCCGAGCTTGCTTCATCTGCTTGAGACGCGCTCGACGTAGGCCTACGGACATCGGAGTCCTGGCCGAGCCAAGCACCAAACGCCTACAGTAACTTACATGTGACTTGGTTTTTGACGGCTCTTCTAAAAAATTAGACGTTCTGTAGTATGCGGTACATATATATGATACTGTACTTGTAAGCATGAGCAAGTTTTTTTTTGGTATTTTATCTTCCCGAAACGAGCAGATCGCACGACTGTGGTGCGGAGACTCTGAGCAACCCAAGCGTGCGGGAGAAGAACGAAGCTAAGGAGCGGCTGGAAACGCGGCTCCGATTGTTTTGAATCACAAACTTGTCCGCTTTCATCTTGGGAAGCTCTCGCAGCCAACGTGTGTGCCAGCCGAACCTGCTGTAATGGATGGTGCAAAGCCAAACTTGAAAAAAAAAGTTGCCAAAATTTAGAATGCGTGTTTTGGACTGCCATACGGAGGATTTTTATTTTCCCGTCGTTATTATATAAAGGTGTAAGAAGTCTAGGGTGTATACTTCGAAGTACATGGTAACGGGCTCGTTTTCAAAACGAGCAAAACGACGTTTTGACCAATGATGCACGTGGGCACAAGCTTTGAGGAGTGTTCGTCAGGCAGGGCTCGTTTCCTGTGCAGCAGCACGCCGGGGCACGCGTTGCGACTGCGGTGACGAAAATGAGACCAGAGTCCGGCTACCAAACCGGATCAACCGGATGTTGCCGCCTTGTAGTCTTGCAGTCTCTTGTGTCTGCCTTCGTCGCTGGACTAAACTGCAGCAGATCTTCAGTCGCCCCGAATTGGATGGACGCAGCTTCAAAAAGATGATGACAACAGCACATCAAATGGACAGCGCTGGCAGCGGAAGCTCGCCGTCGGTACAATACATACTCAGCAACTTTTTCACAGTATCATTTCATTTCTGGCTGTATTCGACGCTGTTGAAGACGCGCATTTGGCAGCGGGCCAACGCGGAAAATTCATTCACAGGATCGGAACTCCCTGCCATCTGTGAGCTCGTTCGACCTGGCGAAAAGTGCACTCCAAGCTCACAAGGTGTTGACTCCAGGAGAGGTGATTTCGAAACGCGCCACCTCCCTGGGATTCGGTTTTCAATTCACATCGACTGGATCGTGACGGCAAGGGACACTGCGCTTGCACGGCGCTGCACGTTTGGTGGTGATAACCTCGTGCTGACGCCGTCGATACGGTGCCTCTGGGAAAGAGAGACGGCGAATTGATCGGGCGCTGCACGCGACCAGCCCCAGCAGCTAACGAAGAAGCACGGGCATCTTCTGCTCGGCGAAAAGTTCGGGACTGGTTCAAGAAGTACGAGACCAGAAGACTGGCTGACAGAGCACTTTGTCACGCTGCACTGCAGGCCGCACCAGGGAGAGAGCAGCCGTATGAGCTTGAGCTTGGACCTGTTTCGGATCGTTGGTTTTAGGGTCTGTGGCCGATCCGAAGCTCAATATTTATGACGGCCATTGCACACGCTGATTGGATAGAATATTGTTGTTGGCGAGCAAAAATGCTTTTGTAAATTTTCCCGGGGAACGCTCAATCTGCTGCTGGACACTACACAGTTTTTGGTTCCAACGTTAACCAACCTTCTATCCATCACAGCCAACTACTAAGCTACCACCGCCAAAGGCTATTATACTTCGTCAATGTACGCTGCAGCTTTATGGTCGGTCATATTTCCGTGCCGTGCTGCCATTCTAACATCCTCGTCACGAGGCCTTGCTTGACCCGTCCATGCGAGTCTCCATCTGTGTCTCCATAACCGAGCCACTTCGCGCTGCCGTCTGATCGAAGAGCTACGAAACTCATGTCGTTCTTCAACGCCGCCCGTCACGTGCCCAGTGTAGGTGGATAGACGCAAGGTGGACGATAAGGCCGCACCGCGATATGGCATGCCTCGAGGCTCCATATTCCACCAAAAGTGTTTTTATGAGTTCCGGACAGTGGCCACGGTGGCACCATTGTGAAGATAGCGTAGCGTGGTCGTGTGGTGCTTCGTTCGGTCGACTAGAAGCTGTGTGGAGTGACTCTACGCGAGGGCAGTCGCTCCTCGTGAACGAGACGATTTCGGTGCAGAGAGTGTTGGGACTCAAGGGACCGAGAGCAAAGTGCACAACGACGGGAAGCGTGTCATCGCGTGATCCCCATCCGGGAGAAACTTCAGAATCTGTGCCAACGTAAGGCACGGAAAACAGCGCCTCCGTGGGCACGGGAGTGCGCGCGCTTGGCGAGAATTCGCACCAAGACAATAGGCACAGGCCTGTCGATCTCTCTACTGCAAAGAGGCTCAGCTCATCAATAGCAAAAGGCATGCATTTTTACAGATAAATACACTGCTGATCGCAGCGACTCCTTCTAAGCTACAGGAGTGGATGGAAGTCAAATCACCGGTAGAGCACTAGCGGCGGGTAGTGAGACGGCATGGCCACCGATGGGCGAGCCTGCATCGCCGCGGCCGTTGTGGCCAAAGTTATCATCGGGTCGAGATAGGAGAGAAGCGAACGCTGGTGAGGCAGAGCGGAGCCGGCTATGTGCAGGCTCGGCAGCACCTCCTCCTTGCGATCGGACGGGTTTATGAGGAAGTCGATCGAGAGCTTAGACTTGTTCGGCGACATAGAGGACTTGGGGGTGAAGCGGTCCAATCTGACGGCCGTCGAGCCTGAGACCGATACCGGAGACCATGAACCTGAGCCGGACGGAACGAGCTTCGAGTGCGACTTGCAGTGGCCGCGTACCTGTGCGAACTTATCGCAGTCGGCGACGTGGCAGCGACGGCCGCCGCCGTGAGAGATGCAGAATCCCTTGGACTGGGCGAGTTTGGAGCAGCCATCGAAAGCGCATCGACGGCCGCCACCGTGCGCGATGCACAGTCCTCGGCTCTGAGCAAGTTTCTGACAATTCGGATCGCGGCAGCGCGAGCCGCCGCCGTGCGCTTTGCACAGTCCGCGGGTCTGGGCGAACTTGCCGCACTCGGGCATGCGGCACCGTGCACGGTTGGCGTTGCGGCGAGCGCTTGAGGTCGGCATGATCGCTGGTCGAGTGGACTTTCTGAAGTGTGTCGAGCTGCGGGATTTGGCAAATGGTGGAGTGGCGAGTTCTCGCTTGGTTCAGGAATTTTGTTTGCGTCCGCTCGCGTCCAAGGCGGACAATCTGCACAGCCGGGAACCTACACCCCCACGGCTTTGTCTTTGAACCAAGCAAGCGCAAGGCCAAGTGTACGTTCGATCCGACGATTTGGGGTACGCCGAAAACCCCGTCAAGGCATACGTTGTCCTCTTGTCCACGCCTTTGCCTTGGTCTCTATGGCCTTTAGAGCTTGTGGAGACCATAGTGTTCACGCAGAGATGACAAGCTGAAGCATGTCGAAGTTGCGGGCTCTGATCCGCAGCCATTACGGGGCACATGAGAAGTGAGCAATCTGCCGCTACGGTGTCGGCCATGCGGCGGCAGCGCCAAATGAGCCAAGACATCGCTTCGAGTGTCCCCATTCACCTCCAGCAGGCACCGAAACACGTGCCTATTGCCGTTCCAGAGTCCACCAACACGCTGAGCCACGATGCAGCTGTCCTGATCTCTCTCTCTCTCTCTCTCGTCTTCCCGCCGCGTAGAGGCGTCCTCACATCCTCGCTATCTCTCTCATTCGCATCCACACGCTGCAGTTGGCGCAGGAAGCAGTCGTGCCTCACTGCCAGTGTTTTCTTGACCTGATTCGCTCACACATGGCTAAGGCTTTTGGCTTTAGCGACGCTGCCACATCGGCACCAGGTGGACTTGTGCTTTGGACAGCCTCGACATGAAAGCCATTGATCTCTACAGCCAACTTCGACGTCTAAAGTGTTGAGACTGAAAAGCTTCTGGTGCTTGTTGCATTTCGCCCAGACGCTGGCCTATCTAGCGTGTGCTCTCTCGTGGAGTTCATTGCTAGCTGTAATTTGCAGTTCAGCTGCCCGCAACGTCGTGGTGACGACTAACGAGTGTCGCGCACCTCGTACTGGTATTTGTGAATTCTGACCAAATTTGCCGATCGTGGCCAGTTCCAAAGCATGGGTTGAAATGCCCAATACAATTCTCAAGTCATTTAGCAATCATCACGTTCCGTCGATTTCGGGTGCGTCGATTCATATCGACAATACATGTACATGTACTCGATACTTGAACAGCATTTGAGTCGTTGATTACTCGATTGTGGACGAACAGCGACCACAAAGCGTGCAGTATCTGTTGATGTCGGCTTTGAAGTCCCTGCAGACGCTTTTAAGACGATGGCATGGCTCTTCGTACGAGGATGGCAATGCCAGCTTGGCATCATCAAGCACTGCTTGCCAACTTGGCAAGCAGGCACCATGAAAAACAGCGAACCGAGCTAAGATTTGCTTGCCCAACTGGAGGTTGGTCGACATCGGCTGCGTCCACCTCGAAAGAGCGTTACGTCGCAAAACATTGCTCGAGAACCATGTGGCAGCGTCTTGATAAGGAACCAACGACAAGCGTACATGTATTATCCAGGCGTCCACGCTGGTTCTCCATCTATGCGGAGCGCGAGTACTGTATCTCCGGGAAAGCACGTTGGTGCTGCTCTAAACGTGTAGCCTTGATAAAAGCCAAGCATGTTTGCTCAACGTTTCAAAGTAGCTCAACTGACCGCCACCAAGACAAGAAGTTCAGCATTTGTCAACGTAAAGCGTTGAATCTGTTGACGGGCATGGTGTCCTCACGGTTGGAGTTGCTTGCATCGCGTTCAATGCATGATCATCAAACGAGTACAATGATATCGACGGAAATAAAAGCAGAAATACGTTAAATATGAGTTGGTCAGCGGTAGAGCACTAGCGGTCGGAGAGTAAGAGGTGGCAACTTCAACATGGAAGCCGGCGGCGATGCCGTCGTCGATGATTTGGGCTCGAGAAATGACAGCAACGAACGCCCGTTCGCCACGATGTTAGGAAGTTGCGGGGGCGAAAGTGTCGACTGAAAGGCTGGCACCTTGAATTGAGTTCTCGTCACGTTCGACTGCTCGCTGGGCAGCGACGGGTTAACCAGGAAGTCAATTGAGAGCTTCGAGTTGACCGGAGACAGGGTGGTTTTAGACCTGCAGCTCGTAGAAACCGGCGGCGTCATGAGCGCTGCGTGAGTAGGAGACGACGGAGACCTGAACACCATTAGCACCTTCGCGTGGGCCTTGCAGTAGCCGCGGACCTGCGAGAATTTGTCGCAGTGGGGAATAGCACAGCGACGGCCGCCACCGTGCGAGATGCAGTGGCCCTTGGACTGCGCGAGCTTGTTACAGTCCTCGACAATACAGCGGCGACCACCGCCATGAGCGATGCACAGGCCACGGCTCTGGGCCAGTTTGGGGCAGTCCGGATGGCGACAGCGCGAGCCGCCACCGTGCGCCTTACAAAGCCCGCGCGTCTGTGCGAATTTGTTGCAGCCTGTTAGCCTGCACCGGGTGCGGTTCGTGTTGCGACGAGTGCTAGGCGCTGGCATGGTCGGTAAGTGGTTGGTAGTACTGAGGGCTGTGTGGTGTCTGGTAAAACTCAGAATAAGTGATAAAGACCCCGTGACGGGCTCAGGTTCTGCTGTCCTTGCTGTACGATCGGACTGCATGGGCTACGCCACGTTTTGCTCTGTCCACGTGGGTTGCAACACCTTTTGGGGTGTTGCTTGATCTCCCCGAGATATAGACGAGCTCGACGGGTGTCGAGTCCGTGTCGACTTTCTTCTCTATGGTCACACGATGTGATGCCTTGTCCGTCGGTCTCCTATGGTGCTAGTGCACCTACGCGGCAATTATTCACAGTGAATTCCTCGTGCGAGGCGACGACAAGATGTGCTTGAACTATAGCGGCTGGAAGCGGGGAACCCTGTACAACTGCAGACTGCACTCGGAGCTGTTCACGGTGCTGGAGCTGTAGTTTTGCTCGTAAGCGAGTGCATGCTGTGGTGCAAGTGTCGCTCGTGGTATCATTACGTCCGACACGGATCAATCAGCAATCGCTGGACGTTCAATTGAGACTTGAAATCACAAGATGTTGGGCATCAGATCTCCCGGCTTTGTGAACGAGTCGCGAGAGTCTCCGATGCCAGAGGAAATCCGAGAACTCGAGAGCTTGTGGACTCCGCTGTGCCACGGAGCAAACGGAGCGAAACGAGACGGTGACCAAATGTTCGACCAAACACGGAACAAGTTAAGTGCACAGGATACATGCATGTAGACGAATCGTGTCAAGACTTCAACCAGTTCACATGGTGAAAAACGCGCCAAGAGCAGGGCCAGCGATCCGCTGTGACGAGCTCTCTCGGTTACTGCTCTCTGACTCTTGATGTTGGTGCAGATAACTCCACTGGTTCTCCTCCGACTCGTTGTTAACGACAGTCAACCAAGGGGTCAATTGGTTGGTCGAGTTGAAGCGATGCAGTTAACATCTTGACGAACTCCGAGAGCCACTGCGAGCGTGAAAAATTGTCTGCCCTCCAGCTGGGAATGCAGCGGTGGCGTAACGCTTCGCCGCGCAGGATCTCGCCGTGTGTCCGTGTCGTCCACCACATCAACGACAAGGAACCAAACGCGTCAAGTCGCTCGGGTTTGCCGTCCAGCGTCGAGCTGGTTCCCGCCACCGCTAAGAAGCGTTTCACCGAGCTTTTGGCGTTGCAATGCAGCGCCAAAGCAAGTAGTAAATCACCGCTAACCATACGTAGTAGCGAAGGCTTGTCTGGCCCTAGTGAATTGCCATCTCGGTGCCAATAGGGCTGTGCGGATCATACGTTACAGTGGCCGGCCGGTCCTGCAACGCGCCGGTCGTCCCACTTGCGCCGGTTGATTGGGCCGCTTCAACTAAAGGCCTTAGTTCGCGACTGTATCTTGAGCGGTTTCAGCTCGTCGCTGGGGGGGCATTAGCACGCTTGACTCAAGCTAGCTTCCAGCTACTCGGTCTCCGATGGACCCGGCACGTATTTCCAGTCCGTCCCCGCCGTCTCCGGTCCCGTTCGAGCCGCCGCTGGTCTCCGACTCCAGCAGAAGCCCCACGTGGGACGAATACCTGGCCAATAACAACGAGACCGGTCTCGTGCCCTACGGAGACAACCTGGCCGAGCCACGACCAACCTCTTATCCTTCCTACACTTCAACGTCAACGTCTAGTGGCCTTTCCCTACCTTATTCAGCACGGCCAGGTCTACAACGCCTTCTTAGTCCAGCGCCGATCTTCAGGCGCAAGGTGTTGCCGTCTGCATTCCCAATGCCCCCGTCGCCTCCGTTCTCGGTCATACGACCAGCTATGAAGAGAGCAGCAAAAGGTGAGATACCCCCTGGTACTCAGGTGGGGCGCTGGACCAAGAGAGAGCATGAGTTGTTCCTCGAAGGACTGCAGCGCTTCGGCAAGTCCTGGAAGAAGATCTCGAGTCTTGTACACACGCGCACACTCGTGCAGATCCGCACCCATGCCCAAAAGTATCTCCAGAAACAGTCTCGCGCTGCGATCAAGAACGACGCCAAAGCTGCAGAGTCCCAGCACCAGCCAAGAATGGCTGCTCTCAGTCAGATGAACGCGTTCCCGACTTCTCTGTCAGCTTCAGCCTCGTTACAAACCTCATCAACCGTCCAGCTCAACAGCGTTAATAGACTGGATCAGCTACTACAGGATGACAGCGCCCTACCAGCTTTCGTGGACGAATACTACACCAGTCCGACCGCTATTGAAGACGACCTGCTCCGACCTTTGTTTAATGGGGAGCAATGGGTGCAACGACTTGTTCCTCCTGGCAGCTACTCGAATAAACGTCGTCGTGTGGAGACCAGCACGTCGACTGCTGTTGCTGTTCCAACGTTCCAGCCACTACCGGCTCCTGACAACTTGTCGTCGCCCCGTACGAGCCCGCAATTGGCCGCTGTACTACTAGCTGCCCATGAGAGTGATGAGACCAATGTGTGGCTGTAAATACTGTGCCCTCGAGGCTCAAGCCAGCTTTGTTTTTCAGTAACTTGCACATACATAAGCGACAATTTATGAGTCTGTTGATACTTGTGTCGTATTTCATCACGCTGCGGTGCTCGCTCCAGCGAGTCCTACTCCTCCTTGCTTGGCCTCTCGAAGGAATTGCTGCAGCGCTGTGAGCCGATCGTCGATGTCGCTGAAAGAGTCTGTCGAAGTGTCCAGCAACGCTTGAGGCGGCTGTTTCCTTCGTTTCAACACAGAGTTCTGCTTGTTGACCTTCTGCACAGGCGAAGGCGTTGGTTTGCGTGGTGACGAGGCTGCAGACCCTCTTGGCGTAACGCTACGACCATTTCTGCTAGTGTTTGACGGCGTTGGGGACGGCGAGCGACCACGACTTAGAGAACGCGTCGAACGAGGCAACGGCGAGTTGTTCGAAGCTCGTGGACGTCGCGTATCTAGCGGAGGAGGCTCCATGGAACGCTTGGGTGAAGAAAGTCGAGCATCTACTTCCCGCTGGCGCTCTCTTGACAGTCGTGAGCTGCGTGATCGTGTAGAGCGAGACGAAGTTTTGGAGCCTCGGGAATCGGCTGAGGAATATCCACCGGCCGAACTATCCGACGTGTAGCCTCCATTGGACCGTGTGCGTGTGTTTGAACGTGCTCGGGCTTCGCGTAGTTTGCGTTCCTTTTCTTGTTGATAAGCAGTCGGATCAAAGCGATGGAAAGCTGGGCCAGTCGTACGTCGAGTGCTTCTAGGTGTTCTTTCGCCTGCGTCCTCGTCGTCTGAAGGACCGTAGTGGGTCGAAGAGGACCGGAATGGCGCCGGAAAGATGGGGTTGGTTTGCTGTTGTCTGGTGTTTCCTGCTGGAGATCGAACTTGTCGTGTAGAGGGAGATCTGCTCCTCGTGAAACGCGACTCGGTCCCACGGCTGCTATTGAGCGCTGGACGCTGACGCGCTCCCTGCTGTCCAGCCTGTGCACGCGCAATTGCAAGTTGACGAAGCAATTCCCGGTTCTTCAGCTGCGTTTCCTCTAATTGCGCCTTCATCTGAACCATTTGCGCCAGAGTCTCCTGTACTGCAGCATTGCTGTCCTTCTAATGAGGTCGTTAGTAACATGAGAGATACGAAACGGCATCAATAAAAAGGATTAAGCGACGTACGATCTTGCGTCTTGTTTCCAGTCTTTCTTGCTCCTGCCTCGCTACTTCTGTGCGGTCATTCTGCTGAGAGGCTAGTCGTAGTTGTCTGTAATTCAAGAATTGTCAGAGAACAACAGCTCAATAATTCGAATATGAGTGTAGTTAACGTACTTGACCTCGGTCCGCAACCGTGTCGTCTCCACAGCCGAATCCTCTCTAGATTGCTGGTAGAGCGCTATCAGCTCTTTATTTTCCTCAATCGACGCCTAAACAACAATTCATCAGCTCACACCACCTCCAAAACTCAAAATCTGCCACGCACCTGAAGTTCTCGCTGCAATTCTCCCATCGAGTTGATCCCCGCGTGTCCATTTCCGCTCACATTATCACAATACTGCTTCAATGTGTTCTTCAAGCACCGATTCTCCTCTCTCAGCGCCGCGTTCTCCTCTGCTAGTCGAGAGTTGCTCTCATTAGCAGAGACATTCTCGTTTTCAGCCAACGCCTGTCTCAGTCTTCGGATCGTCCGCTGCAAAACTTCTGGGGGTGGCGAAAGTTCTTGAATCAAAGGCAGCGGATAGTGCACTCGATCGAACTCGACGGCATACGTCAATATCAAGTATCGTTTCCCATTGCCTGTAGCCGTAGCAGCACTTGTCAGCCTGTATACGTATAATCGCAACAATAATGTGAGAACTTCATGCCATAATAGACAGAATAATCGATTATGTTGCTCTAACAAAATGGTTAGAATCTCACCCTTCCGAGATCGCTCCAGGGTGCAGCTTGCGCTGCCTATAGAGATCCAGGTCTGCGGCCGTCAGTAAATCCACAAACACGGTCTCACTGCGTCGGTGCAGCGCTGTGAGCAGCATCTGCACGAACACTGGGAATCGCTTTGAGTTGCCCGTCTGACGCGTAAGTTGCTCGACGTCCGAGGCTGGGAACTTGCCCGTCCAGACGTTCGAGGGTGTCGCCGCGTCGGCTGCCTCTACCTGCACGTGTAGCATCTGCTGTTGTACCTGCACCGTCACCACGTAACGTGCGCCGTGGAACTCGAGCGTCGCCGACGTCTCCAGATCCTCCATCTTGACGCAACTTTAGCTCTGCGTCGGTCCAGAAAAATAGCTAGGTACATGGCAGTCAATCCAACATGCTCTAATATCGAATAAGCCTCACTTTGTAATTATAAGCAACGATATTATGCCGTTATCGCCGAATTGTTAAATGCGGTGTTTTTATAGCACTTACGACCTTTCAAGATCCAGCGTATCCACGGGCGTATCTGCCATAGTCCGCCGTCACAGGTCACAGGCTCACCTACCGACTCGTCTAGCTTTGCACGACACCGCACCAAGTCATCACCTCGCTCATCGTCTGCGCATCGGCTTTCCTCCTCGGTTCCAGCTCAATCCTCACTAATAAATTCAACTTCACAATTGGCACAGAATGCAACACGTCTCAGCTTCGCATCATTCCGGTGCGTCATCTTCGCTAGACGCTTACGACTTTGACGATGCGTCCGCTGCGACTCAGGAGATCGTAGACGCATGTAAGCGCCGCAATTGCCACAACCGAGTGAAGCAGCGCAGCAGTCAACGGGTCGCGACGTCGTGTACGGACCCGTTCCGGTTCGCGGACGTCCTGTCGCAGGACCCGGCGGCGTTCGCACACCTGCTGGCGGATCATTTCGTGGCACGGGAAGCGTCCAACGCGGCGGTGGCTGCGTCTGCCAAGCCGCAGCAATTGGCGAGGCCTGTGGCGGGTTCTGTGGGCTTGGGGAGCTTCAGGAGCTGGCAGTTCGGCGAACGGTGTCTGGCCACGTACCGCGTGCTGTTCGGCCGTCCGCTGTGGGCCGCACCGGCGTCTCCCAGACCCCGAAAGAGGAAACACGTGACGCCGCCCACGAGCAGCAGCTCCGACAGCTCGGACGATGTCGACCACATGAGTGTGTTGGAGCTTGAAGGGATGCCGCTACCGACGGTTGACGAGCTGTTGGAACTCCCGACCGACGAGACGTTCGCGTTAGAAGATAAGATGGACACTGCGCTGGAAGAGGACGTGCTCGCTGGACTCGCAGGACTGGGGACTGACGCAGACACAGGTGGAGACTCCATCGACTTGCTGTGGGAACTCGACGACGTGGACGGCGGCGTCATGCTGCCAGAAGGAGAGGAAGCGGAACTGCGCTTCTTGGCCACCTCGCCGTTCGCTCCAGTCTCACCGGCTGGAGAGAACATGGAGGACGTCTGATGTCAACTAGCACGATAAGGAAGCACAACAATAAATGAAACAAAACGCAAAAAAAGGTATGATAGAGTTTGTCCGGGCTGCCTGTTCCTATTCTCGCTCGTTCTTCTGTATCCCTAGACAATCTCGAGCGAGTGAAGATCTAACACGTCTTGCTCTTCGTCGTCATCGCTGCCTACTGCATCAACGTTTCCTCGTGCGCCGATCGGCTGCAGTGACTGTCTGTTCACTTTGACTTGCTTTCCACCTTCCGGTTTATCACCTAGCAGGCCATTACGTTCATTAACGTAAGGCGACACGAGACTCTGTTTATCGTCGCCACTGATACCAAAGTAGGATCTCCAGCCGCCAAACTTACCCTTGCGTCTGTGGATACCACCAGGGTGTTGCATCTGGAACCGCGGGAGCACCATGCCTACCACCAAGATCTCCCAGCAGAGAACGCATCCGGCGTCGAAGAGGAAGAGAGAGAAGAGAGACCAGGCAAAGCCCACAGGAAGCTCCAGCGCCCCCAAGGTCACATCCACGCCGCGCGACTTCAAGGCTTTCGCCACTGCTGCTGATGTTGACGTCTCTTCATCTCCGAGGTTGCCGTTGTCGCCCAAAAGCTGTACGAGCAGAATGATCAGCAGCACGAACGCATACGCAACGAACGAGCGGTTGGAACGAAGCAGCGGAGCTCGATAGTTGTCGCGTGCGTTGAGAGCTACAGCGGCAATCCAGTACTGGAGGTGTCCGAAGCGCCACAGCACGCTGTTTTCGTACGAGTGAGACGTCAGGTCTGCCGGTTCGCCGGGCACGAACACGTAGCATGGCACTTGTACGACGTCTGGGTCGCTCTCCCCGCCATCTGACGCTGCTCTCGTGAGTTCCAGCGCCTTCTGGGCTGAACAAAACCACGGTCGCGCCTCTGCTGCAGCCAATGCGATGTACACGCACCCCAGGAAAATACTCAATTGCCCGAGAAGAGAGAGCAAGATCTCCGCAGCGAAAAGCGTCCTGGGCGGTCTTCGATTGAATGGAGCGACCGAGGAGGAGCCGAGTTGTGGAGCTGCGGGGGTGCGTACCATCAACAGCGACAGGACGAACACGACCACCAAATCGTCAAACAGGAATTGCGAGTCGCTCATCTGAGAGTGCAGACCGTTCATCGTGGCAGACAGCGTCACTTGCACGACGGAGTAAACCACCATGTACCTGAAGGCGACGAAGGCTGCGCTGAGAGCGCCACGGCCTTCACGTAACAGCTCCACGGCGTCGCTCACGCGCAGAGAGCGGCTCGTGAATGGAGCCACCAATGCCGCGTCGTCTTTAGAGAGAGCGAGTCCAACATGAGCAGCTTTTAGCGCGCCGCAGTCATTGGCACCGTCGCCGCACATGGCCACACAAGCGCCGTGGTGAGTCATTAGCGTCTCCACAATCCACGTCTTCTGATGTGGTCGCACTCGTGCGAACACTTTCGTTCGACCCACTAATTCTTCGGCAAAATCCGTCAGCGACATCGTTGGAGGAGCTGCTGGTGAGGTATCCGTAGGTTTGTCTTCTTCGACGCTAGGCGAGGCTAGAAGCTGTTCAATCGCAGCTCCTGTCACTGCAATCGAACTGCCTTCAGCAAGAGAGAGGAAAGAGTGACGATCTACAGGCGCCCAAGTGCCTTCCGAGCTGCCGGGACTTCCTTCTCGAGTGCTCTGAGACAATTCATCGACGTCAGTGTAGACAACAGCCACTTCTTCATCACTTTCATGTTGCCGCTGTGCGTCGATGAGAAGCACCGATGACTCCATGTCCATGTTGATCTTGCGCGCGACGTGAATTGCTGTAAGTGCGTCGTCCCCCGTGATCATGCGTACATCCACTCCAGCTTCTTCAAGCGCTCCAACGACATACGGTGCCTCGGGTTTAACTTGGTTGACAAACAGCATAAAGCCGAGGAATCCCGCGGAGCTTTCCACGGCGTCTCGATCCACGGGCTGCGATGTCTCTGACCTTGGCGATACAGCGGCTGCAGCAAACGTCTTGGTCGCAAGAGCCACAACATAGAAACCTTGATGCGCGTACGAACGTGCACGTGCTACATAATTGCTGGGGAGTGTGTTCGGTGTACAGATCTTGCGTATAGCCTCGGGCGAGCCTTTGACGTACACGTAGCGGTTTCCACTGTCCAGATCTTCCACTACCACAGACGATCGCTGACGCGCCGCGTCAAACGGAAAGCGAGCCACAACACCGAACAGTTTTCCGATCGGAGACGCAACCAGAGCTGCGAACTGTCCAGGCATCACAGTGTTGTCGGACGTCTCGGGTTCAAGCGAGTAGCCAGTGGCTCGGAACATGTCCTTCTCGAGTGCGTAACCTTGAATCTGACCGGATCGCTCGGTGAGACCGTGACACGTGGCCAAGCCGATGATGGCAGGAGGAGACAGCACTTCCACCTCGCGTTGGAGCCCATGAAACGCCGGCTGCTTCTGGTTCGATGCTGCACCAGCGGAGCACTCGTCCACCCCGTGGAAGTCGAGATGATCACTGGAAAGTGTCCCAGTCTTGTCGAAGCAGAAGCAGTCAATGTGGCCCGCAATGTTCATCCGTGCTGCGTCGATGCACGCCACGTCGGCCTGACTTTCAAGACGTGACAGCGCGAATCCAACACCTGCAGTCAGCACGACGGGAAGAGCTGGAGGAACAGCGATGGTGACCAGATCGAAAGCTGACAGGAATGCTCGGCCAAACGACACGCCTTGGTCGTGAATAGCGCTGTTGATACGGACCACGAACAAGATAAAAGCCAGGATGGACAGAGCGCCCATGAAGCGATAGCTGTCACTCTCCAGACGCTTTGTAAGCTGTAAAGGTGTCGGGAACAGGATGGAGCGGAAGAGTTCGCCTTTAGACGTCGAAAACCCCGCGCTTAGCACGATGCCACGAGTAGAAGCCTTGGATTCATCTCGGTTTCCCTGGGTTGAGCTGGAGTGCGCCAACTCTAACACTGTCGATCCAGCGAAAAGCACACTCTCGCGGTGTGTTGTCTTCAGCTTCGTATTGACTGCAAACGAAGGATCTGGAGCTGTGAGTGCTTGCTTGGTCATAGGAATGGCCTCGCCCGTGAGTGTAGCTTCATCAGCCATGCAGTGGCCTGACAGCAGAGCGATATCCGCCGGTAGAACCCCTTCATCTATCACCACAACGTCTCCAACCACCAGATCTGCAGGACTCACGCGTTTCTCCCGCGAGTCTCGAATCACTCTTACACCGTTTGCGATGCTGTGTTCTGCGTGAGCCAACCTCGTGTGCAGCTTCTTGTCATTCGTCACCAGTTCGTGCACTTCCCACACAATCGACAGCGCCGAGAGAACCAAAATGACAGTGGCGTATGCCTCGTATCCTTCGCAGAGCCACACCAAACCACTGACGACTTGGAAGACATAGAACGGATGCGCAACCTTCCTCAATAGCACTGCAGGCCACGTCTGTGCTTTCAACGCGAGCTCATTAGCTCCATGTACCCCAGTCAGCCCTTCAACTTGCGACGTCGACCAGCCACTGCCTTCCAAACACCGTCGTTGAGCAGATCCCAGCTTCTCGTCGAGAGCGTTATCGAGTCTTGAGAAGCCAAGCGATTCTCTCTCGTCGACCACGTAGCGACACTTCCGGAACTCAAACCACGGCGGACTATCCACAGGTTGGGACAACGGGCACTCTTCGTAGAACCTCTTCATCTTCTTCTTCTTCTTGTTAGTCGTCCACGTCAATGTATGCGCCACAAGCACCGACGTCGCGTCCATCGTTCCTTGAGCTGGACTTCGTAGCATCTTGACCTTCCACTTCGGTTTCCAAGACGCCAAAACAGCCAGGATCCCTCCAGTCAGCACGCAGCCGAACCCAAACAGTGCTTGTTGAACTCCATCCGCCTGCTGTAGCAGTTCCACGCTCTCCAATTCCACTGCGGGGGCGGTCACGAATCCGGATCGAGGCGCTCGAGCCGCCAAATCCAGATCTTCCATGTCCACATCCACCACGTCAGCGGAGGAATCCATCGCCACGCTGTCGCTGTCACTGCTGTTGTCGTCACTGTAGGTTTGTGGACGCGTCGAGAGCAGCGCAGAGGAAGCTTTGGCAGTGGCAGCCATGAGACACAGGGGTTTCGAGCTGGAGGGACGTTGCGTTGCTCCACTCGATCCCTATAAATGGCTACACTTCGGTTACGTTAGACAAAAGAGATCAGGAAAACGCTTGGACTACCTCGTCACTTCAACCTCCAGATACCTGCCAACACACGAATTGAAAACGTAAACGTCTACTATTTCCTGTCGAGTATCTGCAACTACATGGCGAACTTTTTGACGGGACATCGCGGGCAGTACCAATTGCCCGGTGGGATCGAAGACAGAGGCGGCTGCAGACAGAAAGCGTGGTAGGCAGCGTCGCAGCTGTCACACAGCAGCATACTCTCCTGCGCGTTCATCTGGCCACACTGTCGACACAATTCCTCCGAGGCCAGATGCGTCACAGGGGTGTTCGGCGGAACGTTCGTGACCCACTGCTCAAACAGGCGATTGAAGATTGCTACAGAGCAATTAGTTAGTCCAAGTAAAGATTAATAGACACAGAACATGACAGACACTTACATCTTAAGCGGTTCGCGCACTTGGAGATGTCGGCGTCCAGACGGTTGAACGTGAAGCAGTTCTCCCACACGAGGTTCACGTCGTGCACCAGCAACTCGAAGCGCTGGTCGTAGAACCCACGACTCAACCGGAACTTGATCGTGCCTAGATCTATCGGGTTCCTGATCAGATCCGCGTAGCCAGGCACATCATTCACATTCACCGGCGCAGAGAACGCCAGAGCCAGCTCGTTCCTCAGCAGCATATCCATTATGTGTTCCAAGCGTGATCGCAGTGTTAGATCCTGTGCGCTGCCCATGGGGAAGCAGTGCTGAAGCGTCTTCATCTGGAAGCAGCGCAGCTCAACATACTTCGTCTCTGGCGGGGTCGCGACGGGGACCGGAGCTGCACTTCCCGAGCCTTGAGCTCTCCGTTTCCTGCTGGACGAAGAACGCTGGCCACTTGAACTCGAAGATTGAGACCCCGGATGCTTCCTCTTCGGCGTCGAGTGCCGTCCAGATCCACTCTGTTGTCCAGACGCAGACGCTGTCTGAGCTTCGTGAGCCGCGCTCGCTTGAATCCACTCCTCGACTTGGTCGTCTGTGAGCGATGTGATCGCCGCCACTTCGCTTCTTGCTTTGCGGTACGCGTTGGTTGTCGACGATCGTTCTCGCTGCGCTTCCAGGATGCTGTTGATCATCTTGTTAGCTAAGGCGACCAATCCAGTAGACAGACGCCCGACGAATGGCAACTCGGACGGGTTGGACACAGATTCGGATGCTTTTGATTCCTGGCTGATGATGGCAGTCTTCTGTGGCGAGCCTGGTCTGCTGGAATTGGCACTCGATGAGTTCCGTTGCTTGCGTTTACCTCCACGTTTCAAGCGTCCATAGGAAATAGCATCGTCCAGTGAGTATAGTCGCATGGCAGCAGACGCGATGGTTGCAGTAGCGATGGCATTCTTAGCCGATGGGAGCGGAGACGCCTTCCAACCAGGGTCCAGCCATTCTGGATCGATGTTCGCCTCCAAGAACACGACTGCTTCCATCAGAACTGCCGATTTTTCGCACGCGTACACCATCTCTGCCCATGCAGCACGCACAGGACGTCCCCACCGCCCGTAGCGAAAAGCATCGCGTGGAATTGCAGACTCCATCGATAGCAGTTGAGCTCGAAGCAGTAACAGCGAGCGTGGGAGGTCTTTCTTCAGCGGGCGGATCGTCGCGCTGAAACCTTCTAACAATTCCGTCGACAGCTCCCCGATCTCTCCATCCGTAGGTTCATCCATCCCGGCTTCGCTACCACTCCCCGCTCCTTTGGAATGAGTCTTGATAAAGTCCGGGTCGTACATGTCTGCAATGTTCGTGATTTTGCGCGATACTCTTGATGATCTTCTAGACGCAGTCTCTTCAGTCAATCTGAGCTCCTTCCCACCAGTTTGAGCACGTGGCGATGACCTGGTAGTTTGGAGAGGTGGCTTCCCTTCAGGTATACCTGGTTCTGCTGGTGGCTCTGTAGAAACTTGAACTGCAGCTGGTGCTACCGACGCTGTACTCGCCTCCGCAGGAGTTGGTTCAGCCTGTGCAGTGGGAGCTGGCATAAAGTCCAAGCTCACTTCCGAACAGCTGTTCTGCAGCGCGTTTGATGCCAACGTCAATCTCGCCAACTGCTCCGCACGATCACGCTGCCTGTCCGCTTCGCTACGCTCTCCGTCGGTGTCTGATTGCGCTGGCGTCGTCACTTGTGAGATTGATGGAGACTCAGGCTCCGTATCCACATCCGCAATTGCACTCGCCTCGGCAGACTCAGGAGCTGTTAACTCGGTCGATACGATGGCACTTGTATCAATCTCGAAGTCTCCAGCCGCACGGTAGGTCGTGCCATTAGCATCATAGTAATTTACCTGAGATGGGTCTCCCTGTGGTAACTGCGGGTCATTCCCTGCAACAAAGTTCACGTACTCTCCAGTCGAATTGTTGCTCGGAAAGGAGTTCGGGGCTCCAGACGACGGCGGCGGAGCCGACGTAAAGCCCATTGCAGAGGATGCGTTTGGCATAATAGGCATGGGATCCATTGGCATCACATTGCCGCCGCCATTCATACTCATTCCATTCTGCGCTGGAATTGGTGGAAACGGCTGCGCCATTGGGTTCGGTGCACCTTGCCAACCTCCCGACGGCTGAGCACCTGAAACAGCAGCAGCGCCGTAGACATTCGGTAACGAGTTGAAATTCTGACCGCCCATAGGTGCAGCGGGGAAAGCCTGCGCCGACATATCACCCATGAAACCTGGCATGTTACCTGGCATCGGTGGGTTGTTGAACTGCGAAGACGGATCTACCATCGGCTGGCTCGATGGCGCTGGGAACGGGAACATATTCATGCCATCGCCCATACCAGGGAACTGCCCAGGAGCTGGGTTTTGGTAGTTTCCACCTGCAGTTACGTTGCTGGCGCCCATACCCATCAGCCCGCTACCTGGCTGGTTGCCGTAAACCCCGTTGTTATTCATGGTTGGTGCTTGCTGGGGAAAAGCGTTTGGCTGCTGCACTTGTTGGTTCATTGCAGAAGAAACCTGAGCGAGAGGAGCAGGCATCGTGTTCTGAGGTGCTCCACTCAAGGGGAATGCCATGTTGGACGCGGTGTTTTGTGCTGGAACGTTGCTCGTCACACCGCGAGCCGTAGATAAAAGCTTCCGGAACGTCACCCGCAACGGCCTCTTGCCTGTAGAAACCGCACCTTTAAAGCCTTCCATCCCAATGGCCTCCAACCTCTGGCCGTTCACCGCATAGACCTCGTCACCGACCTCCACTTTACCACTCGCCTGAGCTTGTCCCATCATGTTGTTGTTGTCGTTGGAGAACTCCGTGACGATAATCGTTCCACGGTTCGAATAGTTAATCACGACGCCCAATGGCCCCAATCCAAACTCCACGTCCACCAGAGAGCCGTCGTTACTCGCTTGAGTAGTTTGAGTATTGCTCTTCTGCATAGCCATGGAAGATCCCGGTGTTATCCCGAAAGGCGCCGCTGGCATTGCATTAATCGGCTGGTTGGCGGCCGGGATCGATCCACTTGAAGTCATGTTGATCTTGCGGTAAAACGCCTGCCGAATGTTCTCGAGAAGGTGGACTTGCTGCACGAATGATGCAGGCAGAGACTCAACGCCTGGCGTCGAGACTGTAAACAGCGGTCGGCAGTTGCTTAGATCGTCGAAACTGGTGCCTGACAAATAGCGAGTAGTCCGTAAAAACATCAACACGAAGTTTGCAACGTTGTGAAGCTCGACCGACAAATCACCCGCACGCTGCGAAGGCTCGCACTTCTTCGCTGCAGTGGCAAAGCCACTCAGTGCTCGTGCGCGCAGCATGTTTGACGGATCCACGCAGCTAAGAATCGACGTCGCGAAGGCATCCGCCACTTGCTTTACCAGAGCAGAGTCCGATGGCGTCTTCTGGCTCGTCGTAAGCGCCTGTGTAGCCATCGCACAGATTAATCCCATCACAAACGCGTGGTGGAGACATACGAACGTTTTCGGGTCCGGAGGTGTCGCGGTAGGATCAACAACAATGCGTGATACCACCTTCTTCACCTCTTCGAAACTCGACAAGCACGCGTACGCCAACCCGTTCGTCGTTTGAACAGTGGCCGATGCGGCGAACTGGTTCCAAGCTGCCAGCATCGCTCGGCCTTGATCCACAAGCGCCTGAAGCGACCGCTTAAACGAAACTGGATTGCTGGCTCCACCAAATTGTTGTTGCATTCTTGCGGCTGCAGTTGGGTCTGCATATCGCGTCCGCTTCATCTGATCAGCAATCTGGCGCGCGTACGGATCTTCCGTCTGGGTATACTTCCGCTTCAATGCCTCTTGGTAGCGCGCTTGAGCGGCAGCATATGCAGACGACTGCAGATCCCCTTGCATTCCTGGCATAGCCACCTGCGGCATTCCAGCCTGGTACATCCCGGACCTTGCTGCATCCACGTTGTTCATCATCGCCTTGTCTGATCGAAGACCGCGCTTCAGGATTTTGTACACCTCATGCGAAATCGGAATGGGCTTCATTCCACCTCGCCCGTCCATCACACTCCCATACTCGTACTTGCGCGATAAGATACGCTTTACCACGTTATCTGCCTTCGGGTACGGAGCCATCAGAGAACAAGGGAAGTGGGCATTGCGTAGGGAAAGTGCATCAGCAGCCACCACTACGTGAAATCCTGTTGACTGGATTGAAGTCTCTGCACGTTGAAGCGCGTTTTCAGCTTCTTGTTGCGTGTAGAACGACCCGAGAAAGAACTTGCGCCCATTATACCCCACGAGAGCTTCATACTTCTCCATATCTCCGTCCATAGCAAGCAGCACCTCCTTCTCAACAGAAAAGGGTCCTTCGCGAAGGAAATCTTTGCTTGAATACTCACAGCACGATAATCCTTGCTGCAGCTGAAGTCTTGCACCTTCATCGTGAAGAATCCAATGGAAACACCACTTTATTCGAGTAGCAATCTTCGAGTCTCTTGAGTCCTCTTCCAAGTACGCAAGAAGTTGCATCAGCTGCTCTCTCGTGGCACACACCGACCACTTCTTGTCCGGTGACAACACAAACAGACGGTGATGATCGCTGAAGAAACGGTAGAATGAGTACCCATGTCGGCATTTCCCAAAGGCCAAAGTCCTTGGAATGATTAGCCACTTGATGAAACTCTCCAGCTCTCGAGCCTTTTCGACACGAGGAAGCATCGATCCGCATTCTGACCACGCCACGTTTGCGCTTTCGACGCAGCATTCGTGAGCCTGCAGCAACGTCATGGGTCTGAGGAATGGAGTAAAGTGGAGGTAAACTGCACACGTGGACGCCATCTCTGCACACAATGCTTGCACTGCAGCCCAGCTCAAACCAGCCACAGATTTCCCGTTTAATCCTACAATAAGATCGCCAACCGCAACTGTGAGGGGAGCCGAATCCTGCGAGTCTGGAGGCTGTTCGCAATACACAAGACCGTTCGTCGCAATTACGCCAATGCTTTCGAGCAGATTTTGAGCCTCAAATGGAAGCGGAAAAGACTCGACGCGAAAGGTCTTGACGTCACTGGAACTAGGAAGCTTCAGCTGCTTGCAAAGTAACGAGGAGTTCGCCACCAATTCGGTCATGAGTTTGTTCGCCTGCTGAGGGGTCACACTTTGGTTGGTACCAGTAGGCGGTTGTCTGGAAAACGTGATCTTCAACGGCCGTTGTAAGCTCAGCAACCACGAAGTGAACTGAGAGAGATCGGTCAGCTGACCATAGGCTGCACCATTCACTTGCTCCACCAAGTCTCCGCGTAAAATGCGACCACTGAGTGATGCCTGGCCAAGCGTGCCGTCTGGGTGGTCGTTCAGTGATTTCACAACCACGCCTCGAGGTTCTAGTGCCAGGGCTAAACCAAGGGGACCGTCTTGGAAAATCACATCGTACGAGGTTGATCCACTTGCTTGCGGGATGATGAGTCCCGCTCGGAACGTACTCTCTCTGGCTCGCTGCGAAGGCACGTCGTGTACAGTACGTTGCCATTCCTCGGTTGCCTTTCTCATCTGAGTCGACGGTTGACGCACAAATACGGCGTATGTGACGTCTGATGGGTTGTCTACTCGGAGCAATGCCTCGACCTCAGCAATATCCTTCTCATGTGTGGTAACGCCGTTTACCATCAATAGTGCATCACCTGGAAATACTTGCCCGGAAAGCTCACCAAATCCTACCTCCGAGGTGTGGTAGGACTGAACGAAGATAAAAGATTCATGAGAAGCCAAAGTCAGACCCATCGACAGTCCATGACACTTCACGATCGACACTGAGGCACGCACAGCCTCGCCAGGCAGCGACGTCAAGTACAATAAGATCGGCTGTGCGGCAGTCCTCAACTGCTCTTGGACAGCGGCGCGACTCATACCAAATACTACACGGTCATTGACAGCGTACACAATCCCCTTGACGCCATCCGACTCATGCTGGCTACCCACCTCGCCTTGTGCAGAGCGATCCGAGTATTGCACACCTTCTGCCGTGTCTTCCAGAATTGCAGTTGCAAGATCATTTACTCCAAGCGTTCGCACAACCAGCATGTCGGCGTTTTCTCCTGTCAAAAACTCGGGGACTTCATATTGATTCAGCATTGTCGTCTGGGCTGTCAATGGAGACTGCTTGCAATAAAGCAAAGACCCGTTCAAGACTCCATCTTCCAAGCCGCAGAAGGCACACAACGGGCAAGACAGCACAGCACCACTTCCATCCTCGACAGTCACCTCGTTCGACAACGACAAAAATCGATCGCCAAACTCTTCAAAGATCATTTCTTCCCCGGCTTCGGAGTTGTCGGACGAGTCTTCGTCCTCCTCCTCTGTAATCAAAGGTTTGGGTTCCTTCTTGATCGTGCTAGTCTCGCCACGAACCTTTTTCTTAGCACTTTCAGGCAGCATGGGAAGGGGCCTTGACTCCAGCTCTGCCTTCGCCTTGTCCTCCAAATACGTCAGCAACTCATCCGTTAGTTCATGCTCGACGCCATCAACAATGAACTTCTTGGTCTGCTCCACACCGTGCGACGAGCGAGGCGGAGAAAAGCGGTCCCATTCGCGCTGTAAGTCTGCGAGTGATTCGTCCAGTTTCTTTCGCGCATCGCTGGCTTTTGCCTCGAGAGAATGATATACTGACTGTACAGCTGACGTTTCCTCAAGCAACTCACACAACACCCTCAGCACCTTCATTCGATCACTGACAGCAAGCTTCGAGTAGTTTTCCTGGGACAGAAGGTCAATCGCAGACAAAAGTCGCTTCTCCAACTCGGTAAGAGCGGTATCCTTCAGCTCACTGCTGCCAGAGTTTCCACTGGAGTCTGCAGCCATGTCGCGAGCTTTCTTCTGGAACTGTTCAGGGGAAAAGGAGGGATCCGCAAGGCACGTCGGGCAAAACCACTCGGACTTTGGGACCACAAGCAGCGGAGACTCGAGGCAAAAAGTGTGATACGGAGCATCGCAACGATCGCACAGCAGCAACCGGCCCTTCGCGTGGATTGTCTGACAATTACGGCAGCTATCTTCCTCTGCAGCAATCATAGGGCGATTCACAGGCGTGTGCACCCACTCCTTCATCAACCGCTCAAATATTACCGACAGCTTCTGGGCCAGGTTCGAGATTTCCGCCTTCAACGAGTTGTATGTGTAGCAGTTTCTCCACACCAACTGCACATCATCGACAAAGGACTCGACATCATCGTGTTCGTAGTCTTCATCTTCAATCTTCTCCGAAATCGTACCCAAGTCCATAGGTTCCGGAATATCCCCACTAGAGTAGTAGTCCGGGTAGAGCTCTGCATCCACTGGCTGATTGAAAGGAGCCGCAATCTCTTTTGCTCGAAGAAGCTTGAGCACGAATCCACAGCACTTCATCTTCGTCGCGCCTTGCGTCGTTGCAATGTGTTTCATGGGGTTCTTCACAGCAGGGACAACCGAGGACATCAACAAGCCGTGGGGAGTCTTTAATCCACTCACGAGACTGTTAAAGTCGTCAAGTGACATCTCCCGCACATCTTGTCCGTTGATGCACATGAGATAATCTCCAATTCGAATCCTATCGGCGTTGTCATTCTTCGCTTCAGCGACAGCACCATCAGATACTTTCTCTTCATCCGCAGCAGTATCGTTAGAGGTGGCAACGACTTCTGTTACGACGAGGTGCTGGTCTTTCTCCCCCACTTTGATCTTACTCGACGCACCGCCAACTAGGACGACGCCGTAGTAATCACTTGACACGGCAGATGCACTGTTCGCTTCTGACGCCAACGTAACAGAGATCTTTGCAGGCAAGCTGGGAGTCTCAGGCTCCACTTCCTCCTTCTCTTCCTCAAACTGCACTCCCTTCAACAAATTTGTTCCTCGACGGTACAGTTTCTGACGCAGCGGCTGCGTCACAGCGTCATCTCGATACGACTTAGAGCCCTTGATTGACTTGAGCAATTGTTCGTCCGGACTGGGGTGCTTGAACTCCATCGCCAACTGGCATACTTGGCGTGCAAGTTCTGGCCAGCTAAACGCGTTCATGGGCCGTGTGCGATGGAATTCTTCCAGCGTATTCCCCATTTGAAGCAACGGGAAATACTCACTGACCAGCGCCTTTAACAGCTCCGCATGTAACGAAGCAAATATCGTACCAACAGAGTCATCGTCCAGATCACCGTCCCCAACAGGACTGGAGCCATCACTCAGCGTCATCATATTCACGAAGACACCAAGCGAGGGTAACGCCGTCAGCTTCAAAACGTCCGAGAACGTCGAAATAAAATCCCATACGAAAAGCAGATCGGCATGAGATTCCGCCGGTACCGGATCCAGTTCTACAGCAGCGGAGATCACCTGGGATGGGAATTTAGTGTCTTCACTCGCTGCGGGGTCGTGATCAGAGTGCTTTTCCTCAGACAAGGCGTGGCCGCTCCTCAACTTCTGAGTGTAGCGTGCTTTCACGCGAGCCCAGACTTCGCCCTCCACCTCGTTCCTCTTGTCCCATAAACGAATCTGACGTCTTCGCTCTCTTTCGTCTTCAACAAATTTTAGCAGTGCAACGTGCTGCTGCTTAATAGACTGGGGATCGGGGGCAGCTTTCCTCTTCCTTGAGTCACTAAACCGCCTAGGAGACGAAGATGTCACGACGCCATTCTCAAGAATCGCCTTCTGCTCCTCGCGCATCTGACGACGCTGTCGCAACTCTTCTATCCTCCGCTTCATCGAGTTTTCTTTTTCCTCAATCTTCTTGCGTTTTTCCTCTTCGCGCAGCGCACGTTTCATTTCCTTTTCTTCTTCGCGCACTCGTTTCTCCTCCTCTCTGGCTAATCGCAAGGCTTCTTTTCGTGCCTCTTTTTGCCGAGCAGCCTCCATCTTGGCCTCTAGAATTGCGTTTTTGCGCTCTTCTTTTGCTCGTCGGTGGGCTTCCTTCGCATCTTCTTGGGCCTTCATTTCGATCTCTAAGAGTTTTCGAGCAGCCTCTCGAACGCTGCGCTTGTCAGCTTCGCGTTGCTCCTTCTCCTTCTGCTGCTGTAGGCGCTGCTCCTCCTCAGAATCACGACAGTGCTCCTCCAACAGGATTTCCTGTGATAGTAGGCGGTTGATTGCGTCCTTGGAGAACGCGCTTTGAGTCTTGAGGACATCCTTGACTTGATTTTTCAAACGTGAGCGAATTTTGGCATGTACATCGGGCGTAATGGGATGTCGCTGCTCCCAGAACTGATAATCCCTGCACCAGAGCACTTGATGCAGTCCTTCCAGCACGCGTGTAATATTTCTTCGTAGCAGGCCGAATCCATCCTCACCGCTTGCAGGCGTCAGCACGTCCACAGGTTGACCATTATCATCAGTTTCCACTGTGAACACGGATTCGCTGACTACAGCCGTGAGTTCATCGGCTGTCAAGCTTTCGAAATGCACTAGAGCCTTCTTCCACGCTTTACTCGCCACGTACGACCTGAACACAATCTCAACGGCGCTATTCTCCAGCTCCACCACAAAAATTGGAGACTTCTTCTTGTTGCCGTGCACAATTTCTGTAGGTAACAAGATGCACAAGTTAGTACCCATCCAGTTAGAAGAAACTACAATAAAAACTGTTCCACATACTGCATCGTAACCGGAAGGCGACTGTCAGTGGCTTGGTCATCTGCACCTTCACGAGTGTCTCGTATCCAATAGGAAAGAGCTTCTTGCTGGTGTAAAAGTGTTCTTCTGGGACGACAGAGCCCAGACTCATGACACTAATTGGCCCGTCCACCAGAGGCAGTTCCAGTTCCGCCAACTTCCTCCTCAAGATGGCGAGGTAATACATGTCTTCTCGAGGGATCGCGCCATGCATCAGGTGCGTGTAGGCTCGAAGCGCGTCTCTCAAGCAGCGGTACTTGTGCTGCTCCGGATCCAGCAGCTTGCCGTCGTCTCGGACGCTCCAGTTACCGAGTGCGGTTGTGTCCAGCCCTCTCTGCTGCGCCAGGAACCGCAGGGACTCGACGCTCAGCTCCAAGTCGTCGATAGAGTCGCTACGTCTTTTGTGCTTGGACTGGCCCATGGCCATGACGGCCGAGGCAGCGCTCAGGTCCTCGTCGTCGTCCTCGACTGAGGGCGCGTGCGTCGTCTCGCTGCTGTTGACGCTGCGTTCGGCGTCGTCTTCTTCTTCGCTGCTGCTATAGGAGCGCGGGGCCAGTAGCAGGTCCATACCACGCGGCTTAGGCGCGTCATCCTTCTCCTCCTCGAAGCTGCTGCCGCCTTCGGACTGCGGAGGAGACAACTCCATGGCAGGCGTCCAGTACTGGCCACTGCGGTAGGCGGGTGGGCCCGCGGACGGGGGGTCCATGAGGAGGCGGTCTACGCGAGTGCGGAATGAAGTTCACAGTCCGCCCTCGATAAAAAGTGACTGAAAACTCCCGCCTTAGAGGGTGGGGCACTTGATCGAGGGAATTTAGGGCAGTAGAGAGGGGGAATGAAAACTGTGAAAGATGATAATGATTTTGGGAAGAGAAATTGTGTGGAGCACATAATAAAAATTAACCACTTTCAAGGATAGGTTAAATCACTGTTCAGAAAAATTAGAAACATTAGAGAGCTTCTGCAGCAGTAACGGAACAGTAGGGAGTTTAAGAGAACCCGGTGGCGTGAATTAATGGTTTAAGCTTCTGGACCGAGCGCTGTGGACTGAGGGTTCGATCCCCACAGCGTACAAAATTCCCGCGGGTGGGGAGAAAAGAACCACCGATGAAGGTCAGGTCATTGGCACAGGCGGTAGTGCACCTTAAACTAGGACTGCTTAAGAAAAAAAAAAACCTAGAGTACATAAACATATGTAACCACGTTCTGGTTGGAGGACAGTTCCTGTAATAAAGACAGGACGTGGGTTCGAGTGAGCAGAATTGACTGCGTTCGTTGTTGGAGGGCTTCCGGGCTTAGAGAAAGTGATACATTGCCCTAAGAAACTAATTCATGCGTTTTCCTCGTGGACACCTACTCGCATTCGTCAAGTGAACTCCTTCACTTAAAAATCAAAATTATTGCCCCAAGAAACGGAGTTTAAGAGACGTCACGTATTTGCATTTTGCTGCGTATTTTTATGTTGTAGGCTCAGTGCAAACTTAACAAGCGCCACGGTACTGCACTGGCGCTTTTGTAGCTGCAAAAACCGATGAAATTGTAGCCAGGGGGGCCGATTCCCAGCAAAGTGCGTTTCGCAGCAACTTGTCGCATGTACCAGCGAGCAGCTTTTCCGTTATTAATATGTGTGTCGCCCACACAAACCTCTTAAATTGACATAACCTTTTCTAACCGATTGGTAGGTTCGTTTTACAAAATGCAAACTACACAGCATTTGACAACTACAAGACTCTCTTAAACTCCCTAGTAGGTCACATATGTACCGCAAAAGTCGGATAGAAGAAAGATGCAGCACTCACCATCAGTTCTATTAAAAATAGCAGCCAATCAGCGATGAGGAAGAATTGCCTGTCCCATACATTCATAATCTCTTACGTCATATAACAGAAGTGGATTGACTTGAACTTTGTATTCAAATTTTAATCGTATTTTGTCAATTAAGTACGTATTTGGTCTCTTCAAGCATCAAGTGGAGGGCCTTACCGAACGAACGGGCCAGCTTTGTGAAACACCTTGGACACGGTTTTCTTGAAGATCATCTCCATTGCAGCGATGACACGGTTGGACATATCATAACGACGTTCCACTGGTGTTATCTTGCGCGGTTTGCCCGAGGGGCGATTCGAGTAGCACTTGCATATGTGCTGCTTGAGAGGCGCCATAACGTCAACGTCGAGAGGCTGGGCTGCCCCTGTGCAGCCACCAGGTACGAACAGCACCAACGTTCCGGTGCATGCCAGTGCGTCAACCACTTCCGCCATCTTGTGAACCTTTAAACTATCCAGAATCAGAATAGAATGCACAGTAGCATTGGGCTTCCACGAGTTTTCGATCCAGTTCACCATGACACGAAGATCAAACCAGGCTTTGGCCTGCACCGAAAACGTAGCCACAGACACCTCGCCGTAGGTGCTAATCTCCTTCTCCACGTTGCCGCCGGGTTGACCTTGGAACACAAAGTGCGGGGAAGTTTGCGACGGTGACCGTCATGGTGCAGCGGTAACTGTCGCTGCCTTCCGTCAATACAGACACGCTGGTGGCACCGACAAAATCCACTGTCGTACGAGAGCCCATCGTACTATAAATGGACGTTTGATCCAGGTTGAAAATGGTTCTGTAGGCGAATGCCCAAAAATGGGTCGAAACAATGGTCCTCGGCGACTTCCGTTGCTTCAAGTCTTACGTAAGAGCTCAGATCTCAGGTAATGGGACCGTTTTAAGAAATAAGGTCGAATGGCCAATTTTCGCCGGCCTTTCCGTCCTGCTAGGCCCTGCGTAGGGGGAGAATATAGAAGGGTGCACAGGATGCACTGGTACTGATGTTACTCAGAGCTCAAACTGCTATGCTTTATTAGATATTAAACAAATATTGTCGTTACTCCGAGTCGCGGTCATCAAGCAAGACAAATGCTATGCAAGAAGAGATCGACGCGCGTTTGATGCCTCAGTTTGTTATCATGGTATTCGTCTCTGCCACTTTTATGTTGTGGACTGGGCTTTACTGCCCTCCATGGTAGGTTTTATGGGGACCTACGTATCCGACGTAAGACCTTAAATCGGAGGGCTTTTTGGCAGAAAGGCACAATACAATGATCGATGTTAGAGTCACAAAATGTTTTTGTGACTTCGTACTTAAGTGCGTATAGTTGCCACCATTTCATGTTGTGTTTCTAATACAAAATCAAAATGCTGATGTGGATCCGATAGACTTGGTGGCTTACCATGGTCGCGATTCCATCAGTCTCTACGCCATGTTCCCGACAACTTCTGCTTGCATAGCATTCCTGAAATATTTTGCTCTTAACTAGAACAATTCTATTAAACAGAACTCTAATGGCTGTCTTAAGAAGTGGCTGTGCACTGGATCTGGTAGTGATGCTTACCCATGGACCGTGTGGATTACGCGAAATCGCGCTAGCAGCAGAAATACAAGTAAAGCAAGAACGGTTGTGAGATTGGGCGCTCCAAGCTTTGCCATGTTCCAGAAAAGGTCTGGTACGTCAGCAAACTATTTTCGAATCACAGTCAACGCTACACCGTTTTGGGAAGACCCTCTGCGGAGCAGCTTTACTGTCATACCAATCATGGTCGCATACTGACCATTATAGAGTTTATGCTTCATGTGTGTTCCATCTACCTGCAACACAGGTGTCCATGAAGCTTGAAATTGGGCGACTGGACCAATGAGAAGGAAAGCTCTAAAACAATCTGCCGTATTTTTACACCTGATAGTAGACTCGAAATGCTGGATTCTTGATCTCAAACGCAGAGAGGTAGCTAGGCAGGAAAGTGTAGTCACCGCATTTTTGCATGTTGGCTTTGCAACTGTCATTGCTCGATATACTGCAGCTGCAATGGGTCAACTCTGTGCCCACTACTTCGGCTTACACGTTAGTGCACGTGTACGAGGAAGCGTAGTTTGCTTAAGCTTAGATTAACTATACTTTCGTCCGAAAGTATAGATTTACTAAAATAAGAAAAGCTAAAAGCCGTTTTGGGTTAAAATGAGAACTGTTATTTATGATTTATGTCTGGACTGGGTTTCCTCCTAAAACTGATATCCTATATGAAAGGTATTCTGCCATCCGATGGTTGTCAGAACCCTGCTAATCTAATTGGTAGAAAGTAATGCTTATCTACCAATAGGAAGCCTAAATGCATACAGACCAGTGGTCTGCAAAGTGGCTACGTGTTGGTGTGTCTGATACCAACGTTCGAGAACCCTCCGTGTAACCAAGTGGCTACGTGTAGCCACTTGTGTGCAACCCCGTTACCCCCCCCCCCCCCCCCGTCAAGATAAGACGTACTAGAATTGACAAGGTCGTCAACTCTCCGGAAAATTCGAGCTCATTTTGCGATGAGCTCGCTAACGAAGGCACCAGCGCAAGAGTCTACTTCGGCAGACTCTGCTACGTCCGTGCCTGTGCCAGCAGCCACCCCGCCTCGGTGTCTGTGCATGCAGGCACTACTACGACAGAGTCTAGGCTCGCCGTCGGCGAATACCACGCGCTACAATACAAGACGCGCGTTGAGGACAATGCTGCCGCTCCGAGGACTGTCCTCGACGGCTCGTTGATGTTGAACACCGACGGTAGCATGCCTACCGACTATGGGTCGGACATCAGTGATGTCCCTATGGAGGACGGGGAAGTCCCGTCCTCAGCAGCTGACTCCGAGTCGGCCGCAGTCGCGCATGATCCGGTCGCAGGGTTGCGTCGACCCCGTGAAAACGATCCGAGCGCTTCGAGTTCAAAGCGCTCGCGTAACGAAGAAGAAGAGAAGGCACCAACGCTGGTGACGCCTTCTTCTCCGCGTTCGGTCCCTACAGAACGCGCTCCGTGGATGCCAATTGTATCCGAGATTGCTTCCAGGTTCGGTGCGACTTCGCCACCGAACCAGATCCCCCTGTACGTGTGCAGCGCCATCATTGATAACGCTGAGGCTGCAGCGCAGCACTTTGATCCGATGACGAATCAAAGGCGCGACTACTACATCGGACTCTTCCATGAGCTCCGATAACATGCGTCGAAGAGGACTTCGCGCAAAATCAAAGTGCCCGAGTGGATGGCACTTTGTCAATCTTGGAACGCCTTTGTTGAGAACTTCAACAAAGACGTAAAAGCGTACCGCGCCCGCATCACTGCGGCGCAACTTCGCTTTGAGACTTTCTCGAGGCGTCATATGATCGATCGCCTCCATAATGAAGCTATGGAGGCGGGTATTCCGTGCGCAGTTCCCTTTGGAACTGCGTGTTCGCACTGCCCCCCTGGGGCTGAGCGTCTCTCCGAGCGAGACCTCACCGCGTAAACGACTGTGCGTGTACCTGCTCAGCTGCGTGATCTCCGCATTCAACTTGAACGTCGCGACGCTCCGAGTGTCAGCGGTGATTGCAGCGCTCGTGCAGGCGTTACGTCTGCACTCCGTTCTGGGCTTCGTACGCCCTCACCATTTCCGAAACGTCCTCAATCAGAATGTTCCGAGGTTCTCATGTATCTCGGTGGGGAGGAAATCCTCTCCAACGAATACGAATACGAGCCTGATCTCGGTTCGTCTTCGGGGGTTCATAGCTCATGATTCGCTCGACTATCCAGCGAGTCGAGCCGCGTGCATCGCGCAGTGGTGGCGGCGGGGGCGGAAAGATACCCCTCGTACGGTCAACCCCAGATTGACCGTGACTCCCGTGCTCTACACGATCGTGTAGCCGCTCTGGAACAGTTCCAGAGCGTGGAGCTCGCCCAGCTGCAGCAGGAGCTGCGCTACCAGAAGGCGCAGGGCGTGCAGACCGCTCAGACCGCGTAGAACATCCAAGTGGAACTTGGAACGCAGGTCGTGAGGCTTCACGAGCGTGTTGCTGCCCTCGAGAAGCTGGCTTACGCCGCTTCGTCGTCCTCTGCGAGCCATCAAGGTTAGGTGGCTCGTGTTGCGTGTACGGCTTCAGCCACCCGACGCAAAATGTCGGATGGAGCCGCATGCTGAACGGTATGTCCAGCGCGTACGCGTTGCCATGCCGTTCAAGCACTGTGAACGGACCGATGAAGCGCGGAGCAAGCTTTCTTGCTCCGAAATCTGAAACTGCATGACGTGGCAGATTCTGTGTAGCTAACAGAACTAATGAACCCTTCTCGAATTCATTTGTGTTGCCCTTGCCAACATTGTCAGCGTTCAGCTTCTGTCTATCCACAGAAGCTGCTATCGCGTCCTGGTATTACGACTTGTCGGCGCTGGACAAAGTCCATTGCTTGCGTGCTGAATGGTTTGTTCAGCACGGCGTTCGTTCCCGCAGCAGGCCCGGTCTGTGCGCTATCTGTGCCCTGCACAGACCCGTAGTTCTTGTCCGTCGTCTCGTTCCCGGAGCGAGACGCAGCTTGTCTTCGTGTCGTCATCGCTGATACTGTGTCGGTATCAGCGCTCTTCTGCGGTTGTTCGGATGCAACCGTAGATCCTACCCCACTTAAGGAGGAAGCCACCGTTCCGAGCATGCTCGGAAGGCGTGGATGCCGCATCGCATTCACGTAGAACGGTGTATGCCCCGTCGAGGCATGCACCGAGCTGTTGATGGCAAACTCTGCCATCGGCAGACAGCCGCTCCATTGCTGGAACGAGTGTGCGTAGCTCTTCAACAGGTCGCCGAGCACGCGATTCACGCGATCGGTCTGACCTTCCGCCTGCGGATGGTCCGCAGTCGACATCGACAATTGTGTACCAAGAAGTGTAAACACTTCTTGCCAGAACCGCGCTGTGAAGCGTGGATCACGGTCCGACACAATGTCGAGCGGTATGCCATGGTGTTTGAACACCATGTCTATAAACAGTCGTGCTGTCTGTACGGCTGTCACTTCAGCCGGCACTGCAGCAAGATGCACCATCTTGCTGAATCGGTCTACAAAGACCACGACACCAGTCCTCCGCTTACTGTCAGGCGGAAGACCAAAGACAAAGTCCATAGAGATGGACTGCCAACACTCCGACGGTGTCGGAAGTGATTGAAGCGGAGCCTGCGAAAACGCAGCAGGCTTCACGCGTGAGAAGCACGTATGTCTTCTCACGACCAGGATGCCCTGCCGTAGGGGCATCGTGGTACTCGTACATGATCCGCATCCGCAGATCATAGTCGTTCGGCACGACGATGCGAATCACATCGTCGTCCACTGCGCTGTATAGCAGCAGTCCTTCGTGCACACGATAACGATGTGCACGAGCTCGAAGGTGTGGTGCCAACTTCCGACGCGCCTCGTCGGAAGGTGCTGAGGCGTAGCTCCGCAACTGCTTCGCGTCTGCGTCACTCGCACACGCGGCCTTCACGTCGTCGATCAACGACGACGACGGAGCAATCACACTCTCGACGCCAATCCGATTGGCGTCGGCTGTCTTCACAGCATAATCTGGCCGACGTGACAATGCGACGGCCACGACGTTCAACCTTCCGGGTTTGTATTCAACCCGGGAGTCGTACTCTGCGAAGAACGACAACCATCTCGCCATCCGTTGCGAGATGTGTGGCGACTTCACTGCAGTCCGCAGTGAAGCGTGGTCGGTGTAGACCACGAACGGTCCACTCCCAAGTAGATACACTCGGAACTTCGTGAGTGCATACTTAATGGCAAGGAGATCCTTGTCATGTACGCGATAGTTGCGCTCAGCTGGCTTCAGCTGACGCGACTGGTAGTAGACTCCACGATCATGACCCTCTTGCTCATGCTGCATCAACGCGCATCCGATCGCAAAGTCGGATGCGTCACACACGACGTGGAACGGACGATCTTGGTCAGCCACTGCCAAGATCGGCGCTTCAGTCAAGCCCTGCTTGACTGCTTCGAAGGCCTGCTGACACTTAGCAGTCCATTTCCACTCAGCTTCCTTCTTTAGAAGTTGCGACAGCGAGCGAATCTTGCCCGCGTAGTTCTCAACGTACTTGCACAAGTACGTTGCAAGTCCAAGGAACTGGCTCAGTTCCTTGACATTGGATAGCGTAGGTCATTCATTTATCACTCTGACCTTCTCTGGGTCAGGGCGTACGCCGTTCTTCCCGACGAGACACCCTAGAATGGGTATCTCGCTCGTCCCGAAGATACACTTCTTCAGGTTTGCATAGCGCTTATGCTTACGCATAAGCCCTAGCAGTTTACGGAGGTGCTCCTTGTGCACCTTAACGTCAGTCCTCCCGTTCACAGCCCGGCTGTGGACGAACACGTCGTCGAAGTAGCTCGGCGCGAAGCCGCGCACCGAGAGCAATGGATGCGTCACGCATCTATTGAACGTAGCAGGAGCGTGTTTCAGTCCCTGTGGCATTACGAGCCACTCCCAAAGCATACCGCTTGGAGTGCTCAACGCCGTGAGAGGAATGTCGCTCTCACGCATCAGGATCTGATAGAATCCGTCGCGCAGATCAAGAGAACTGTAGATCGATTGCCTTCACTTGATCTCGCGGCAGTGGCCACTGCCGCGTCACACAGTACTTCGTGCCTGGCACGAAGTCAATCTCATGCTGTATTCCCTTGTCCTGCGGAAGCTCCGCAGGAATCTCGTCCAGAAGCACATCCTTGTGCTCCCGCAGAACATCGTAGAAGGAACTCGCTGAAGGCGAGTCCCAGCTCTGCCCGTCGAAGCGCTCCTTCTTCGTCTTCGCACTGAGAGTGTCTTCACTCTCAGTGGTACTCGCAGCTTGAAGTTGCCTCAACTCCTCCGCTTCGCTCTTCACCCTTTCGAGATCTGAAATGATGCATATCTTTTCGATGCGTCCGTCGTACAGGTCCTTCGCAAAGCGCATCGAGCCCATGACTGGAAGCGACGTCAACTTCGACGCACTCGTCGGAGGATTCTCCAAATGAATTGACCGGTATTGGAGACCAGTACGGGTCCGTGTCAAGACGTTTAACGTCTCGACACTCGACGTCGTGTCAGATGTCTGCCCGGCAGACATCTCTTGTAGCGTCTCGGTCCTGGACCGAGACTTGCGCAGCTTATGTCGTTTGCGCCGTCTTTTCTTCTTGTGAGACCGGCTCCACTTGTTCCTCGTTCAGGCCCCGCCTTGGACGGGTTTCCATTAATTTCGTAACCGTCGGCGGGTTCTTTCCGCGGACGCGCATGACTAAGCCCGGCTTGAATGCATTTCGCTTCGTCGTGCCGCCCGGCTGCACGCGAGCTTTCCCGGTGTTGGACGTTTGCAACCGCCAACACTGCTTGCCACCTCGACCCCTTGCGGCAGAGCCTTCCGTGATTTTTGAACCAATCACGGCCGTGTCAACTCCCGGAGCTGACACGCCGACTTCACAGCTACTGCTTGTAGCTGGAGCCCCTTACATACTTGATGCGTCAGTTCCCGGAACTGATGCACTATCGTCACAGACACGGTCTGTAACTGGAAAACTTTCCGAATCCGATGGGTCAACTCCCGGAGTTGACGCGCCATTGTCGTCTCGACCCCTTGAGGTGGAGACTCGTCGCAAATCAGATCCAATCGGATTCTGATTCGACTCACATTCAACGACTCTCTCAGTCGTTGCGACTTGTGCTTGGGCACCGGAGGCAACAGCGTTGGGCGCTGCCTCAATGGAATGATCGGTTACACCTTGCGGTGCATGCGCGACACTGACAGGGCTATCGCTCTCTGTCGCGTTGTGACCGAAGCGTACAAGCATACGTTTCTCCCAATTGATCACTGGATCATGCCGTGCAAGCCCCGGCATGCCCAACACTAAGTCAAACTTATTGTCTAAGTCTAAGGCGATAAGGTTCTCCACCAACACCCCGTGTTTGTATGAGAAGCGCACGCGTACGACGCGCTTCTCAGTTCTCACGGTGGCACCCGTTGCCAACCGCACTTCCAACACACTTCGAGGTGTGTCTGCATCCTCGAAGTTCAGCTTCGGTAGACTTTGCTGTCGAACAAAGTTGTTCGACGCACCCGAGTCTACCAGCGCACGAAGAGAGCCCTCTCTCTTCGACCTTATTTTCAGGGTGACAAGATTTGGCTTGTTATCTTGCTTCTTGCAGTGAGAGTCTCTCTCACTGGGGGCTGCAGTCTTCAGTGTCGCGTGTCCGTTGTAGTCACGCGTGACTGCACTACCAGTAGGGCTCACCGCGCCTACTCGTTCCGCGCGTTTTTTTTATTGATCGTGGCGATGCCCGGCATCGCCAAGTCGGCCCCCGGCCTTGTGCACAGCCGCTGTGCACTCACGCGCAAAGTGTCCGGTGTATCCGCATCGGAAACACCGCACGCTACTGTTGTTCCGCTGCTGGTGACCAGCAGCCGTAGCGTTCGAGAGGTCCATAGGTTCCGGACCTCCCGTTATTATCATCGGACGTGCCATCCTCGGCACGTTAACATGCAACTTAGCCTGCCGCAGGCTAAATTCCTCTTGCATGACAAGGGCGATCGCAGCTTCGAGAGTACTTGGGTACTCTCTGAAGAGATATGTCTTGACGGGACCATTTCTCAAGCCCTTCATGAACGTGACGACCTTAGTCGCCTCGTTTATCGGGTTGGTCACGATGTTCGCGGCCAAGTACCGTGCACGTTGGGCGTACGCATGAACGTCATGCTTAACTTGCTGCAGGTCGAGGAACTCTGCCCTCGACCTGAACTCGTTCTTAGGAGACTCAAACGCTTGTCCGAGCTCCTCCTTGAACTCCGCGTACGTGTTGAAGCACGTAGCTTTCGTGAGCCGGCGTCCATACGCCCAGCTCCTCGCTCATCCGCCAAGACATGACATGGCGAACGCAACCTTCGACGGATCGTCGAAGATGCGTCGAGCTGTAATGGCATTGTCGACCTCGACAAGCCATCGGAGAAGAGGTTCCCCCTCTTTTCCCGCATAGTTGCTCACGTGTAGTTTCAATGACTGCACGCGCGGTGTCGTCCCGGACGACGCCTTCGTAGTCGTAGCTGCAGCAGCATCTCGCTGCTCCTTGACAATGAAGCTCAGAGCAACACCGTGTTGCTCTGTTGGTGACAGCGTCCGTAGCATCGTCGCTACGGCCGCCGCCCTAATGACTGTTGCCAGTCTTTGGAGAGCCTCCCACTCTGGATCCGACAGATGGGGGCAGTCTGCACGCGCAATGTGCGTTGCAGATGCATTCGGGTTCCCCATGGACGGTAATCCGTCCATGGGCTGGTATTCGACCCCGTGTTTGTATTCCATACGAACAAGTCAGGTAGTCGGTCGTTGGACGGACTACAAAGTGCTACCAGGTATAATGGGCCAACTCTGTGCCCACTACTTCAGCTTACACGTTAGCGCACGTGAACGAGGAAGGGTAGTTTACTTAACAGAGGTCGACAGCAACCAGAGGTTTTTTGTGTCTAACTTTGCCAAGTCGAGGCCTTTTTTATGGGCGTTTCAGGGTGTCGTACCCGAGTACGTTCCTGCTGTGACGCGGACATGGCTGCGCGCCTCCATCGAGCTTGTTCAGCTTGGCGCTCGCGACGCTACCTCTGAAGTTCCTCCGGGCCAGCAATAGCTTGTCGCACCACGTGGTCAGTAGAAGGGTCATGTCGGGCCTCCCTGACGCGGACCGGAGCTGTTTCAGCCACTGATGCGACCGCTGAAGATAGGAGCTGCTCAATTAAAGAACGCGGTGGTCCACTACTTCCACCCACCCGCTCATTTCCATCCACTCGAGCACTCCGTTGACGAAATCGATACAAAGCACTGTTTAGCCTGTTCTTTCTTCTCTTGCGGTCTCCAGCAGACTCTTCTTCATCCGGCGACTGGTGGGCCTCTTCAATCTCCTCGATACTTGCGTACTTTCGTTTTCGAGATGCCATTTTACTCGCTGCAGTGAAACAAAAGAAAATTTAAGCGAGATACGTACGCGACAGGGTGGAAATGTAGGTGAAAAGCTCTACTAAGGATACCCGGAGTGAAGCGCCAACCATTTTTGTTTCACGGTATACTGAAAGCGGTAACCCTGTGACCTGCTACCCTCGCTACCTTATCTTAGTAGCTAGTTCCCGATATTCCTCCATACGCCCTCCAGTCGTAAAACGATCGCTTCTTTTATATTGTGTTCTATACTTAATTTTTTTTCCCGCACGCACGTTTCGAACCGACGAAGTATCTACCATCCACTGTTATTCATGGGCTGCATGAATAACAGATCCGGTCTTACTTCTCTAGGCATCCACCCTCCTTTGTATAATGCGGGCTACGCAATATACAAATCGGGTTTCTGTTCCTAGCTATTTACTTCCACCATCCTTTATTTTCCGCGGACAACGCGCTAAATAAATCCGGTATCAGTTTATTTTAATTTATTAGCCGCTGTTGTGTTTTTGTCTTTCTTTTTGTTTTTTTCGGCGTGGCTAATGTCGGTATTGACGACGATTTTGGGAATTTTATTTTTGACCCCTATTTAGGGGCTAGTCCTAATAGAACAGGAGCAATCGTCTTATACTGATCTTTGTTTGTATGGGAATATCGGTATACCGGCTAATGAGTGTAGGGTTAAAGAGAGCAGGGTGTAAGGGTCGACCACCTAGATGGTGCTGTGATTGGTGGGAACTGAGCCCGGTAGTATCCCTCCTAGAACCTTTCTTTTGGAATATTATTCTTTTTTACGGTGCCTTAATCGGAGGCTCTCGGCTGAGAGCACGGCAACTCCTTAGTGCCTCGAAACCGGTATTTCAGGATTCCGCGGTTGTATTACCAACAGCGGCGCAAGTGCGGTATTCCCGGTAATACCGATAAAGCTAACCGCCTATACCGGTACGGTGAGCAAAATGGAGCTCCTAGGGCACCGTGCCCGACCACGGACTCAGAGGCGCATGCGGTGTCACCACCACAATGCGCCGGGTCCCAATACAGCCAAAGGCTGACCGATGACTGGGTCCGGGGAGAGGCAGACGGCCCGGCAAAACCGGCTTTTATCGCCGTTTGTGCTGCCCCTGATCCCGGATTGGGTATGAGACTTCCCATGCCGCTGGCGGGCGGACATGGGCGCGCTCAGCATCGGGCTCCGAAGAGCAGGAGGGGTGGTCGGGCAAGAAGTAGTGTTTTATTATTATATAATTGCATACAACTACACACCTTAGTCGTAGTAGGCCTGCGCGTGCCGTGCCGTGTCCTGCCGTGTCCGCGATTGTTTTATTAATGAAGTGAAAATGACAGTAAAAACATAATTTTCTTTTTGGCCAATCCGAATTGTTTTTGAACCGACAGTGCGGCGACGGACAGACTACAGACAGCAAACTACGTTAGTTGTATAGGATAGCCGAGCGCCGCCGCTTCGCGGCGGTGGTGACATGTTTAGTCCGGGCCGCTTCGCTTTGGTGGGCTTCACTTTCCTTTTCTAAAAACCATATTTTACGAAATCTTATAAGCTTCGCCACTCTATATTCCTATTTAGAAAGGCTCAATCTGGTAGCCAACCGGAGTGCACTTAATAAAAAAATTCCGAATAATGTACTCTCCAAATAATAAGCCGTTCCGAATGCGACCATGCCCTATTCCATACTAATCAAGTGTATTTTTAATATAAATACCGGAGATTATCCGGTACTTAATCTGGAAAGAAAACTTTAGTAAACTGTTAGTGTTTTTAGTGCACGGCCATCTATTAAACGATCTCCATTTCTCTATCTTAGACTCTGATTTGTGTGAATATTAGCAAGCCTATGCTTACTCTATCCACTCGTGTGATGTACTGTTTAGCCCAAATGTCGCCTTTCGCCGGGCTTACTCAGCTATACTGAGCAAAACAATTAGTGGACTGGTCTAGTCACCAGCATAAGAAGGTGAGATGTAAGGGTAATAAATCACGATACAACCTTAGAATGCAAGTGTTGTGATCAAGTGAGCCGTGTTTTTTTTTTTTTTTTTTTTCCAATCATGCGGGTACTGTAACGGGGCTACACGCAAGTGGCTACACGTAGCCACTTGGTTACATGGAGGGTTCTCGAACGTTGGTGTAAGACACACCAATGGTTACACTTTGCAGACCGCTGGTCTGTATGCATTTAGGCTTCCTATTGGTAGATAAGCATTACTTTCTACCAATTAGATTAGCAGGGTTCTGACAACCATCGGATGGCAGAATACCTTTCATATAGGATATCAGCTTTAGGAGGAAACCCAGTCCAGACACAAATCATAAATAACAGTTCTCATTTTAACCCAAAACGGTTTTTAGCTATTATTATTTTAATAAATCTATACTTTCGGACGAAAGTATAGTTAATCTAAGTTTACAGACCTCGACACGATCGAGGGTGTTTTTCTACCCCCTTATATATTTGGTATGTATAGAGCCGCCATGTTCCCTAGAACAAGAATATGGGCCTCCTGCGATTAGGCACGGCTTAGTTTCTTCAAAAACAAGTTTTTTTTACTGCTTACTTTATTCAAGTAAAATTCCAATAACCGTTTTATTTAAATAAGTTCACCCCATAAAGATTTATCAATTATAAACCTATACAGGTTAAATACGACAATATGATTGGAGAGAAATGAACTTAATATAGGAGGCAAGCTACAAACGTAATCTGTTAGTTCATTATCTGTGCTTTTTCCCAGTCGTTTCTCGCATACAAAGATTAGCACAAGTTTTGCTGACAGAGAGAGAGCTCGCGCTAGACGTGCCAACTTGACATCCTCCCAGCGAGATCGCGCTCGACGTATAGACACCGAGCGGCAACGTGCCCGTAGAGCTTAACAATTTGCGCGTGACCGCAATCGCGCTGATCAAGAAGAGCGCCGGGCAAGTCAAACACAGGAGGAACGCGAAAGAGGGCGAGAGCGTAATCGTCTTCGGTACGAGCGACACCTGGAAGAGGAAACCCCGGAGCAACGGGAAGCGCGCCAAGAGCGAGATCGTATTCGGTATGAGCGACAATGGACGAGGAAACCCCGGAGCAACGGGAAGCGCGCCAAGAGCGCGATCGTCTTCCTCACCAAGAAAGTCGAGCCGTGGTTCCATCCGACGAGAGGGCACAGCAGGAGCGCATTCGGCGTAGTTGTGCTCGCAGAGGCCACGCCCTCCACAACCATGAGGACCTCGACACTTCCATGGTTACGGGTCCAAACGTCGTTGATGGGCGCCATAGACTCCCTCCGACTACAGTCTGTGATCACTGCAACGCGTGGAAATGGCCCGCAGAGACAAAGAAACCCTGCTGTCTCGAAGGAGGCGTCAAACTTCCGTCTCTTCCGCCCGCACCAACCCGCCTGTTACAGCTGTATAAGGACCCTGAGTTCCGCAAACACATTCGTGCGTACAACCAGGTGTTTGCCTTTACCTTTACACCTATTGGTGCGTCCTGCAATAACCGGAGTAATTTCAGTCTGTGAATCAAGACGAAAGCGTAGCTGGGCAACACGGGGTATATAATTATCGTATTCAAGGAGCCATGGGTCATTATCTCAGTTCACTACTTCTTTACACGGATCAAATCACGAACCAACCAGTTACGCCAAAGTTAGCGCAGATATACATCGTGGACCCCGACATGCAGCAGCGGGCGACGCGTCGCAATGGCATTTTCAGTGACTTATGTCCTGTGGCTCTGGGAGACATCGAGGCGATGATGGCGGAGCACAATCCACTCGCACAGCAATTCCTGACCTTCGGGGAGAGGTTACGCGTGCTTCGAGCGAGTGGTGGTGACATTGTCGATGTCAGGTTTCGCTTGCATGAGAATCGCTCGAGGCCTGGCACTTACAACTTACCCACTGTATCCGAAGTCGATGCTACCATGATTGAAGACGGTAACCTCGACCAACCGCGCGATATTATACTCTACGCGAAAGACCACAGATTGTTCCGACTGTATGAGATACACGCAACGTATGATCGCTTTAGTACCCGCTACTGCTTCCGTACGGAGAACTCGGTTGGACGTACACTGATACATACGACGGCGACATCGTGCGGAGGAACAAGCGCGGAATGTCTCTTCGCGAACACGTAGCGTATCGACTGTACCAGAAATGCGACGACCAGGCCGTACTGCATCAGGGTGGGCGCCTGTTTCAGCAGTATTGCGTGGATCAGCGAGCTAAGTGCGAGCAGGAACAACCACGATGGGTGGCGGCGCATCAGTCAGAGATCCGTGCGGACCTGTATAGCGGGTTGAACGATTCACTTGTGAGCGAAAGTACGACTGTATTGGGCGAAGGAGAAGCGCTGCTTTCGGAGTACAATCGCTCTGCCCATACCTTACAGCATCCTGACCAGCCGAGACAACGAGACAACCATTTCCTGAACCAAATTGGGAAGCGAGTGATATTGCCGTCTTCGCATTCGGGGGGGGGGGGGGCACGTTCCATGAACAAGGCCTACCAAGACTCGATGACTATCGTCCGTGAGTACGGGAAGCCAGACGCATTTGTTACCATGACGTGCAGCCCTACCTGGGAAGAAATAATAGAAAATATACCGGATGGACAGAACGCTCAGGATTGCCCTAACATTGCCGCTCGGGTGTGGCAGCTAAAACTCGGCGCCGAACGGAAAGACTTAGAAGAAGGCGTTCTTGGGCGCGTTCACGCGCGGATCTACGTGGTGAAATTCCAAAAGCGGGGTCTACCGCACGCCCATATTTTGGTTATCCTGGCGGAGGAGGATAAGCCGCGTACGAGACAGATCATTGACAAGATGGTGTCGACCGAGCTCCCGGATAAAGAGAAGAATCCCCAGTTGTACGAAACGGTCACTACGTGCATGATTCACGGACCGTGTGGAGCTGCATACCCCAATGCGGTCTGTATGAAAGACGGGAAGTGCACAAAGGGTTTCCCAAAGCCCCTATCGGAGGTGACAAAAGGAAATGTCGCTGGGTACCCAGTGTACAGACGAAGACGTCGAGCGGCCAGGGTGGTTTTGATTAACGGGAAAGAATACGACAACGAGACAATCAACCAGTGGGTGGTTCCGTACAACCCGTACCTCTCACAGAAGTACAACTGCCATATCAATGTGGAGGTCTGTACGGCGATCACGGCGGTCAAATACATTTACAAGTACGTTTACAAGGGATCGGACAAAGCTGTAATCACCATGGAAGCCGTACGTGGAGAGGGGAACCAGACGCAGATAGAGCCCAACGAGATCTTACGGTTCTTGAACGCGAGGTATATCTCTCCGGTCGAAGCTTGCATGCGGCTACTGGACTCCTCCGTTCAAAGGCAAAACGCATGTCATTACACAGCTTACGATTCATTTGGAGAACGAACAGGTGGTCACGTTTCGTTCCAGCGACGATCCGGCTGTAGTTGTCACGCGCGGCAAACACACAATGCTGACTCGCTTCTTTGAGTTGTGTGCAAGCGAGGCCCCTGAAAACCAAGTCGCAAAAAGCGCGCTGTATCAGGATATCCCTAAGCTATTCCGGTGGGACACGAAAGGCAAGCGATGAGTACGTCGAAAACGGTACCAAGCAGCCCTCCGCCGGATGATTCACGTGTCCCCGCGGGATATGCAGAGGTTCTACATGCGCGCGTTGCTGTGCCACCGAAAAGGACCGTCGTCCTTTGAAAATCTACGAACGGTAGATGGTGCCACTTACGATTCGTATAGCGAAGCTGCGCTCCACGCGGGATATCTTGAGGATGACTCTGAATGGGTAGCCTGCATGACTGAGGTTTCTCAGCTCCGGATGCCCTATCAGCTCCGACAGCTTTTCGCAACAATCATCGTGTACTCTCAGGTCGTAGAGGTTGGCGCTCTGTGGGAACGGTTTTGCGACGACCTCTCTCTCTAGACTTCGGCTACAAGTACCGCAGCACACGCCAAGGAAGAAATGGTGAGGTTCCACACTTGTCTGAATGACTTGCTGCTTGTCAACGGAAGCGCTGTAGCCCACTTCGAAGACCTCCCCCAGCTGTGTGAGTATCCGCACTCGGTGCTGGATTCGCTACTGCAGAACAATCTCATTCGCCGCGAAATGGAAGGGTACAACCATGATGTCCTCCAAGAAACGGTTGACCAAGAACATCTGCTTAATGGTGAACAGCGATCTGTCTACAGCACGATCATTAATGCTGTAGATAACCCGACACCAGGTAAAACCCTGTTCTTCGTTGATGGACCGGGGGGGGGGGGGGGGGGGGGTCAGTAAATCGACGTTACTGAAGCATATCTCGGCAAAGGTGCGGTTGTCGGGGAAGATCGCGCTTGCGGTGGCGTCGAGTGGCATTGCCTCTCTGCTCCTCATGGGTGGGCGCACTGCCCACTCAACGTTTAAGATCCCATTGAAGCAGAACGACACGTCGACATGCTCCATCTACAAGCAGTCTCACTTGAAGGGCTTAATTCAGAAGGCCAGTTTGGTAATCTGGGACGAGGCGCCGATGACCCACCGACACGCTTTTGAGACTGTCGACCGGTCCTTACGTGACCTAATGGACAACGACGACGAGCCGTTTGGAGGGAAAGTGTTTGTGCTATCCGGGGACTTCCGCCAGATTCTTCCGGTGGTCCCTAGTAGGACCCACCGCTTCCTCAAACGAGGATGCGTGCACACGGAATACTTCCGTTCGAGCTGCGCTCGTGCGGAGCCCCTCCATGAACACGGTCAACGTGACCACTTCCAGGAGAGGGTCCACCGCCGTCCCAGCGATCAGAGTTCTCAACTCTTGGACGTAGTCCAGTACTTCCTTCTTACCCTGTCGGGTAGCAAGGAAGCGCGACCGGATACGGTACGCCTGATTAGGCGGCGCAAACATGCGCGATAGTTGCTGTTTCAGCTGAGCCCAAGTTGGGAACGCAGCGTCAACTGACGTACCGTACGTCAGTGCCCATTCGCAAGTGCGACCTCCAAGCTTGGAGATAGCAAGCGCCACGTGCTGTTGCTCATTTTGGAGCAGGGCCGACCCTATGGCCATCTTGACCTCACGGGTCCAGAGAAGGAGACTCTCTCCATCCTTCCCTTCGAAGGTCTTCACGCTCACTAGGAGCGGTTTCAGTCTAGTAGACCCCTCACGCGTCGCTGACGCCGCCGGCGTCGCGGCGCTCATCCTCTCTTGGACATGCTCCAAGGGCGCATTCTCAGAGCGAGATAGCGATTCCAGGCGGGCGTTGACCGCTTCTGGACCTTGCGACGCATGATGAGAGACGCCCTCAGGGCCAAGCAGGGACATGAGCTTGTTAAGCGCGTCCTGCTGTGCCGGGGGCAAATTCGTGAACACCGGGTGTTCCATCCTCCCAGAGGGTACAGTCATAAGACTCAGGTGTAGAATTGACTACAAGTACTACCAAGTGCAGCGGGGCTGCCGTAGCTTTAGCGTCAGAGGAAGACGCACGACTCCACGAGTCACTAATATTAAGTTCCTTAATAAGGAGTCTTAATACGGTCCGATAATTGGGTCCCAAGAGTAAACACAGCCTTAACCCAAGGCAACAACTCTTTCTGCTTCTAAATCCGAAGTGTTTATTTATCGTTATTGCGGCCAAGCCGCCTACGGTGTAAATGTATGTGTTTAACTATCTAGCATAGTCAAACCTAGTCAAATACATATCCAATGGCTTTCAGCCTATGTGTTAACTCCCGAGTTATGCATTGAGAGTCTGTTAACTCTCCGGGTACGGCATACCCATTGTGTGACACACACACACCTGGTGTAACCACCAGCTCGTGTAACCCCGTTACAGTAGCCACGTCGCGACAGTCCTCATGCGGCCAGCCCCACATTCCTCATGCGGCCAGCCCCACATTCCTCATGCGGCCAGCCCCACATTCCTCGTGTCGTGTCGTATGCCGAATAGGTATATCACGTAATCGATACAGCAACTACATGCACGCGAATCACTTCCGAGTAGGCCAGCCAACGTTGGCCGAACTGGGTTGAACTCGGAATTAGGTTGGGGGCCAGGTTGGTATCAGTAAAAAGAGAAAATAACTGGAATCCAACTGATATCTTAGTTTTAGTAGGGGTTATCACGGTTGGAAAGTATGTTTGAGCAGCCAATGAGATCAAACCTTCGTGTCCTGTCTTTCTCAGCTAAACCTACCAGAAAACCCCCGGAAGGTTTCAGCCCGAAATGAAGATTTGACATGATTGGCTGAAATAATGGTAGACGGTTTGATTTGATTGACTTCGCCAGACCCCCAACTTGGCGGCCAAGATGACCATGGCGTTGGCCCAGAATGGATACTGTACAAGGCGTCGATCACACCCAACGCCCATGTTGTCGGCATCGCCTATAAACAGATCCACTGTCTAGAATTCTACAGATGATGCATGCTGTAGTTTGAGCGTGAGCAGCCCCGCGCGCAGGCTTCGACTCCGCTATCAACACTCCTATCCATGGATACATGTGTATTTACCAATGAGAGCATCGTGAGTTTTCTCTGCACGCTTGTCACGCTCACGTTAGAAAAGTGAAGGTTTGATTTGATTGGCTACTCAAACATACTTACTTTCCAACCGTGATAATCCCTTGGTATACCCACTTCGACTGCTGGGTCTACTTTGCCGCGTAGCAAGCTGCTGCTGCTGATGATGATGAAGTTACTGGTGCCAGTGAAGTACTCGGTCTAGGCTGCTCAACCTGCCAAGGTTATGAACCGCCAACAGCTACCTCTAGTTGTTTGTATCGCGCCAGGGACGTCAGATTCGAATGGGCCACTTCATACCGATAAAGCCTTCTAGAATGAAGTTCACCACTGGTTCATGTGGACCACATAGGTGGCTTCCATGCTTTTATGCAGTTTCAATAAAGTATGTAAGGCCATTAATGCAGTAAATATAAAGTCTGCGAGGTAAAGTTGGTTCAGGTTTAGTTCGAACAATCAACTCTTTATCAGAACTAGATTGCCTGCGAGTTAGCCTGGGAATACATCTTTTTAAAATATCTCGAGTGTTTTCACTGTTCCTTATTGCTTAAAATGGTTTCGAACCTGCTTTTAAGCTGTGTCAAAAATCTTTTAACAAATGTTTCACGACACAGACATTCTTGACAAACTCTTGCAATCTTCCTTCGGTTTTTCCCCTGTACTTCAGCTATCTGATCTTGTCTTCATGCCCTTCTCGACTCTCGCGATTGCTGCTAGGTAACCTCAGTCATATATATATATATATAAAACTGTAGCCATGCTGCGTACCTGAGTATTATTGACACAACTTCAATCACCTTCAGATGAAATTTGATTCGATTTCGCTGAACTCTCCAATTCAGGCACGTTTGCTCCTTGTCGTCATTTCGACGCAGCTATTAACAATTACAGTCCCCGGTCGCTTTGCGGTTAATACACGTGGCGAACGTCTACGAGCATCTCCACCACAAACACTCTACCCGCCTCTTCAAAAGGGTAATTTACCGAGCCTGTAAAACAATCCAGATACAATATCATCTACCCACCGCATTCTTTTCAAAGGACACACTATTCAGCGCGCTTGTTCAAAAACCTCTGACGAAGCAAGAATGGGTGGCGATGTCATGTGTGTGGAGATCATGGCCGGAAAAGCTACCAAATGACTTCGAGGAGACTGATGAAGCCGATAACGCAGAGCTGCTAACCGTGTCATATAGAGAGACAGATGGCTACTGTCAGGCCTCCCCGTAAGAAGAAACGTGGCGGATCGGCACCAGGCCGCGCGCCGAACGTTTGCTGAGATCATGTAACTGGCCATGCTCGATTTATTGCGGACTATTTTGCCCCTGATCATGTGTTTAATTCTACACTATTCCGGTGCCGTTTCCATATGCCACCCGTGGTGTCCGACAAGATTCTCGACGGTGTAGTGCCGTCAGACGACTACTTCGTCCAGAAGTACGATGCGCTTGGCGTGCAGGGCTCTCTCGTTACCAGAAGGTGACAGCAGCGCTGCGCATGTTCTGCTATGGTGTGGCGGCTGATTCTACAGATGAATGTATGCGCATCGGCGAAAGCACAGCGATGGAGAGTTTTAAGCACTTCGCAAAAGCGTTGGGTAAGTGCTTTGGTGCTGCGTATCTACGAGAACCCATGCAGGACAATTTTCGACGCCATGCAGAAATGAATGCATAACGAGGATTTCCGGGTATGTTTGTCACTTTAGACTTCCTCACTGGGTCCGGAAGAATTGCCCTGTCGGCAGGCAAGGAATGTACCAAGACCGCGATTAAAATTCATCTATAATACTGAAGGCAGTTGCGACCAAGGACCTTTGGATTTGGTACCACTATATAGGTGTTCCCGGATCCAACAATGACCTCAACGTGCTCGATCACTCGCCGCTTATAGGTAATTGGCTACGACGGTTTGCTCCTAATTATGACTTCACCGTGAATGGCCATGAGTTCCAGATGTGCTATCTGCTAATCGACGGCATCTATCCAGACTAGTCGGTCTTCGTTAAAACAATTAGTAGCCCTGCTATCGAGAAGCAGAAGTACCTTGCAAAGAAGCAAGAGGCGGCGCGCAAGGATGGGGAGCGATGCTTTGGAGTACTGAACGCACCTTTTGGAGTTTTGTCGCAGCCCGGCCGCTTGTGAGAAGAAGCAATGATACGAACAGTGTGGAAGGCGTGCATCACAATGCACAACATGATAATCTAATATGAGTGTGAAGATGAGGGCAAGAAATATCTCGACGAAGAAGTAGTGCTCTCAAGCGCAAGAAATGACCTGTCCTTCGATTCGCTGCACATGGTGATGACGGAAACCCAAAACAATGACAGTCACTCACTGCTAAATCAAAGTTTGGTTGAAAATATGTGTATTTCAAGCTTTCCACCAGCTGTTAGCTTATACGCATATCTGGCAGACCAACTTATCTCATTGCGAAGTATTAAACCCTACATGCAACAAACTGAACGAAACTTGTTTGTTTTCATTTTCGGAGTTCTCGTGTCGTTGTTGTCGACTGCTCCCACTCGATCACCATCAATGTCTGTGCTGACTCGCGCGTGTTCCAGCACGCCGTCGATTGATGCACTCTACTGCGTCTGGCTCCCATCCGCAAAGAGGGACAGTGAACAACATTATTTTTTTTGCCTCCTCCATTGCGCGGACTCGTTTTTCGCTGGCTCTAGCCATGCGACCCGTTGCAGCGGCAGTCCGCTTGCTTGCTTGTTCGCTTTCAACCTCAAGTTTTGTTGAACTTGTGCGGCCTTGTTTCCTTGAGGTCGTGAGTTTGCACGTAATACGTTGTTCTCGTTGTTGTCGCTCGTTTCGCTGCTGATTGTGCGCGAGCGGCTGCTCGGGCGATAAGCTTGCCATTTGGGCTCGGAGAACAAAATTCTTCAACAGTGCAAAACCTTGAAGGAGTTGTTGTAGTTGACGCCTTTGGGCTTGTGCATCTTCTTGTAGCATTGCAGAGCATTATTAATCTCGTCGTCTGCACTAGCGCCGGACTGGTTCAGGTCACGAACTACACCCATTGCTCCGGCAAACTTAGCGACGTCGTGCTGGATAATACTCCACTTGTACTCAAGGGAGCGCTGAGTGCGCACCTCAGCGCCTGAAACCTGCGCGGCATTGAAATAGATCGTCAGATTCTTCCAGAAAGCCGCCGAATTCTGGCTGATGAGGGCTTGGATGCGTTCGGCAGAGCTGGGTCTCTTCGTCCTCTGTGAAGTTTTTCCCCTTGGCACGGTTCATGATCGACAAGTACTGCGTATTCCGCTTGCTGGCTTGCTGGAAAGATTTGGAATGGGGGCATCTTCCAAATAGAGCCGACGCGCTGTAGATGAGGGAGTTTTGCGTGCGATCTTTACATTTGGCGCGAAAGTAAATCGCGCATGAAGATAGCGCGGTACGGTGGAACAATAAATTACCAGGTTATCTCTATTTTGTCTTTGAAGAGGCAGATAGAGTGGTACGAAGGAGATGTTCTAAACACGACGTTCTGCGTCGTCGCTGTCTAGACTAACGAGTGTACGTTTACCCTTTCGCGAACAATTGAGGCAAAATGCCCCTTTTCACGCATTTTCTAAAATGGGACAATAATATCCGAGTGAATAGAGGAATTCTGCCCCAATTACAATATTGACCAATCCCGAAACCGAGAAGAATCCGTTTCAAAAACATCTGAAACTCTAATTCAAATATTCCAGTTCAATCCAAATTTTACGATTTTTTTTTGTCGTGTCCACTAACTCAAGAATTAACCTGTGTGGCCGGCTAGCAAGGAGAACGCTACACTGTTAAGAGAAGGAGAGTGCATGACTCCTCACTGTAAGGTAATCTAGCGCTGTATGGTGCAGGAGCGCCGTGTTGTACGTCTGTGCTGACTTGAGCGACGGCTGCTATGGTTTGTATTGGGCTTTATATAGGAAGATCTTTGGCAGTATGGTGGTGCGGTGATGTAATACTGAAAGTTTATTTAGCTGGCCGAACTATTGCAAGACAAGCTAGCGGTGTGCGTATAGAAAATGAAACCAGGAAAGTTTAATATTCATCGGATCTTGTAAATGTAAATGCAAACTGGCTTACTTGTCCAACTGGCCGGCCCTTTAGAAACCTGGTATAGTTTCCATCGCGAGCAAAATTTGTTTCTGCATGAAGGGCGGTGTCTTAGACAGAACGTTTCTGTGGATATCACAATCCGGGTTCTTGAGAGGGCGCACAATTCACGCAGTACGAGAATCTTTACATCGTCGATGAACAGGAAACTATTCAGATACACGTTTGGGGCATCCCAGAAAGATGGTCGTAGCGAGAGGCCGCAGTCTTTCACATCTCCTTGAAGGAGCAAAACTTTCTTAAGAAGCGACTGAACATTGGAAAATGGATTGATAAGCTGGCAGCCGAGACGCCACAGGTCAGAGCGAATTTCGACACCAATACACCTCCGTATTGGTGTCTGAAGCGCACCCTGCGCTACAATATTCCCAATGCCGCAACCAATATCCAGAAAGATATCGTTAGCCGTTATGGATCCAACGGTTGTCAACACAGTAGCCAACGCTCGAGGCAACAGCTCTCCCGCATTTTGATGTGTTACGCCAGCCCGTTGTCGAACATCAGCCTTGGTGACAGATCCAAATACAATGCGGAATAATCGATATGCTGCTTGGTCACTTAGCACCGACAGTATCTCAAGTCTCACAGAGCATGGCATACTTGTAGAAATTCTTGTGAGTTCGAAAAAACACGGAGGGAACTTGGACAAGTTTTTGCCGTGTGCACGCTTGGGTGTTCGGAGACGCGTCCCGAGTTCCTTAGGAGTCTTCTAGATCTGGTGCTTGCTCAGTTTACGCGCAACATCGGCCAACACAACAAGTCTCTTCTGCTGTACGTATGGGGTGCTATTTGTACGAGCATCTTCAGTGAACATCGGCAACATGGGAGCTGAAATTGAGCGATGGCTTGGAAGCGCAAAAACTAAATACTCAAATCAAGTAAAAATGGTCTATAGTATAATAAAGCCAGTTCCACGGGTTAAAAGTTGCAATGTTTTCAGTACAGCATACCATATTCTAGACTAAGTTTCCATAATGCGACTAAGTGAGTTACACGGCTTCAAAATGTAGGACACTCTTCAGAGCGAATAGCTCGCTGTGGCTTTGGTTGGCGGGTCAACGCAATCACCTCTTAGTAGATACGTTGTAAGTACCGTATTGCCGTCAGCTCTTACAACGACTTATACGTTGTCTTGTTGCAGGTATACCGATAGGACGTAGCTACAATCGACAGCACCGTACATGCGATGAGGAAGGTCACGGAACTGGCCATCCAGCACTCATTTCAAACGAGCCTAGCGTAGTTTGATTTCATCAATAAGAATGGTTTCTTCTTGCGATAGTAAGTGCTTGCCTACTACTGCATCCTAAACTATCTCATAGCAACACTCAAGGTAAAGAATCAGCTCGGGGCTTCGTTATTATGTTGTCGGCATTAAGAATCAGTGAAAACATGAGATGCATCGAGAAAAAGAGTGTTCTGAGTCGATTACAGATCTACCTGACGCACGACGGATCTGGGCATCTCACTAGCTGTCTCAATCCCTTGTTTCAAGCTTGTTTTCAGCCGGCACAACTGCGATGTCTTCTGAAGTCGTCGTTTTGTAGAAAATACGTTCTTGTGTGTGTGTAAAAACGATGAAACTTCTCCCAGCAAGTCCCGGTTGCTTGATGACACATGTACGGTTCTAGGGTGGTGTCGAAATAACCCTTGCACATACATACGCCATGAATGACGTAATAGCCTGTGACCTCAGTTGGATATCTATCCTCCCACCACCAAAAAATACACTGTCGCAGCTTCCGATTCTTGTCGTTGAAGAACTGCTTCGACGCAACAGCAGTACAGGACTTCTTGGGACGTTCGAAAGGTGACCGCACGATATACGCGGGGCTAATTGGAGCATAGGGGTGTTGATCCGGTCGAGCTGTTCCGTCACTTGAGTAGAGTATTCTGGTGTCGCTCGGGGCGTCGGCCCATTTCCTTGAAAAATGCTCGGTCACCGGCTCCATCATGAAGGTTCGATGAGTGTCACTATCGTTCCGTGGTGTGTATACCATTCTCCGTGTTAGATAAGATAGCAACGAGCGACGTCACCACTCCGTTGGACACTCAAAGGTGATGAGATCGCGGCATTTTCCGATTCTAGCTCCGATATTCCGTAACTTGCGCCCACGATTCCGCCCAGAGTAGTCAATCGATGGCTCGCGTTCCTAGTAACTAATAAATTGATCCACCATACTGGTTAGGTTAACTGTCCATTACATGTCATTTTTGCTTGGGGGGCCGACTCAGGGAGCTAACCGGAGGTTATTGTATCATCGCTGTCCACAGCTATCGCTCTTGGGTTAGAACAGCGCATACTCCGATTATTCTCTTCAGAATTCTTGTCAATACTTGTGGAGCGTAGTGGCGACGCAGCACTCCCCGAAGCATCACCTGTATCACATACCATAAGAGCCAATTGATGTTAAGTATTCCAGCTTATTAACTTTGTGATGGCGTAGTTCTGACGAATATTCACCTGTGCGAGGAGCGATTTTCTGAAGATAGAACGCCATCAAAGCTTGTTCACCAACAAAAACTCGGTACCTTCTTGACCCTTTAAACTTGATCCTCCGTGAATGTAACGGTAAACGAATCATGGGAGTTGCGGGGTGGGGGCTTGGAGTACCAGCCTTCGGTGCGAAGAGCTCTCCAAATTGCTTTAAAATTCGTGGACTTGTCGTGGGTCGGCTTGGACGTTTCCTGCTTTCGAACTGATGATTGTGAGCGAGTTCTGGTTTGCTTTGTAGATACATTCAGCGTATCAGCCAAGCTACTCTTGCTTTGTGGCGCCATCGCGAGAAAGCCCGTTTGATTAAAACTGGAAATTTCCTGAGGGGACGATTTTGAGCGGTTGGTGCGGAGTCCTACGTTACATCGTGATATCGATAAAATACGAGAGACTTGATAATCTCGATGTCGGCTACCTGTCACAATTGTTCATGCTCATTTTGAGGAATGCATCGAATTTCAAAGAAAGCATGTATACATCTAAATATGATTGTACTTCATGTAGGCAACCGATGGGTGGGTATTAAAAAAAATCGATCTTCGATCTTCTCAGGGGTATCTGCTTGTATAAAACTAACTCGTTGCTGACCAGATAACAAAAGCACTGTGTTACCGATAGCAAAACAATCTAAGGACGCAAAAACGATATCTGCGCGCGAATGAATTGTTGCAATAGCGGATAATCGACGTGAAATTTCATGTTACTGCAATGAAAATTTTCGTAAGAAAGGTATTTTACCCAAGCGTAACCATTCTTTTGGAGAATATTTAATCAATGAAAAGGGGCATTTTGCCCCTTCGTGCGCGAAAGGGTTAAACTTGACAAATAGAGTTTTAAATGTATTGTGAGGTTTGACCTCCCCTTTTGTACATGACCGGTGGTAAGCAGTGGTCAATACTGCTTGCTGCGGTATGGGCAACTGGATTGCGTAATGTAGTCGATATTATTTTTTGTCTCTCGAAGCTCGGACTTAACATAAAGTCATTCTTCTTCAGCTTAATGTGTGAGCGGCCGTATACTAATACGTGCAGCGGACAGCAATGCAATTGATGGAATGTTTCGCTAGGTTACGGATTAATCCTGGTAGTGCAACGTACGTTGTACGTACAGCCCTATAGGGATTAATTCGAGCAGACCAACATCTGGTTTTGATTCCATACAAATTTTAAGTGATGAGGTCGCATAAATCCACCATTCAATAGAAATTTCACAAGTTTATCATAATAGAAGCCTCGGCGTCAACAGATATGCACTTAGTCTAATTTGATTCGGAGTTTAAAGATGTGTAGGTTGTGTATCTTGGTAAATAATACAATAGAATAGTATTTAATGACTGGTAATCAAATTTCAGGTGGAGTACACAACAACAATACTTTAAATACGACTCGTTACAATTCATACGTGTATTATACGCCGCAGTGCGGTGTCCTTCCTTCTATACGCGGTCGCTCAACATCGGCCTCGGCGCTACAGTACACTCGGGCCCAGCGCTCGCTTGTGCTGCTCAACCCCGCACCTATTACTCCGATAACTCCACTGATCATGTGTTCAGCTTGGTCAGCCCATAGACAAGCTACAATTCTTCCAGCCTCGCCCGAGCTGGTTAACTCCGCTCCTGCTACTCTGCTGTCTCCACTGATCGTGTTGTCACACAACTTAGTTTTATTAACTTACACAAATCGATTCCGTATACAGGGCACTACCGGCCCACTCCTCTCGTACCACGTAGAAAAGGGCTACCTCCGAGTATTTTGCTAAAACCGTAATTTATGAGATAAGCATCGAATGTTTCAACAACAAAAATTGCGTCACATGTTGGTTGTTCTGGTTCGGTTGCAATTCGCCACCCTTTCACCTCGTAAATTCATCTGCTACTGTAAGTATGTAGAATATATATCAGTCATTTCAGCAGTTGGCGCTGCTAGAGCGGAGTGCGGCAGCTCAGCGGCACTATTAATTATGAAGTACATGCAGATATTTTTATTAGAAGTAAACAATATTCTTCAAATATGAGACTGCGCATCACAAACTGACACTAGTCAACCATTTAGAGTTTTCGAGATAATCGGCGTTAAAGTAGGACTATCGTTTTTCGTACTTAAACGCACATGTTCAGGAGAGGCCATTCTTTCTATTCTCTAAATTTGGCGAGGTGTATCGACAGCTAACAGCAGCGATGGAGGAGCTGCTGCCAGCCCCAGAGGCGACTACGAAGGATCGACCCACGAACACGACGGTGAGAATGCTGATATAGACTCTTACGACAACGACGGGGACAGTGACTGGACTCCTGCTTCGGATGACTCGAGTGTAGATGAACTTTTGGATTCGAGTGGGTATGAAGATGAAGACGCCAACGACTCACGTCTTGTCGTTGTGGGCGAGGACCTTCGGGAAGCAGTGGCCTAGCTCATTCAGAATTATCCATGTGAGAAGAAGTGTCTTGAAGGCAAGGCGGTCGTGATAGAGCAGTTCCTGTGCTCGCTCTCGCAGATGACTAGTGGGGAAAAGAAACAAACATAATGACGACTATAGCAGCGCTCAAGGAAACTGACACAGTACTGCGCCACCGCGACCAAGGACTACGAGAGCAGTTCAACTATTATCTACCATTAGTTGGGAGCTTCTGTGGAGTTTGTGAATGATCCTATGTACGACGCCCCCAAAGATGAAGACGAGCGTAAGGTTGAAGAGATGCAGAAAGCGCGGGCTATATATGGATGTGACTGAGTCTTCACAGCAAGAGGATAATCAAAACGAGAGTGTCGTGTCTGCATCATAAACAGTCCACCCAACGAAGAAGCGTGCGCGTATGGACACACAGTAAGATGATACCGGCAAGATTTATTTAGAGCAAGTCAAGATGATGCTAGTGTCCAAATGTCTAAAAATCGATTTGTGAAATCGCCCGTTTTTAAACTGCTTTTTTAGACGTGAAGGACGCCTTATTGCGACATGAAAATGATTTGCAGAGAAAAATTACATGTAGAGCACCAATAATAAATATCCCGGTTTGGTCACTCGAGCTGGATACAACTTTTTCAAGTGGATGTAACATTTGATTGACTGCGAAATAATAAGCAAGAGGTATCATTGGATAGAGGAAACACCCCCCTTTTCAACGGTGTGCCTAACTCACATTTTTCAAAATGGTTAACTAGTATTCGTTTGTTTTCCGCAGCCTCATATGTATACTGTATACGTAGATAGTTGACCGATTTGCTAGGTCACCCTGTACGGAAGTAGAATCGAGTGAGCTGACGCAAGAGTCGGCGAGAGAGTGCTCCCTCAGTATATTGGCGGCCTGCCAGGAAGCCAATGCACAGTGGCAGCAACAAGGTGGAAGTCTATTGCCAGTCGGTCCTACAAATTACTGAGTACATGTATAATTCATTGTCAGCGAATGAGCAATACATAACGCACATCCGCCTACGCACCACAATGTCCGACCCAAAACTCTCCTAAATCATGTTGATACCTTGCCGTCTGCAATGCCTGAAGACAACAAAAGCGATCTCGTAAATACGAGCCATCTTGCACGACATAGTAGGGGTGATCTTACCATTTATAACCTCGTCGGAACCCCGTTTCTCCAGTCCTCTTCAGATCGTGCAAGCCTACTTGATCAGAGCCTCATCTGTACGTTCCGAGCGCGACACGTCGCGCTCGCCGTATCAATGCTCTCCGTCAATTCAGTTGCACAATTAAATTGATCAATTAATTTACACAAGTCCACACATCTCCATCAGGACCAGTGATGATGTGCCTTCTCGCTACGCTTTCGTCTATTGATATGTTAATGTTATATGCCTCTAGCTGCCGTTTCTTTTGCTACAATTACCTGGGTATACATCTAATTGAACGGATTGGTACGTGCCTAACATAAATCAAGTTAACTATATCAGTGACTGTACCGTTGATCTGTACTAGGATACTGTACTGATGTACTGTACGCTTGAATGTCGTACGAATGTTTGCCAAGGATACGCTCACGTCACGCAGTACCGTGGAGTTAATCCGTTGGGGGCTGTTCATCCCTCATTCTTCGGTATTCCCAGTGTAATGTAGCAGCTATTCTAGTAAAAAAAACGATTTGCGTGAGAAACGTTGACAGCACTACTTCCGAGTAGTAAAAAGCGGTGTTTTCGAGTACATGTACTTGAAAAAAACCCGCCGAATTTCACGTAGGGTTAGGTTAAATAGATCCACATGATGGTTGGTGTTGAGCACCATGATTAATCAGAAGTTGGTAGAACACTTGCCCGTTGGCGCGGCGGGTGTCCCGCCCCTCTCTCGTTTCGCTCGGGCGTGCGCTGCTTCGCGGCTTGCCCCACCCCCTTGCCCCTTACGCTAAGTTTCCGACTCGGCTAGGCGCGGTGTCTGGATTAGATTTTAACCTCCTGCTTGGTATAACCACTCCGGGCTACGCGCCAACCATTGCAGCTCTCCGCTTCGGTGCCGGTGCAAACGGTTTCTCTAAGCCCTCATCTGATCCAGTTAGTTCCCGCCATGGGCCGCGTTCCGGTGGCGAACTACTTAATAAGTCAGCCTGGGTTTACTCGGGTTTCACCCAACGCACAAAAAGCCTGAGAAGTACTCGATTGCCATCCAAACGTACTCGGAAGTAAGCTCATTTCCTGCTCACCCCATGGACCGATGCCAACAATTCTCCAAAAGCGTCGCCATTCCAGTTTTGTTAGCCCCGCCGATGCGTCCCGGTTCGTTTGTTTTCAACGTTGTTGTCACTTTTTCACGCTCTCTCCTCCTCTTCGTTTCGCTGTGGTGCGTAGTGCGCGCTTGAGTTCGCTGCGCGAGCTCTTCCAGCTCTTGGGATCCCTCCATAAGCGCACTAGACGTCCGATCCTCGAGTGCGGGTGCACTACCTTCACCCGTACTGCTGGCCTAGGTGCTCCGGTCAGGTAGCGGTGACTACCAATCTTCGCCCACCAGCGCTATCTCCCATGTTCTGTCATCATTCGTGCGGTCGGTGGGTACCGTCATCCACTGTTACCACGGCAAAGTGATCCGAGGGGGCTGGGTCTAGTCTTACCTCGTTGCTGTGGACTCTGTCGAACACAAGCGTGGATAGCTGGTCACAGATACGTATCGATGAGATCAAGCATCTGTGGTGTGAGTTGCTGTCTCGCACACAGCGGTGTATAGGGCAAGGGGTGGAATTTGCAATTCAATAGATTATTGGTTTTCAATATATATATACTATTGGGCAGACCCGATTCCAATACAATTTTTATTGACCCAAATATTGGCAATAAATATGGCAAATTGGTCTGAATGTCCGATGGCATCAGCTGGAGTGACATCATGGGTGAAGTCTACCACACAACAGTAGCGTTGATAAATTCTAATGGCGACGAACACTCGATCAGCGTCTTTCATCTCTTTTGCCGCTCCAACTTGACGGCTTATTTCCGTTTTCTCCTCAAACAACGATGGTCGTCAACAAGCTACTCGATGCCTTTTTCCTTACTTTCCTCGGCCAAGGTCTCTCCCGCTGCAATTATTGTGGACACCACCGCAAGCAGATGCCTGAGTATTTCAACCTTCTTGCTCATCTGGCAGGAAAACACGATGGCTACGATACTCAGTATGTATCGTTTCAGAGCAGCTTTAACCGCTCGCTGGAACCGTTCGGATTGATCCCTGAGGAAGTGAATAATCACTTCCATTGGATTTATGGATCGTTATGCGGAACACGCATCTCCACGGGGTCGAAGACGCTCTCACTCGCACCATGAGCTAGCTCCGGGTGGCCACTGCTAAAGCTGTGAAGAAGTGCATGGAAGACATTGTGATCAAGGTTGTCCATAAGTTGGAGAAGGAGCTTGGAACGTTCTTTGGCCGACATCAAACGTGCTGCCAGTAAAGTCAAGACGACTTAACATTAGTGGGTTTTCTCTCCGAAGCAAGTCGACGTGTTTCAGACTTCCCGCCGTTGTCCAGCCCATGTCGCCCGCATGGCTTGCTCCCCCCCCCCCGGATTTTGAGTAGACTGCCTCCTCAATTTGCACAGTAGTGATTCTAGAACTGGAAATTGTTGCTTCTTCTGCCCGGTTTTGAGTGGGCACGTACTGATATTGGTTAGTGATTTCGAGTAACCAATGCCCTTGCAGCAGTGCATGCCCCCCTCCCCCGCCCGCAAGGGTCTGCTCCGGCAGATCATCAAGCCCGAGTTCGACCAAGTCAGTGACCGCTCCACGGCAGAATGGAAGATCAACGATCTCAAGACCCTTGGCGTGATAGTTATTGAGATCGGGGATGGGGCGCACTGCTTGGTCTTGTGAGTATATGATTTATAAAGAGTGTATTGAAGTCACTTTGTAAACTCTAATTAACTATTGCTAATCACACCCGTCCTCTATGGGCCTGTTGGGTTCTACTTGCTGAAGAATGTCAACCGGTACTCTTCTTCGGCTCTACATTGGTATTTTGTTCAGCGACGACGTAGCTCACACGAAGCTAACGGCAGATGTAGTTTTACTTTGGCTATGGACGATAAACTGTTTATTTTAACCTGACCTCGATATGCATGGACATAGACACTGGCTAGCGCACGATGCTCCTTACGAGGGCTCTATTGTTGCTGCATTTCATTGTCTACTCGACTGGATGCCCCGATAGATGGGATCGGGTGGCAGACTGCCCTTGTCCATTGCAAATTGGAGAATGTTTTTGTGAACTGACCTGGCACTTGCTAAGTAACTGGAGTAACATTATGAAGTGACGAGACAATTGCCAATCAGATCGTTTGTGAGCAGCAATGATAATGTTTTGCGACTGGTTGGTGGGTAGCTTTGATTAAGTTCCTCCTGTACTTGACGTTTGAGAACCCGCCGGCAGGAGACTCGAGAGACTACAACAGCAGCGATCTCGCCTGCTTGTTGCACCTTCGCGGAGGTCAGAGCTACATTATATAGTCCATCGGCAATCAGTCGCCATTGCTCGAGCAGCGAGGCTTGGGGAGCTTCTAGATCGATCCGAAGAGCAGTCTAAACATCCTTGTTAATGCCACGTTGTAATCGCTTGTGTCGCACCATTGTAGGAAAATCACTGTCTTCGTGGTCTTGGCTGATATCCGTGATGTCAACCAAAACGAGTGCTGTCAATTCGTTGCTGCCAGCGTCAACCTACCCAGCGAACTCGTGGACCTACCAGTGAACTGTGCAGGATTTTTGCGGCGACCTTGCGGAAGCGTTTTATCTTGGTTACGGGCCGTTTCCAGGCGTTGTTGACTCGCAAAGCAGTCCGGAAGACGGAGAGGAAGCGATCTGTCCCGAATCGGACGAGTTCGAGGCAGGTCAGAAACCAACTGTAACGTCTCTAAAAGTGATCGAGTAGACTAGCGGAAACGATAGTTAGCCAACAAGCTCATTCTGCTATTCGCCTGCAGCTTAAAACGCCACCACTCAGTACACCGGTCGGACTAACACGATGCGTTGTCCTCAACGTGTGTGAGAGTAGAAAAGAACCTGCACACCTTCTTCGCCACTAATGATGTGCCCAAGCCGTGAGATAAATACGTGGAGCTGTCGACGTTCATTATTTAGCACTTTGAGCTCGTGATGATGGGGCACATGGTTCCGAAGCCGGCGCTTGTCAGATAACAGTCTGGCCTCGTGTCTCCAACAGCGGAGGGGTACCTCGACTAAATGAGCTGCATTAAAGAGCGCTGCACACGTCGTGGTCGGCGATTAAAGGCAGTAAAACCTTGCGATTTCGTCATCCGGGAACAGGATGGTGTGGCCAAACGTTGATAAACGGCTTCCATGGTTGACGAGTTTAGTAGACCACGGTGTCGTAACTCGGCCAAGGGGATATTTGCCAATTTCAAAGTTTCGTTGTGTTGGTACGCATCAGAAGAACAAGAGATCGAGAGAGAGCATTTGCTTGAGAGGTTTTCCCATCAAGCAGAGGCGGACTTTCTCAATCCATAGTGGCCACGAATATCCTCACTGGTGTGGTGCGTGGATACCTTTCCGTTCTTGCGTCTACATCATGATGGATACTATGCGATCTCGCTTGTACACGATAAAAGTCTATCTCGTGTATCATTATCGTGTACACACAAATAGTGAATCGTGTAAACATAGGTTGGTCATGCTCCCCTTTATCGCGAGCACTGATGCCTTCTGTATCTTCCTTTGTCGCTTGTGCCTCATGCGAATCTGGTTCGTAGTTGCTCGTGTCGCTTTCGGGATACTCGTCCCCACCAGCAGAGGCATTCGAAGCAAAATCAACGCTAACGATTCGCCGCGATGATGCCACAGCTACGTATCAACACTCACGCCACGAAAATCTTGCTTGGGCTTCCCGGGCTTCGGTCGTAGATGGCTTTGCGTACCATCCTACCCGCCGCAATTCGCTCCATCGAGCGCGGCAGTTTGACATCTATTTGCAGCGGGGGAAATCAGAAATGAGCCCGAAATGAATGGCGCCCAAACTACCTGCAATCATTAACACTGTTTTGTGCTACGCGATAACCTTCAGTATTATATTTGGTGTGAGTTACGCTTGCTGATCCGGGATGGATGGGGTTTTATGGTGTTGGAAATCCCACGTGAACTCTAGCTACAAATGTAGCTAGGTAGTTCCCACAACAATACGTCTACCAGAACGGCAAACAATCGTTCGGCAAGCCTGAAGACTCAGATTCAGCCCTGCACCGGGACAGACTAGACCTTGTAATATCGAATATATAAGCCAACAAGTACAATACCAACACGCTACTAGCACGAGCAAAGCTCGTACGTGCTCCCACGCACTTGAATCCTCGTGCTCCCAACAGCGGAAGGGTATCAGGCACGGGTAAGCCTTTTACGAGGGCGCGGAGGGGTAGCCTCAGCTGGAAGAATAGATAGGAGGCGACACGCACTCCCCAATCGGGCAAATAAGCACAATAAAGCCGCCCCGTAAATACCCGATACTAATCGGCCACACACACACCTGTCCTAGCCAGATAAACCGTTACTACGGAGCTTCGAGTCCACCGACAGGCACAACACACTCAAACAAGCTTGACTAGATGCATTCCTTGAAGCCAGACGTCGCTCGTGTGCTTGAGCGGAAATTCTGTTCTGTATTTATGTTTGCCACTTCGGTCCATGTCCTAACATGCAATCCTAATCAAGTATACAAATATCAAGTGAAGTACGATCCGTTATGGACCACTTAGCATGCCAAGCAGCTCCTCAGAGCTTAACGACTCTTCCTTAACCATCGCCGAGCGTTCAAACGGTCGCCGTGCATTCTCAAGCGTCGCTCCCAACGACCGCCGAGTCTTCTTACCGTGACCGTCAGTTCTTGTGCGCTGAATGCGAATCCGGCCAGTCCCATTATTACTAATAAGGAAAGCCTGGCTTGAACGACATCTTGGCCATAATGGAGCACCCACGAGCGTACAGTAGTGATTGAGTCAAGTCGCTTGCACCTCGAAGTCGCTTTCTATCGTATGACCGAGCGTTCGTGGCTTGAGCAACTTGAAGGTAGTCACGTCCTTGTTCGCTGACGGTCGTTTGCGATCTCCGAGAAGTCGCTATACCACCATCAGACCTACCCTCTATAACTTGAACACTGTATGGTTGAATTCAATTTTAAAGTGTTAAAAAGGTTGGCGTGTACCGTACACGTTAATTTAAGGGGGGGGGGGGGAGATTTTTTTAGTAGGGATTTAATTGCCAGTTGTACAGTACGGTAGATAAATATAATAGGCTACCCGGAGCACTTGCTCTGGAAGAAAACACAGATCGAGAACTAAACAAAAATGACGTTCGACCACTAGCTGTGACTACTTGCATATCTTCCGTTGATTAATCTTTTAGAATCAACAACACCTACTCGTAGCCGAATTTAACAAGGATTTAAGTGGACGCGACCTAGAGGCCAGTACGTACAGTACACTTTTCATTTATCCGATATTTTCATTTATCTGAGGTTGTGCCAGAAATAGTAGAAAATGGAGTCTATAGCACAATTACGTTGTACTTACAGTTAGTATCGAATCATTCTAAATGAGTTTCATCAGTTCGTGATGGAATAGTTTTCAAGTAAGATATGATCTGCAAGTTGCAAAAAGTTTAGATAAAATAGTTTCTCCAGGATTAAATGAAGGCCGGGTGGTCAGAGCCAAAAATTCAGTGTATTTGCTTATGTTACCTATGTATGAGCTACGGGAAGTGAGGATGACACATTCAGTGTACGCGAAGTACACCTATGTTACTTCTGGAGTCCCCTGAAATCACTTTTTCTAAATTTGCGAAAACAGGTATGTTGTTAAAAACATAACCGAAAATCTACCAGGATAAGGTGTGTTTTCAGAGTACCTCAAAGATTGTGCCGCTGTCAGTGGTTACGCGACTTTGAAATAAGGCTTAAAGGCTTCATGCATGCATTGTGTCTAGAATATAGTTGCTCGCTTCGATCCAAGACGTTATACTTAACGTGTTAGTTCGATGTTGCCATCACGAATGTTTACGTATTTTCGTCACGTTAGAATTGAGAGCATGCATCCCCATTCATTTCGTGAACTCTTCAACTGTTGAGGCTCCAAAAGAGGCAATTATGGCACTAGATGCTAAATAGATTCTAAATATTAGAATAGGAAGATAACCCAAAACAGCACTTTTAGTAAATTGAAAAATATATAAAGAGAGAACGTCAGTACCCGATATTAGTAAAGCTCTTATTTAGGCGACACACCTGTATCGCTCGAGTGGCACCCTTAGCACAAGCTAAGAGACTGTAAGGCTAGTTCTTCCCTTTTTGCGCTACTGTCTGACAGAATAGGTCTAATATTGCCTGCTGACAAAATCTTGCCGATATTTAGTTTCTGTTCATCCATAATATATGTGTATACACTTTTCGTCTTCATTTTTAAAAAGCGATTATTATTATTATTAATATACCCTTTCCTAAAACCAACTGTCCAGTTTGTTTTTGTAAGACCAGACCACTTATCAAGAGACAAGGACTGTGCTTACTTCAAGTTATTCGATTTTGGACGACGAGATCAAAAGCGGGCTACTTTCTAAAACATGCTGTATTTGAGAGTATTATGATCCGGTACGACCTACTAACGGCAAGGTGACCTGTTTAAAACCTTAGCACATTCATGGTGTGCATTGAGCTCTTATCAAGCAGTCAGCGTAGAAGGTGTAGAAAAGCTTGTTGACGTCAGCCATGGACGACACGGTCGTGTCCTATTAATACTTGCCAAGGATCGCAGCGGCGCGTGGAGTGTGCCACCATCTGGTGTGAGCTTTATGCTAGCTACTTGACTCTGGTTTAGACTGGTATCGTGTCCAGGGCATACTGGTTGACTAGATAGCGCTCAACTGCGAAAGTAGTGCGCTTCATCCTCAAGCTCAATTGATGTCATCAACTTATCTAGAAGCACAACTACTCTGAGCAGATCGTCACAGTCAGCACTAGAGTGGCCTTATTCGTTGGTGCCGCACACTAGTAAACACGTTCCCAGCTTTAAGGGTGGCGAAATTGGTACAAGTACAAACAGTACAGGTTGATAATAAGTGCCCAAGTAAAACGAGTTCACTAAGGTTTTAATTACCTCAACTCCATCGACTTGGAGTTTACTTGAATTCATCGGCTAGGAAGTCATCGAGACGAGGCCCCAACCAATAAGTGCCGTGAGTCCTACGCCGTACGTAATCTCGAGAGCCTTCTTGAACCCACGCCACTTGGATGGGTTCTTCACAACCTCTTCGGCAATATTCTCCGTGAGTTTCACGAACTGCTTCTCGTCGACGTCTTTGAATTGGCCTGCCGCCTTTATCTTCTCAAAGTTACCTTTCCACTTGCCTGAAGCTGTATTCAACGGTTTAAGCTTCGCTCCGGATTTGATCTTGTCGACGGCGTCGTCCCAGTTCTTTGCAGAAGTAGTTACGAGTTGGCCAGCCCCTTGAAATTTAACGATGGCATTTTCGGTTGTTGCTGCACTGACGCCTCCTCTGAGTTTGGACGGGCTCTGGTTGATTTTCGCGGTGGCACCTTCCACTACGTCGTCGAGGAGAGTGAGAGTGACCTCTTCCTTGGCATAGGCGATATTGAAGCAGTTCATGGTGAAAGTGGTCATCACCAGTATGAGGAAAAGGCTTAAGCGCATCGTGGGCGACAGAATTCTGGTATCGCCGGACTGGGGAAGATTCGCTAATGGAAAGGTGAAAGTGTTTTCACGTGCGGGAAGCAGCTGAATATTCGCTTATGGAATGATAACAGGTGGGTTTCACAACCTGTCGTACAGTACATATAAAATGTGGATTACTATGTAAAGCAAGTCTACAGAATCAGATAATCAATCAGCCAATCACCGTTCATGTACTAGCAGAAACCGACTATATTAGCTGATTGACCGTAATCATCTCGGTCGTGATCTTCGCCTCAATATCACAAACTGGAGTTATCACAATCCAGAGTGTACCAGTACGATGGTACATTCTGATCGGGGATTCGTTAACTACTGGAAGAAAGCAGGGTTTCTAGACTAGTATAACAGACGTGCGAAGATACGAAGGTGGATGAAGGTGATGGCATTACGGAGGAGCTCGCGGCGATGTTGTCACGCCTCCATGTGTCCAACCCTATGCCAGCAGATGAGCTGCTGAATCCGCCGGAGGAGAACGTGCTTAATGACCACCCTACAGACGAGGACTTCTGTCGCGTTGACGCCAATTCTGCAAACAAGACTAGAAGCAAGTTGAGTACCATGGATGCAACCGGGTAGGAAGACAAAGGTGCAGCTGATTCCATGCCAACGACCGAAAATATCTCTTCGGAAGAGCTGAAATAGCATCTGAACTGGATGGCGGAGCTTTTCGTCAGCGCCAACGCGATGGGGATCTCTTCCAGAGAGGTTGTTGGGCTTCAATTAATGCAGCGAGATTTTGAGACGAGTTAGGACGCAGATGACCGTCCTTCTGCATACGGATCATTTCCATGGTTAATTACCTTTGCAATCCCGATTTTCATATTACCAACCACTAACTAGAGAATAGAGAAATATTTGACTTGAGTTTGTATACCATCGAACATCGAGAACCCATTTCATATCCCTGTCTAGAATTGTATCACTATTTGGAATATCTGTGGAGACTGTATTTTATAACCTTAAATTCAGAGCCAGATGGCTAATCAGCCAATCAAATCGAAAGGTTTTGAGCTATAACGGTTTAAGATTAGTCACAAGTGTTATACTTCATACACTAATACTAGTACTACGTAGTACGAAGTACGGCAAAGATAAAATAGAGTTGATCGTAATCCAAAATTATATGACGACAGGTGTAAAAGCGTGATCTATCTTTTTACTGTATTCAGGCCCTCATTCCCACCATGTGGTGGGAATATCCATTCCCAGGATACCTGTAGGGCAAGGCCATTTCAAGAGAAAGACCCACCACGAACGTACGTCCTATACTACGTGCAATTAGTCTACACGACTAATTATGTAGTCGTGTAGACTAATTGCACGTGGTAGACTTTATTTTTGTAATATAGGATAGGTATGCCTAAATTTACAATTCGTGGTCCAAAAATGGGATCATGGATTCACCCAGAGTCATGGATCCGCAACGTCGGAATCATCGATCTTCATCGTCAAAACCATTGATCCACATGGACAATACATGTAGTCATACTGGAGCGATTTGCGCACTCGTCATGGAACGTCAAAATTTATCTGTCTGGAGTTCGAAATAGTTTAATCTGAAGGGGGAGGGAGGGATTTAATTTTGCAAATCAAATATATTTATTTTAATATTTGATAGGCTAACAGGTTAAGATTTAAGCAAATCTAAACGACTGCGGGACTGCAGGAACAGCTCCACTGTCTAATCAGGTAGTCACGGAGGCATGACCACCTTGCATATTTCGTTTTCCCTCAAACTAGGGAATTCGTTCGCTGAAACAAATAAAGCTCAAACTTTGTATTTTCATTATATCGGCATCTATGCTCGCGTCGACAAACCATGCCATGGTTAATGTTAAAGAAATAATACAAGAACGTTTTCTGGTTAAATCCGTCTAGCCAGTTCTCTGCCTAAATTGCCAACATCAAAATGGCCAATTGCTAGTTTGTTTTCGTCAAGTACGATAAAACATCAGCTTACAAAAGTGTGTGTAGCTATTATGAAATATGATAAAATGTAATTCCGAATAAGAACAGGGTCTACCTATACCTCTTTGTGCATGCGCAAATGCTATCAACTGGACTTCGTATTCTGGTATATTTTATCAATAATACAGCAAAAAATTCTCACTTTCACCGATCGGTAGGCTCAAGCATATCCCTATTTCGGTCAACTCGAATTACTCATGCAGTAATATCGATGTGTCTTACTCTGAAATAAGTGCGGTAAAACAATTAATTATTCTGGACTCCATAGTACATGTAGCCTACACTGTGCATGCGGCAAACACTGTACCAGCACAAAAACATGCAGCATGCCCATTGAAAGTTTCAATGAAACCGGTCTCAATCAGACCAGACTCTGACTGGTCTGCCGCCCAGAAGTGCAGGGATGCGGTCGCAATCGCCGCCTCTCGATTCGAGGCCAAGATTTGGGGGGGTAAACCCAATCTGAATTGGCATGCCAAAGCATTGGTGGTGATTCAACCGGCCGTGGTCTACACCGACAGAACATGCTAAACACATGTATTTAAAGCGTCGGCACACAGCAAATCATTTGAGTTGACTTAAGTATTGATTTGGATTTCCTGAAAAGTAGAAAGTGCGGCTCACTGTGGAGCTCGGCGCTCCGCAAATACCTCCCGGCCCTGCTTCGCGGGCTCCCCGCGCGGGTTTGCTGCAGCTACGCGAGCTCGCACCGGCTCGCCTTAGTTGGCGCCGCGGCAATGGACACCCACGTCGCCCATCTCCGTGTAAGTGAAAGCCAACACTGTTGGCCTGGCCCAACAGTAGACACAAAAACGACACCAGGAAAAAATTCATACAAAGAACGGACCAACGTTGCTAGCGATTTGACCAAGTAAGGCAGCGTGTGCGAGCGCGCGTAGTCATAGGAAACCTGCACGGAGTGCCCGCGAAGCAGGGACGCGCAGTATTTGCGGAGGCGGGCCCAGCGCAGTGCTCAGCTGCGAGCCGAGCACTACACTCTCCGGGGCATACTATCTCCATATCGCGAGTGAACGGGGGGCACGCCAGCCAAAGGTGCAGCGAGTGGCTAATCACTAAATTTTGCCATATCGTCAGATAATTATTGACTAGTTGCTCACATAGTAATCTGCTCGGCTGTCGGAATCTTGATGCTTTCTGTGGAATTTCCGCGACTCTGTTTGTCAACATGGCGCATGGACAAGTACAGCCTGTTTGCTATCCCACCAAAGAAAGTGTTTGCCAGTGGTCAAAATCATCCCTTTTGTGTTTGCTTGTTGTCGTATTGTTGCTGGCTGCTGGCGGTTGCTCAGAACAATAGAGGCCAGACTCGCCAGGTGTATGTGTGTGTGCTTACTAAATTTTCTGGTCTACAGCACGCGGGCTTACACCGCTTGACCAGATTGCTTGATGACCTTCTTGACTTGGGGGCTCTGTCGGGGAGAAGGAGTAATTGGAGGTGTGTGGTAAAGATTTGAGTCATCAACGATGTAAATTGCCATTTTTCACACTGGCTTCGCTCCTGCGTTTTTGCGAGTTGGTGGCCATGGCATCCATCCTAGAAGAAACCTCCTATCTTATACAAATATAGCTTTATAGGAGGTTTTGTGGCTTTCCAGTTGTCGCTTTATTCAATGCCGTCATGACGGCATGTAGTGTATCACTGTACTGAAAGCTACACATACAGTGCGGTCAAGAGGTGCGGCGTTTTCTTCACACACATACCATTCGTGGTTAAAACTAGACAGTCGCCGGCATGCAGTATACGTTGTTTTTCGCGATACAGCGCTGTTGTCCGTGTAGATCTAGGCCGCATATAGTTTTTACCGCCAGGACGGAAGTGGTATTCCACGCTACTACTTAATCAAGAAGTCAGAGAAAGCACCTACCTAAGAGAGGATATGAAAACATTCACGTCAAAGTCTGATAATATGACACAGATCTACGTTGTAGGGTAGACGTCGAGAATATTTAAACCCCTTTCACACGCTTTATTCATTGGTCATGCACAGCTCCTATCTGTGATGGTGAGCGCTTAGGCAGGTCAGTCAGAACGAAAAGAAATCTGGGGGTATATCTGAATGATTTCTGATGATTGTATTGCGCCATCACTTTTGATTGACACTCACACTTTTGGCGTTTGGCTCGGAGCGGCAACGAAACGGAATCAGAAGGGATCGAATTAACAAATAGCCTAGGCTATTAGTCAGTCTAGTGGCTGCAGCACCTGCACATATGCGGGCTCCCGCGCCAATTTCTCGGTCTAGATTAGGTGGCCTAGATGCAGGTGACAATAGCTTCGCTGCACTTCTATCTAGTATAGCGAATAGTTATCGCTATCTATATAGCGAAGTTAATCTATTTGGGCTGCTTCATCAGTCTCATTCGCCGCGAATGATTCCAGTAGATAGCTTTCTATGCCATAGACATCAGTGTCGCGTTAGTCTTACTCTTCATGGCTTACTTCTCGATGGTGGAACTGCTCCAGCGCTACACCACCTTCCTCTGAGAGAAGGGGAGGATCACCTTTCCCTTACTGCATCGAGGGCGAAGCTCCGTAGGTCAGGATGAATGTGATTTGACGTCCTAATTCGTTTTTCGTTTCGTCAACTGCTCCCTCTGCTTCCACAGCCAAAACAGCCAAAGCGCTTTCGCTTTGAGGGCGTCGGTTGGTCACACAGCTCGACAGCTACAACTGTGGAGTTTTCACTCTTTCTGTTTTTCGAAATGTGCATTTACGGGGAGGGGCCGTTAAAGTGAGCATTAGACCTGCAATACAGTTCTTTTGCTAAAGGTATCTTAGCCTCATTCTTAACTTCAATGTAACCAAACACTTGAATGCAATCGCTTCGTTTCAATGAAGACAACTACAGCAAAACAAGCAGTAACGATTAGATTCAAACTAACTCGCACGATTTAAAGTGAGTCAAGGACTGATTCAATTCAAGGACTTATTTAATTTAACTCGCGCGAGTTAAAGTGAGTTAACTAAGGCCCGATTCAATTTAACTCGTGCAAGTTAATGTGAATTGTATGATGCACTATCTATGGCTGTGCCGTATCTCTCGCAGTAAAGTACTGTACATTTGAGTGTGTTTTCTGCACGGGCGCTCCGCAACGGGGGCTCCTTAGTTTCTCCCACTTTCTGCTTAAGCACCATCTGGCATTTCGTTGCGGGCTGTTGGGACGACTCTTTTTTCTCGAAAGCAGAGCTTCCTAATAATGTACAGTGAAGGGGTTCGCGACTGGTGTAAAGGTGTTCTGGTAACAGGGACCCCGCTACGTAATCAATCCGAACAAAAGTTACTCCAGTCTAATTTAGTCATACAAAAGATGCTTGCCGCCCCACATGCACTAGTACATACAAATGCTATCGAGCTACTGGGGAACTTGCCTATACTGGCGATTTATGCTAGGAAATAGAGAGGTGAAGACCATACGAGTGCATGAAAGATAATGTAACGTAGTGAGGAAGTAATACATTGCAAATCCTTAGTGCGTGATCATGGGATCAGACGAGATAGACAGAACTTCTTGCGATTCATGTTTACACTCAAGGCCTTTATAATTTGGACAATGCGTGATAATAGGATCAGATGAGAGGGGACGAACTTCTTGCGAATCAAAAAATTGGGCGTCGCTTAATAAGGGCCAGTCTTTTATCCAGGCATGTCCAATGGTGGTAGTGGTTGCACAAAAACTACAAAAAACACTTTGAAAGTTGCCAGGAATACCACTTCTTAACCAAGAAAATAGTGGTGTTGAAGGTCGTTCACAGCAGCCAAAACCGCACTAACGGAGGCTATCTTCATAAGAAATGATGATTAGGACAGCATTAAAGGCACCAGAAGCATCTAGTCTGCCGCAACTAGCTCTGCCGCAACGAGTTGGCCTCATGTGTTGATAGGATTGGGTGGTGAAAACGTAGGTGTTTTGTAAGCAGGTAATACCGGGGTTACCGTATAACCGGTGTCATTTCCGACACCCATCTGTCAGGGAGGATAGGTTTGACGAAACCCTTCTGAAAATGATAATCCAAATACCATATGGAGCTCAAAATTAAAGTAAAAATCGGAGAATTTGCTAAAACTAAGCACACCACTGAATTCGAGAGGGGGGGGGGGGTTACTTCCAGAACCCTCCCAGCGCGCAAAGGGAGAAAAACAAAGTCCCACAAAAGCACCCTCAGCAAGCCCACGCGTGCACGCATGCACTTGCCCGCCTACACGGACGCCTCTCTAAGCACCCTGTCTACAATATCGTCTTCGGACTCTACTTCACCCACATCCTCATCAAGCAAATGCAACTGCGATAGTTTATCTGCAATCACGTTGAACGTTGCCTCAGTGTCCTCATCATTAGGAGACTCCCGGAGAATGCCCGAAAATCCGTTTGAAATCGTTGTAGTCGAAAGGTCATCCCATGCCTCCACCACCCAACGAACCACTTCCTCTCGCGTCGGCTCTGTGACTCTCTGGGTTCCGTCGCCATCCACACGCGAGAGCTGCGTTGAAAGTCGCTTGATCCACTGTCGTCGCAAGCGTTGCTTCAGAGGGCGGTTCCAAGAGATGTCTGCTGGCTGACAAACACTGGTGTGCCCTCCAGGGACCTTGAGAAGCTGCACATTCAATGACATAGCATGCGCTACCACCTCGTCCGTCCAGTGGCCGGAGAAGTCATCCCAAAGCAGCAATACTGGATGGTCGGGGTGCGAGCGATACTTGAAGTTGTAGTCCAGCCATGCGATAGAGAGACCACCGTTTCACCATCCCGTCCTGTTTCCGTAGATCTACACAGTGTAATCGTCTTGAAACCGCTTAATTTCCTTCCAGAGATGCTTCCCAAATCCATGCCGCAGCTCCAAGTTTTCATTCCGGATCGCGGGGATCTTGGACGGGCTGGTCTTGAGCACCAAAAATGGAGTGAGCTTCTCGCCAAAAGATGAGCCAAGCAGCACGCATGTCATTCTCTCCTTGTCCTTGCTGCTTGTGCGCACCCACACTGTCTTCGCTCCCTTCTTCTCCAGCGTCGACTTTGGCACGTACTCAAAAAAAATGGGGGTCTGGTCCGCATTGAAGACTACATCCACGCCCAGCCGATGCATTTCCTTCTTCATCCTCTCGTTCAGCTCCTTGACAGCTTGAGCACTGTCAGCAGGAGAATTCTGCCCTTGGTGTGTCCGTGCTCGGAAACGGAGTCCGTGTCGTTTGAGGAAGCCCACGCGCCACGCCCACGACGCCGTAAATGTCTCCTCACCTACTCCAGAGGCCTCAGCAAATTCGCGAGCCTTCAGATGCAGCATAAGACCCGACACCGGCGCGCCATCCGCTCGATACTCGTTAATCCACGACACCAGTTGGAGCTCGGTCTCTTTCGAGAGCACCGTAGCAGTTCCGACTTCCCTCAGCTTTCGCATGGCTCGGGTAGCGTTGGTGCTGCCCAGACGCTCGGTTTTGGCCTTGTTCTTCGCCCACAGATGAATGCTTTTGCGCTTTGTTTCCTTCGTGGTGCCTTGCGCGTCGGGGAAATAGCGAGCGAGCGTTTCCTTCATGCTGTTGTTAGCACAGAAGCGATCAATTTGCAGGCGATGTTCGTACGTGGGGGTGGAGTTCTTGAACTAGTTTGGACGTCGTCCTCCGTTCTGGTTCACACGTGGTCTCCTTCCTCTTCCCATATTCGTTTCGGGAAAAAATAGAAAATGCTTTTTAGACTGCATTTTAGGGAAATGCCTGCCAGTAATTCTGGAGGTGTCGGAATTGACACGAGTTCCCTCGGTCTTGGTATAACCACTTTTGATTGGCTGTTGAAGACTGTCGGAAATAACATTTCGTCGGAAATGACACCGGTTATACGGTACACACAAGTGGCTACACGTAGCCACTTGGTTACATGGAGGGTTCTCAAACGTTGGTGTAAGGCACACCAATGGTTACACTTTGCAGACCACTGGTCTGTATGCATTTAGGCTTCCTATTGGTAGATAAGCATTTCTTTCTACCAATTAGATTAGCAGGGTTCTGACAGCCATCGGATGGCAGAATACCTTTCATATAGGATATCAGCTTTAGGAGGAAACCCAGTCCAGACACAAATCATAAATAACAGTTCTCATTTTAACCCAAAACGGCTTTTAGCTTTTCTTATTTTAATAAATCTATACTTTCCGATGAAAATATAGTTAATCTAAGTTTAAGCAAACTACGCTTCGTCGTACACGTGCGCTAACATGTAAGCCGAAGTAGTGGGTACAGAGTTGGCCCATTACACCTGCTAGCACTTTGTAGTCCGTCCATGGACCGACTACCTGACTTGTTCGTATGGAATACGAATATGGGGCCGAGAACCAACCCATGGACGGTAATCCGTCCATGCGTGGCCCGAGCGAGTCTGCAACGCACATCGCGCGTGCAGACTGCCCCCACTTGTCGGATCCAGAGTGGGAGGCTCTCCAAAGACTGGCAACAGTCATTGGGGCGGCGGCCGTAGCGACGATGCTACGGACGCTGTCACCAACAGAGCAACACGGTGTTGCTCTGGGCTTCATTGTCAAGGAGCAGCGAGATGCTGCTGCAGCTACGACTACGAAGGCGTCGTCCGGGACGACACCGCACGTGCATTCATTAAAACTGCACGTGGGCAACTACGTGGGAAAAGAGGGAGGGCCTCTTGTCCGATGGCTTGTCGAGGTCGACAATGCCATTACAGCTCGACGCATCTTTGACGATCCGTCGAAGGTTGCGTTCGCCATGTCATGTCTTGGCGGACGAGCGAGGAGCTTGGCGTATGGACGCCGGCTTACGGACGCTACGTGCTTCAGCACGTACGCGGAGTTCAAGGAGGAGCTCAGACAAGCGTTTAAGCCTCCTAAGAACGAGTTCCGGTTGAGGGCTGAGTTCCTCAGCCTGCAGCAAGTTAAGCATGACGTTCATGCTTACGCCCACCGTGCGTGGTACTTGGTCTCAAATATCGTGACCAATCCGATGGACGAGGCGACCAAGGTCGTCACGTTCATGAAGGGCTTGAGAGATGGTCTCGTCAAGAACTACCTCTTCCAAGAGTACCCAAGTACTCTCGAAACTGGGATCACCCTTGCCATGCAAGAGGATTTTAGCCTGCGGCAGGCTAAATTGCATGTGAACGTGCCGAGGATGGCACGTCCGGTGATGAGAACGGGGGGTCCGGAACCTATGGACCTCTCGAACGCTACGGCTGCTGGTCACCAGCAGCGGAACAACAGTAGCGTGCAATGTTTCCGGTGCGAATACACCTGATACTTTGCGCGTGAGTGCACAGCGGCTGTGCACAAGGCCGGGGGCCGACTTGGCGATGCCGGGCATCGCCACGATCAATAAAAAAACGCGCGGAACGAGTAGGCGCGGTGAGCCCTACTGGTAGTGCAGTCACGCGTGACTACAACGGACACGCGACACTGAAGACTGCAGCCCCCAGTGAGAGAGACTCTCACTGCAAGAAGCAAGATAACAAGCCAAATCTTGTCACCCTGAAAATAAGGTCGAAGAGAGAGGGCTCTCTTCGTGCGCTGGTAGACTCGGGTGCGTCAAACAACTTTGTTCGACAGCAAAGTCTACCGAAGCTGAACTTCGAGGATGCAGACACACCTCGAAGTGTGTTGGAAGTGCGGTTGGCAACGGGTGCCACCGTGAGAACTGAGAAGCGCGTCGTACGCGTGCGCTTCTCATACAAACACGGGGTGTTGGTGGAGAACCTTATCGCCTTAGACTTAGACAATAAGTTTGACTTAGTGTTGGGCATGCCGGGGCTTGCACGGCATGATCCAGTGATCAATTGGGAGAAACGTATGCTTGTACGCTTCGGTCACAACGCGACAGAGAGCGATAGCCCTGTCAGTGTCGCGCATGCACCGCAAGGTGTAACCGATCATTCCATTGAGGCAGCGCCCAAACGCTGTTGCCTCCGGTGCCCAAGCACAAGTCGCAACGACTGAGAGAGTCGTTGAATGTGAGTCGAATCAGAATCCGATTGGATCTGATTTGCGACGAGTCTCCACCTCAAGGGGTCGAGACGACAATGGCGCGTCAACTCCGGGAGTTGACCCATCGGATTCGGAAAGTTTTCCAGTTACAGACCGTGTCTGTGACGATAGTGCATCAGTTCCGGGAACTGACGCATCAAGTATGTAAGGGGCTCCAGCTACAAGCAGTAGCTGTGAAGTCGGCGTGTCAGCTCCGGGAGTTGACACGGCCGTGATTGGTTCAAAAATCACGGAAGGCTCTGCCGCAAGGGGTCGAGGTGGCAAGCAGTGTTGGCGGTTGCAAACGTCCAACACCGGGAAAGCTCGCGTGCAGCCGGGCGGCACGACGAAGCGAAATGCATTCAAGCCGGGCTTAGTCATGCGCGTCCGCGGAAAGAATCCGCCGACGGTTACGAAATTAATGGAAACCCGTCCAAGGCGGGGCCTGAACGAGGAACAAGTGGAGCCGGTCTCACAAGAAGAAAAGACGGCGCAAACGACATAAGCTGCGCAAGTCTCGGTCCAGGACCGAGACGCTACAAGAGATGTCTGCCGGGCAGACATCTGACACGACGTCGAGTGTCGAGACGTTAAACGTCTTGACACGGACCCGTACTGGTCTCCAATACCGGTCAATTCATTTGGAGAATCCTCCGACGAGTGCGTCGAAGTTGACGTCGCTTCCAGTCATGGGCTCGATGCGCTTTGCGAAGGACCTGTACGACGGACGCATCGAAAAGATATGCATCATTTCAGATCTCGAAAGGGTGAAGAGCGAAGCGGAGGAGTTGAGGCAACTTCAAGCTGCGAGTACCACTGAGAGTGAAGACACTCTCAGTGCGAAGACGAAGAAGGAGCGCTTCGACGGGCAGAGCTGGGACTCGCCTTCAGCGAGTTCCTTCTACGATGTTCTGCGGGAGCACAAGGATGTGCTTCTGGACGAGATTCCTGCGGAGCTTCCGCAGGACAAGGGAATACAGCATGAGATTGACTTCGTGCCAGGCACGAAGTACTGTGTGACGCGGCAGTGGCCACTGCCGCGAGATCAAGTGAAGGCAATCGATCTACAGTTCTCTTGATCTGCGCGACGGATTCTATCAGATCCTGATGCGTGAGAGCGACATTCCTCTCACGGCGTTGAGCACTCCAAGCGGTATGCTTTGGGAGTGGCTCGTAATGCCACAGGGACTGAAACACGCTCCTGCTACGTTCAATAGATGCGTGACGCATCCATTGCTCTCGGTGCGCGGCTTCGCGCCGAGTTACTTCGACGATGTGTTCGTTCACAGCCGGGCTGTGAACGGGAAGACTGACGTTGAGGTGCACAAGGAGCACCTCCGTAAGCTGCTAGGGCTCATGCGTAACCATAAGCTCTATGCGAACCTGAAGAAGTGTATCTTCGGGGCGAGCGAGATACCCATTCTCGGGTGTCTCGTCGGGAAGAACGGCGTACGCCCTGACCCAGAGAAGGTCAGAGTAATAAGTGAATGGCCTACGCTATCCAATGTCAAGGAACTGAGCCAGTTCCTTGGACTTGCAACGTACTTGTGCAAGTACGTTGAGAACTACGCGGGCAAGATTCGCTCGCTGTCGCAACTTCTAAAGAAGGAAGCTGAGTGGAAATGGACTGCTAAGTGTCAGCAGGCCTTCGAAGCAGTCAAGCAGGGCTTGACTGAAGCGCCGATCTTGGCAGTGGCTGACCAAGATCGTCCGTTCCACGTCGTGTGTGACGCATCCGACTTTGCGATCGGATGCGCGTTGATGCAGCATGATCAAGAGGGTCATGATCGTGGAGTCTACTACCAGTCGCGTCAGCTGAAGCCAGCTGAGCGCAACTATCGCGTACATGACAAGGATCTCCTTGCCATTAAGTATGCACTCACGAAGTTCCGAGTGTATCTACTTGGGAGTGGACCGTTCGTGGTCTACACCGACCACGCTTCACTGCGGACTGCAGTGAAGTCGCCACACATCTCGCAACGGATGGCGAGATGGTTGTCGTTCTTCGCAGAGTACGACTCCCGGGTTGAATACAAACCCGGAAGGTTGAACGTCGTGGCCGTCGCATTGTCACGTCGGCCAGATTATGCTGTGAAGACAGCCGACGCCAATCGGATTGGCGTCGAGAGTGTGATTGCTCCGTCGTCGTCGTTGATCGACGACGTGAAGGCCGCGTGTGCGAGTGACGCAGACGCGAAGCAGTTGCGGAGCTACGCCTCAGCACCTTCCGACGAGGCGCGTCGGAAGTTGACACCACACCTTCGAGCTCGTGCATATCGTTATCGTGTGCACGAAGGACTGCTGCTATACAGCGCAGTGGACGACAATGTGATTCGCATCGTCGTGCCGAACGCCTATGCTCTGCGGATGCGGATCATGTACGAATATCACGATGCCCCTACGGCAGGGCATCCTGGTCGTGAGAAGCCACACGTGCTTCTCACGCGTGACTTCTACTGGAATCACCAGTACAAGTGGGTGCGCAAGTACGTACGTGCTTGCGAGGTGTGTCAACGCGTGAAGCCTGCTGCGTTTTCGCAGGCTCCGCTTCAATCTCTTCCGACACCGTCGGAGTGTTGGCAGTCCATCTCTATGGATTTTGTCGTTGGTCTTCCACCTGACAGCAAGCGGAGGACTCTTTGTAGACCGATTCAGCAAGATGGTGCATCTTGCTGCAGTGCCGGCTGAAGTGACAGCCGTACAACCAGCACGACTTTTTGTAGACATGGTGTTCAAACACCATGGGATGCCGCTCGACATTATGTCGGACCGTGATCCACGCTTCACAGCGCGGTTCTGGAAAGAAGTGTTTACACTTCTTGGTACACAACTGTCGATGTCGACTGCGGACCATATGCAGACGGACGGTCAGACCGAGCGCGTGAATCGCGTGCTCGGCGACCTGTTGAAGAGCTACACACACTCGTTCCAGCAATGGAGCGACTGTCTGCCGATGGCAGAGTTTGCCATCAACAACTCGGTGCATGCCTCGACGGGGCATACACCGTTCTACGTGAATGCGATGCGGCATCCACGCCTTCCGAGCATGCTCGGAACGGTGGATTCCTCCTTAAGTGGGGGAGGATCTACGGTCGCATCCGAACAACCGCAGAAGAGCGCTGATACCGACACAGTATCAGCGATGACGACACGAAGACAAGCCGCGTCTCATTCCGGGAACGAGACGACGAACAAGAACTACGGGTCTGTGCAGGGCACAGATAGCGCACAGACCGGGCCTGCTGCGGGAACGAACGCCGTGCTGAACAAACCATTCAGCACGCAAGCAATGGACTTTGTCCAGCGCCGACAAGTCGTAATACCAGGACGCGATAGCAGCTTCTGTGGATAGACAGAAGCTGAACGCTGACAATGTTGGCAAGGGCAACACAAATGAATTCGAGAAGGGTTCATTAGTTCTGTTAGCTACACAGAATCTGCCACGTCATGCAGTTTCAGATTTCGGAGCAAGAAAGCTTACTCCGCGCTTCATCGGTCCGTTCACAGTGCTTGAACGGCATGGCAACGCGTACGCGCTGGACATACTGCCCAGCATACGGCTCCATCCGACACTATACGTCGGGTGGCTGAAGACGTACACGCAACACGATCCACCTAACGTTGATGGCTCGCAGAGGACGACGAAGCGGCGTGGGCCAGCTTCTCGAGCGCAGCAACATGGTCGTGGAGCCTCACGACCTGCGTTCCAAGTTCCACTTGGATGTTCGACGCAGTCTGAGCAGCCTGTCCGACCTGCGCCTTCTGATAGCGCAGCTCCTGCTGCAACTGGGCGAACTCCGCGCTCTGGAACAGTTCCAGAGCGGCTACACGATCGAGTAGAGCGCGGGAGTCACGGTCAATCTGGGATTGACCGTACGAGGGGTATCTTTCCGCCCCCGCCGCCACCACTGCGCGACGCGCGCGGCTCGACTCGCTGGATAGTCGAGCGAATCGTGGGCTATGAACCCCCGAAAACGAACCGAGATCAGGCTCGTCTTCGTATTCGTTGGAGAGGCTCCCCACTGAGATACATGGGAACCGCGGAACGTCCTGATGGAAGACGTTCCGGAAATGGTGAGGGCGTACGAAGCCCAGAACGGAGTGCAGGCGTAACGCCTGCACGAGCGCTGCGATCACCGCTGATACTCGGAGTGTCACGACGTTCAAGTTGAATGCGGAGATCACGCAGCTGAGCAGGTACACGAACAGTCGTGTACCCGGTGAGGTCTCGCTCGGACGGACGCTCTACCCCAAGGAGGCAGTGCGAACATGCAGTTCCAAAGGGAACTGCGCACGGAATACCCGCCTCCATAGCTTCATTATGGAGGCGATCGGCCATATGACGCCTCGAGAAAGTCTCGACGCACTGTCATCTCGCAGTGATGCGGGCGCCGTACTCTTTCGCGTCCCTGTTGAAGTTTTCGCGACAAAGGCGTTTTAGGATTGACAAAGTGCCATCCACTCGGGCACTTTGCTTTTGCGCGAAGTCTTCTTCGACGCATGCCGTCACACTAGTTAGGGTAGTTGCAGACCATGTTGCAATCATCGGCACGGGCTTTGAGTACATCCGCAACACGGTGAGAAGCTCGGGATACTTTTTGGCTTGAGCGATGCGATGCGTCCCTCTTGGCAGGGATTTGGGCCGCTTGTTCTGCTTGAATATGAAGTTGGTGGACCAGCCGAGTTTGTCGTTGCGGTGCGTGCCTACGTAGCAGTGGTCTCTCTCGAGCGGCTCTAGCAACAATGCCCACGAAGTGTAGAAGTTGTCAGCGATATTAAGTCGCTTCGTGGGTTGGCCTTCTAGCGCTCTCCTCACGTTCCGTATGACCGCTTTCTCCGCAACGCTTTTTGCCTTCGCTGGATTTGCAGCTGCATCGAGGTAGATTTCCGCTCTGTGCACAACACAAAATGTACAGCATATCATCAGTAACTTCCAGGCAATTCTCGGAATTAGCAATCTGAATGATACAGAATTACACAAGTACATAATATCTATTCAGTAGCTGAACTACGAACCGTGAGCAGTAGCCGCTCTCAACGCATCACTTCCTGTACACTTTAGACCGGTACTTGTGGGGCTTGTCCTTATTTTACACGCGGGCTAGGTTGTACTTACTCCAGTTTGGAATTGTGCCTTCGTCAAAGCTGATACGCGGTCCGAAGCGATAGCCGCTCTGAAACGTGTTCTCGATCACTTCCACCACATGTCTCACTTTCCACGCCATGTCCTTACCCGCTGGCGCTGTGTAAAATGTAGGTAGCGAGTTATGGTCTTGAATATATCCCTCATCATGTATCTGGAATAAGTCCCACGAGGAACAGCGCCGTCCGCTCGTGCGGACCAGTGTTTTTCCAAGCCGTCGGTATGACTACACAGTGTCCGGGCGACGAGAAGCCCAATCACGTGGAAAATTTCATGTGACTCGATAGACTTTACGCGCCGAAGCTTTTCTTCAATTTCTTCCAAGGGTGCCACGGACTTCTTAGGATCTTTGGCTTGAACCTGAAGCTGTTTGTCGCGCTGTTGCTGTGCAATGCCTGGAAAGCAAGCCTCACGATAGCTGTTCGTTTCCTTCTCAATCATGAACCACAGCGTCTTCGGTAGAAAATATAAAAACATTTCCAGAGGTGAATCTGCCAACACAGCAGCATATTTGGTTGGTCCCCAGCTTCCGTCGTATAGCTTGACGCCATCAAGCATCATCGCACCCGTAATCGGTATTATACGGAGTTTGTAATTCGTATGTTTCGTTATTCTGTAGACATCAGACTTACCGGAATGACGCTCATCGCATATGTCCCATCCAGTGGCTCCAAGCTGACGCATTTCGCCGTTATATTGCTTTCGTCCTTGAAGTCGTTATCAGACTCCACTTTGCTTTAGTATTTGTCGAAGGGCGTGACAGGCAAGACGACTTCATCTTCGAGGAAGCCGTCATCATCATCACTGGCAGAATCATCAGGAAGATTCACGTCATCATGTTCAACTGGACCAAACAGGATCTCTGGCCGTAATACATCCATGAAGTTTTCGCAGTCAAACGGATCAATTCCATCTAAATCTCCTCGCTTCCTCGTCACCAACGATCCGGCCAGTCGTTTCCACGTTGTCCGGATCCTCCTGATTAGCGTTGTCCTCCGGAGTTTCTTCCTCTCCATCATCCTGACTAGCCTGGCGATCCTCCGACGGTAGTACCAGTACTGCCACAGCAGCAACCAAAGGACTCCCATATTGATTTGATACTGGAGGTAGACTCGAGGCTGCATGAGACGTATGAGCAGGACTGGAAGACGCTAAATCAGGCGCAAGCGGCGACGATGGAGGTTATCGTAGCATCCGACGGCGTGCTCGCTCGTTCGCAGCTGATTTGTCGATAGGAGGTCTCGTCGGGACTAAGGTCATGTGCCGAGGAATTAAAGGAATGGAAGGGAGCTCCAATAATCCAGCCTGGTGTCTAAAAGACATGAGCTCCAGTTCGCCTAGATTTGCGCTGGTAGTAATGTGAATAAGTACAATAGAATACGCTAAACATGCATACCAGCAAAGTAGTCAACTCCAAGCTTTTGTTCTACCACGGGGCCACTCACACCTGGCTTGATGTACGTGTGGTTGTTGCTTAGTTCCTTCGACTTCCATGAATTCCATCCCGCCTTGAGTAACTCGCGCTACGGCGGCTTGACCGGGTGTTTATTATAAATGAAACTGAGACTGGTGACGATAGCCACCGGATGCACCAGTTTCAGTGCGGGAAACACCTTCGAAGTGGATTTCCACAATCTAGGGTCTGTTTATACTGTCTTTTCTATTTAATGTGAATAATCCTCGTCTGTCTTCCCCTCGATTATCCTTCATGATCGGATTGCAAATCTCCACTATATACAAATTGCTGTATGCGAGAAAAATATGCGATTCCAATTCGCTGCATATTATTTCCTGTCATAGATCTTATTCTGTAGTATACATAATACCGCTTTACAGAGGTTAATCACAAGATTTGCATTCTAAGGTTCTATCGTGAATTATCACCCTTACATCTCACCTTCTAACGCTGGTGACTAGACCAGTCCACTAACACATATGCTGAGTAAAGATAAGCAAGCCCCCGCGAAAGGCGACATTTGAGCTTAACAATAAATCACACGAATCGTTGCAAGGCAGAGTAAGCACAGGATTGCTAATATATTCACCCAAAGCTGAGTCTAAACTAGAGAAACGAATCTAAAATAGAGATCATTTCGTAGATGATCGCGTACTAAAAAACACTATCAGTATACTAAAGTTTTCTTTAAAATTGCGTACCGGAAAATATCCGGTATTTATATTAAAATACACTTGATTAGTGGCACTATTGCCTATATTAGACCATGGTCACAATCAAAGGGTTTATTACTTGGAGGGTACATTAAGTACACTCCAGTTGCCTATCAGATTGAGCCGTTTCAAAAATAGGTATATCGAGTAGAAATTCTCGACACCTTACATACTCTGGCACTATGCTTAAAATATTTTCGTAAATATAGTTTCTAAAAAAGGAAAGTAAAGACCAGCCAACTGGGATTAAAACCTGCCACCACCACCGCAAAGCGGCGGCACTCGACTAGTTTTAAACATCAACGCTTGCACAGTGTCTGTCCTTCCGTCACTCGTTTAACTCATTGGACGGCCTTAAAGTCCGGGTATATCATATAGTTTTTTTTAATCTCAATCTGGGAATTGTTTCGGTATGCCAGCGGGTATACTCCAGGTACCTCATTTTACCATAAAAGGGACAAGAAGATATCGTAATTTATGATAGATGACGAAAACAGGATAATACATATGTGTGGTAATTGGCGAAAAGCAAGAATGACGCAGCAGCCAGTCTGTCGGAAGCAAAGAGAGATGTCACATATGCCACCGTCCAATCACGATCCTCTTTCAGACCGACGTATGTACCCATACAGGGTAGACCAGGTAAACATAAGATACATTAGCCATAGTGACTTAAGCTACATGTGCTGAGGCTACTCTACAACAGATCGTGTCTTCAAAGCAACGGCTAGCACCTTCCAGCGTAACCTCTCGCTGCCCGTAGGCGTCAAGTCCGTAGGAGCCTGACTGGAGGTAGACGACCAGAATTAACGGCATACAAAGATTCCACAGGTTTTGCTATATTTCTGAGTCGGCGTCTTGACTACTTGCTTCAGGTACTTGTCCTTTAGCACCTCGTCCATTAGCTTCTTTGCAAGACCGGCTATCGCCCTTTGAGATCTTGCGGCTCTTCACACTATCATAGACATAAATCTTCATTGCGTCTAGGTCAATAACCAGCCAGATCCAGTGGTTCGTATCGATGTTCTTCAGAAGCAACACGTATTTGATCTGCTCTTCCTGGAGGCATGCCCGGATCTGGGCCGCACAAGCTGAATAAACCCGAAGTAGTATTACGTCCTTCAAAACAAATGGTTGATACTGGGTCGAGAAACACAGTGACATTATTCTCGTACGGGCGCTTGAGATACACAGAGAAGGCCCGTATTGCTCCGTCGTTCAGCCAGGTTCCACCTCGGAATCGGAATAGCTCTGCAAATGTATTGTCAAAGCCAAAGTCTGGTAAAGCAGATTGAGACCACGACGTCATGAATTCCACGATCACTGAACCTGCATCGCCCTTCTGCTCAACTATGGATGCGACGACGGAGCTTACCCACGAGCAACACTGATAGCTATCCGAGAATACTTGCTGCCACACCCACAAAGCTGTAATGACTTCTATCTGCTCTTGCGTACACTATTCCTATTGTTCGATTGTGGTCACTGCTACATCCTCACTGTCATTTTCGACATCGATAGAAATAGTTTCTGGCAACGGCTTCCCGGCGTCAAAGTGCCCTTACATCGTACACAGCGCCTCAAGGACATCGTCGACCTAGGCTTCTATCAATCTGAACCGCACGCAATGGGGAACAAAGTCGGTGGCAATCCGCCACTAAGTGTCAGGTTTTGGCTCTTGGTCATGCACTGAAAACGTTTGTAGAAATGACTGTAACTCTCGTAATTGAGGACGAATTTCACCAATAGATGCCACAAACTCACAAACATCACTTTCACGAAAGCGAGTACGCAAGTGCACTCCAGGATTGTATTCTTGCAGTGCTGCACGCGCTTTTGAACGCTGTTCTGTTTGGTACAGCCTGGGCTGTCCTTCTTTGGAAGACGAAGGGTTGAGGCGGATTACTTTGGTGCTGCTCATAGCTTGCCTACTTTTGATGATACTTCAGTGAGAGGATCGATGTCCGCGACTCTTCTTCGTGACCTCCATTTTGGCTCAGTCCGTCAGCACCACCAGACTCATCTCCTGCACAGATGCTAGTTGCTACGCCAGTTCCCGAGTCATCATCCTCATGACTTTTACCATCATCGTCTATAGTTGCGTCACTGGAGCTGGATGCCGATGCAAGGGTCTTTACACGGCCATGTCGAAGCCGCTAACACCAGTCATTGACTTGGCTCAATACACCATTCAAATAGTCATCTGGAAATTGCGCCAATTCTCCAGCAATTCTCCCCAGCGTTTGCTGAACGTGAAGTGCGATTGCGAGTTTGCAGTCACCATAGAGCTCCCGTGTCGCCATGCCATGGCGAACACGAAGTTCATCAGCGATGGTTTCATCATCCCGTCCTTTTCGATACCTCCTAGTTTTGTACATGGATGTGCCAGGGTTTTGCCATGTAATCACCAGGTATTGACACGTTGGGGGTTTGGTGGCATATCAGGTGGTTTGGGCAAAAAAACAAAAAAATGTGTTTCGAAGTCCCTGTAGTGGAGTCCCGGTTTGTCGCCAAAGTATACATGAGATCCACCAGTGAAAGTACAGGCCACCGACCGGAGCGTGACAAGTACAGACTGGTCCTCCTTCACCAACATAATCCCGTTCACTCTACTATGAACTGTGATGGTCTGCGAAAGAATACGCAGGTGCTGATCCCGGGTCCATGGAACTGGGCGTACAGTGCTGCAGCCACCCAGCGGGTAGTCATGCCTAACACAATACTTAGCTCTTCCGGATAATTTGTGTCACGAAGTGTATCTGGCAGCTCCATCTTTAAGCGATACTCGCTCTCCACCCTGCACTGCCACGTAAGAAGAGCATCCCGAGCTGCTCGCATTGTCAGATGACTGTTTTAACTTCCCAAACATGATCTCCACCCGGTTGTTAGTATGGTTGTTGAAGTGTGGCAACGGGATCGGAAAGCCATCACCCACATATTCTTGCATCTATCCAAATTCGAAACGAAAAAGTCACACAACTTCGTCCGCCCTCCATGACCACAGAGACTCTCGAACTCGCCACGATGTAAAGAATAGTCGGATTCACTCTTTGCGTACATCATGTTCATGATGCCATGTTTAATTTGTGTCAGCACGTCCTCTGAATAGGGTCCAAATTTCTTGGACTTGTGCATTGTCTCGTGCAACCACGTGGAAATGGCATAAAAGCGCGCGCTCCTCGAGCAAATTCTTGTGGATCATTTCGACTTCATGCATATCCTTATCCACAATCACAATGCGAAAAAAGTTCTAGTGTTCATTCACCCGCTTGAAATGGCCAAGGCACATTGCCATATGCCAATCAGAAGCCGTCTCTAACAAAGCGTATTGCACAGGTTACCCGTGGCCAAATTGATCCGTCGCAACCATCGAGAATAACTGGTAGTTGTATCTGCTCAACATTACCATACAGAGGAAAGTGGTTCAAACCTGGTCAAAACCTGGAAATACGTGTTGCTATAAAATACAAGAAACACAGATTCGGCCTACAACTTATTTGCTCGTTTTGTGAGTGCAGTCCATCTAGAGATCCTCAGGAAAGTCTTCGAACATCACACGCATGTGACCAGTCGAGAATGAGATGACACCAGTATCACCTCGAGAACTTTGGTCAACGCTGGACCAGGGATTAATAGCATCGGTACTTATGCTGGTATTCCTGATGCTGATCCTCAAAACTAACTTGTCAAGACAAGTATCATGTGATCCTGGTCCTCACTTGATGTTGTATCAGTATCATATCAATATCATGAGTATCCAAGTGATACGTGATCAATCAAATCGTAAACTTTTTCTTATGCTACGCATGTCATTTCTCATTAGTATACCACTGTCTGCTATGATTCTTTCACCACCCAATTGTATTCACGCCAGTTTGCAATCATCAAGCACAGCATTCCTGCTCGGTCGCCATCTAACTGTGTGCGAAGCTCGCTCACAACGTAGCCACTAAGGCTAAAAGACTATCACTTGTGTAGCGGTAGATAATGGTTTTTTCCCAAACCAATTCTGGCTAGAGCGGCGATCCCAGGTAAATCACGCTCTCCTTGATCTTTAAACAATCGGAGAACGTCAACCTCTCGATAAAGTTGCAAAGCATCATACTTTCCGTCTATAGTAGATACATCAGACCATTTTATACGTATTAATCCAGAACCCCCACAGACAAATATTCAAGGGCGCTACGCGGCTAATAGTGCTTTTAGCGCTCTGCTGGAGCTGAATGCACCGTCAGAGAGCTCCGAAAATTAAGAGATACACAACGATTTGGTTCCGAATGCGAGCAACTCGTGGAATCAGTAGAAGCACCTACGGTTGCTTCGGTCTCTTAATCGTCTTCTTTCCGTTCGAATAGTTTATATATATATATATATATATATATCTTCGTGGTCCATTCGAAGTACTCGTTCAGCTGGTGCTAGTAGTGCAGGACCACTGACACTCATGGCCGCTTTATATTTATTTCGTGGGTCGAGAAGCATCGCTTTATTTCGCTATTTTCTTCAACAGCAAAGCGCAGTGCGAGCTACTTTCGTAGCTACTCTCAGCACCGATTCCACCCCATCAAAATTGACAGCACTTGCCGTTGTTCCCGTCGGTGGGAATACTCATTGCCCGTGTGACTTGCCCGTTCCAACACCAAGCCGTCCGTGTTCTCTGCCTCAACCCCTAGTGGCAGCCATTGCGAGAAAGCAATTCATACGAGCTGGAAACGCCTTCCTTCTGCACCTCACCTAGGCTAAACCGTGCGAATAGATCGATTAACTCTTCCATTTCTGTAATTAGGTGTCTGAAATGTCCGTCCAAACATCGCGCTCTCTTGTAGATACATATTCAAAGTATTGGGTGAGCGCGTAGTGGTTGTACACACTGCGACGCATTCGTGTCACTGTATATCCGACTCTTCTTTGCGTCGACTTCAATGTTGACTGCTGGAAGGTTTGACATCTCTTTAATCTGCTTTAACTTCACCAGTCGTAAAGGTTTGCCAAAAAATACCGCTAAATCACGTAGTTTCTGTAGTACCCGAAGGCCGTGCGGAAATTCGCTTCCAGGAGTCACAACAATTTGACCCCCGGCCCTTGTATTCTCTTTCAATCCAAGAGCGTATAAGATGCACAAGCTAAGTAAGTACATAAACCAGACTACTTGCTCTGTAGCGCTGAAATGTTCGCACACGTTTCTGGCAGAACCCGTTGTATCACTGACTGTAAATCTTGCGAATTTGTCAATATCAATTTGGTAGCTTGATTGAAAGGTTGATTTTATCAGACGAGCCACCGTGTCTGCTCAATGCCCATGTGGGTTTTGGCAATATCAGTAGCGGGAGCACCACTCATCGCCAATTTGATTCTATGAAAACTACAGTGGCTCCAATGATATTGACGTTTGCCGCATTAGTCCACAAGTCATGGAGCAGCGCGCAAAAGGAATGTGGAGGAAGGCGTCGAACTCGGTTCGGAGCGTAAGCATCACACACTGTTTGATAAGATGGAACTCGCCGTCTGCAAAATAGTAGAAGGTGTCACGTGCCAGAAGTTCAAGTTGGTCTTGGTTTGATAGACGCCTGAACAATCGGAGGAGTTCAGCATTGTTTGGCAGTGTATGAGGAAGTCCCGCGGACAACAGTCGCCGTGTAACCAGTATTCGTACTTCAGCTACGGTCACTGCGATCGACTCCAAAAGCGTACGTTACTTCTTTTGCTTCTGTTGCGAATCACTTGCTCCATTGGCAGCCGTGTTGTACATTGCAATCTTGTTGGAAACCTTGTTTATCTTAGCTCGCATACATTCCACGATGAAGGGGCGTTCTTTGTGAGCTGAAATCGTGTGCGTCTTTGCGTTTATAGACGGCTACTGCCTCATGATATAAGACTTCACGCAGTAGATTCGGGTCACGGCTCATATTCTCATCACAACACACTACGTAGATGTGGGTGAAGGGTCGAAGAGGCTCTAATTGATCTGATATCGGGTTGGATAGCTTGTTGATGAAGTCCCACACTGCAGTAAACTTGTTCTGATTGAAATGCCAATGAAGCATGGGATGCCGTGTAGGCCCACGTCTCCGTCAGCATCCGTCGCACCATGATCTTCAGCAACGGGCGGCTCGATTGCGGTAAATTGGGTACCCATACTGGCCGTTCCGGAATTCTCACTTCCGGTGAAGTTATATTTGACTGCACAACGCAACTCTGCTGTTGTTGAAAAGAAGACGGCTACATATAGACACAAAACTACACGGTAGTTGCATTGCAATTGTCTACATTTAGAAGCCAGATGAGATGTTGCTACACTTACCAATGCAACTCATGGCACCAGCAGGGCACCAACAGGACGCCAATATTGACAGCGACGTACGACATCGCAGCTGAGTTCCACAGCGAGAACCTCACTGATCCTGCCAATGGATGATACCAATTGTTGGTATGTAGAGGGGTGTTCATCGTATACTCGATCAACTGGGATCAGGCTATATGTTGTGTTGGATCAATGGCCCTGCTCCACCACCTACCATGGTATCACCTGACATGATACCAATATCATATCATGCTGTATCACTATATCAATGGTAATACAGGATTGATATGAACCCCTGCTCTAGACACATTCTTAGATAATTCCAGGTTGAAGTTCACTACTGGCTCAGCCACGGCATCGTCATCGCTAATCTGGTCTTCAACAGATCGCAATACGAAGGACATAATGTTACAGTAGTCGTGAAGGCACAATCTAGACTTCACCAAATGAAAGCAGTACTTGAGGCATGGTACTTACGACTCTGCCGCAGACGAACAATTAAATTGCGCATGTCGTTCATTGTCACTCTCTGTTCTGAATTGGCAGTAATGTAGTCGTAGATGCTGGTAGGAGATGCACGTTTTTCCACCAGGAGCTCAATGCCGAACGTTAACGCAGACTGGATGGTACCTGGCAAATACCTGGGTGATTCATGTAAAATCTCCTTGGACACAGGATGGTTGTGCGTGTAGTTTGCACGCTTCAATACGACCACGCATGTATCACCGCGGTGTTGCAACTGAGCCAAAAACTGGAAAGGGCTCCCCGTTCCGCGCAGGTTATGAGTTGTTTGCTTACCGGATGTCCGTTCGTGCTGGAGCCATCCATGTGTACATATGTACTTGCGCTGGTGCATCTCGTATTCCTCATGAACAAGCGGAATTTCGGTGTCAGGCAATCCTTCATACTGAGTTTGGGAGCGCAGTGTTGCGACGACCAACGTTGAATGTCTCACCAACAACCAGAACGTGCCTTGTCTCCCGCGTGTACTCCGTCAACTTGGCGTCAAAGACCGTGCAGGACGCGTGATCGGCCGGCACGATTGCAGGAACGTAGACCAACTCATCTCTTTCGACATCAGAAGCCAAGCGCTTCTTCCTTGACGGGCGTGCCGACGCTCACCAGGTTGCTTCTTCGCAGCCTCTGCTGGGATGCTTACGTCATCAATCCGCTCTTGGCGCACAGAAGGACCGCCCTCGTTCGTACCCTCTTCCCCTTCTCTGACCTTTTCATGAGTCTCTTCCTTCAGATCCAGCTTCCCCTCCTGACTGGGGCAGTTCTCGATCTTCTCGTTGGCAGGAGCGCGTTCACGCCCCCCTTCAGCTTGAGCGAGGGATCGACTCTTCTCGGAGCGGGTGCGTGCCCCACGAAGCCGTTGCTGTCGTACTTCCTCATCTTGGCGGACTTCATCGTCTTGACGGGTTACCTGCTCCCTCAACGCACCCATCAGCCATCTGCTGCATGATCCTGGCCGTCTTGTGCGGACGCATCATCGCTCTTAACAGCTGCACGATGGTTGCAGAGCGGCCGCGGGTCCAGCTTTCTGTATGAGTGGCTCTGGAACGGAAGGAAATTCGGAAATAAGCGAGAAACATTCTACCTGGTGCAAACCTGGGAGCATACCCGGTTAACACCGATTATCAGATACCCGGGCAATAGCTGTGCCCTTTAATAATTGGCTATTCCCTTGCTAAAGTGCTAGTATCTATGCTACCACCTAACCGAGGTGTTCACCATGGTAATGTGTGTTTCCTCGGATCTTGTGAGGCAATACACAATAATTGGTGCCCAAGTGAAGCAAATAGTACCGGGACACAACGTCCGTTAGGCTCGCTACAAAGTACCAATCTCCACTATAATCGACTGACACAAGAACCGGAATTGCTTTTAGTTTTAAGAAGGACCTTGCAAGTTATCTAAATTGGCCTTCGTCGCGGAAATACGCTTGACGGTCAAACTGGACTACAAGTTGGCCTGGAATAGACAAACCTTAAGAACAACGTTGTATAAGAAATATTACAGGTTCTTAGTTTATTCGAGCCATAAAGATAGATATTTCTAGATACAACGATTAAGTTATAACTTAGTGTTAATGTGTATTGGTGACAACAATCCTTCTACGTAAACGAATTGAAATTTGATAAATTTTCTCTAGAGCTCTTTTAGATTTAGCTACAGCAAAAACGATAATGTACTTAGTAGTAGTGTGGACTGGAGTGTCTCAGAATAATTCCACACGGACACTCAATGGATGCACAAAATACTAAAAAAAAAAAAAAAAAAAAGAGTTTGTTGAAAGTTTCATCGAGTATGATGGCTTTGAGAGCGAACAGAGGGTGAATAGGACGATTTTAGGATAAAAATATGACCATGTTAGGTTTATTCATCTCTAGCTGGCATAGGCACACAAACTGATGGGAACACTTCGTCTGGACCAGATTAAGAGCGTTTTGCATAGTTGCATGTGAACATTATTGCATGTGAACTCATTTTTGTGCGTGGTATCCAAGCCCTTGGATACCACGTTTTTAGTCGTTTTATCCTGTAGAATACAGGATATTTTCGCACCGTCGTAAATACCGAAATATCCCATTGTGCTGGCCGGACAAGGTGTATCCTACTTTTAGAAGTGTTCAGAACAGTATACCGGTGATTACTCTGAGATATGGTTGCTGTGTTGATCATATTCGGGGCGTCTCTCCGGAGCCAAGAACGATGGGTTCACTTGCCGTTTTTATGTCTTGAATTGACTAAAGTATACTGAATGTTTATCCTGTAGGATACCGGACATCAAAACGTCTATCCTGTACGATACAGCACGTGGTGCTGCTTAACATAGCTATTTCGAAGCAGGTCTAAGTCATTTAGCGTTATTAATAGTAGGTGACATTCTAGAACGATACAAAAAAAAAACTAATTAGATTGCACAATTCTAACAGTAGTGCACAGTCATGGCTGCAAGAAAAAACAAGGAAGCGTTTGTTTGTTTTAAGAATCAGGGCAGACTAGCACTTACAAGCATCACTTAATATTCGTACGTGTGTTGTTCAACACATGTTTCATGTATGCCTATGGACTACACTTATCAACCTGGAGGCTAAGTCTATAGAGATTGTTTAAAGTATGCAATGCTTTATACTCAAATTATACCCTAATTTACGGTCAACCGATAGACAAATACTAGTTCGAAGTACGTAGTAGGTGTTTGAAACTAGGGTATTATCCCGAAAAAGACCTGAACAAGTGGGACGAAACATAAATTACCCGCCGCGTAGCGGCGGCGCTCAGCTAGTGGGTGCCTTCCAAACACATATAAAACGGTTTGATCAGTTTAATCGGTAATCTATTTTAAATTAAAGATCGGGTCCAAACGGTTGCTGGAACACGACCTACGGGTATAGTGAAGCTCAGTCATATGTTTAATGACCTTGCTAGTTAAAAGTCGCACTAGAATTGTTTGGTGAGACCAGTTTTTGTGATAAAAACAGCCGCAAATCAGCGTGTTCAAATCCTACAGTCAAAACCTCATTAAAAATTAGCCTGTGTCCCGATCTAAACTTCTGTATCAGGTTTACATATGCATCTATATAATCGAAGAGATATGGTAACAATATTAAATAGGACAAATTTAATGAAAAGAAGTCTACAATTAGAGATTTCGCAAGGCGCAAAAATCCCTCTGTTCCAACTTGAATAGCTGCGTTCACGATCTTCCCTCTGTCCGCATACGCTGAAAGCTACGATGACTGAAGTATGTATCCTGCTGCTCTGGTAGTATATGTCGCACAACCTCAGAGAAGAAGACGATTTCTTGGAAAGCCTCCACCGTCGGCTGCCACGGGAGATCTTGTGCTACGAATGGGACCACATGGTCAGAATGAGGCACTATATCACCCTCGACTGTCTCAAGAACCCAGAGCAGGCCTCGTGGATGGATACATGGGAGCGAAGTACCGATAAAAACTTCCTTACGACGACAAGCTTGACTCGGTAAGTACATCGCGCTACGCGGAATCATCACTTGAGTGCTAATAAGTTAATTGTTATTTCTAGGGAATCGTTCTGCCGGATCTTCGAAAGAATCCAGCTCTTCTACGCGATTCCTACGTATCAATCAGGCTCTGGGGCTTTTATTAGCTTTCTATGTAGGATCTATGCAAACAGCATATCTTTGTAAAGAATTCGGTATACCTCCATCTACCCTGGCCCGAGCACTAAATGCTGCGGAAGACGCCCTCGCGGGGGCGCTGCGGGGTTTCAATCCTGCGCGGATCCTGTGGCCAAGTTTAGAACGCCAGAAGGTGTTGGCGGTATTGGTAGCACGCAGAGAGCCACTCCTCCAATTTACCTGGGGGGGGGGGGGGGGGGGGGGGGGGGTCTGGATGGCAAAAATTACCGGGTATGTTCAAAGCTATATTCATTAAAAAAATTCTGGTAGTAGCATGACGCTATTGTTTTTCATAAAGGTCCAGGAGCCTCCCTGTCCTGACGAACAGAACGCACAGTTTAACGATGGCTTCATCAAGTATTTGTTACCGGGACGTTGGGCTTTCCCGCGGATGGTCTGATTGTGGGCAAAGCACAATTGCCCCGGGGGCTGGAATGACGGCGACACAAGCCTGGGCTTTCGTCGTTTGCTGATGAACCCAGTTCTCAATCCGGATCGCCATTGTGGTGTGGTGGCGGATAGCGCCTTTCCGTGTAGTGCAGAGATGACCGGGAGGATACTAACGCCCTAAAGGACGGGACTTGGGGCGATTGGTCTCTTCAGTGCGAGAGGTGGCCAACACGCTGTCAAGCGCAATAACATTTGTTCGCCAATCTGCCGAGTGGGGAATGGGAGTCGCGGAGAAGGTCTACAAGCGATTGGTGTTACCGCTGCCGTAAGGAGACGGTCACTTCCACCCCGGGGAATATACCGCGCATGGCAACGGCAACGACTTTATGTCGTCCACCGGTTTGGACCTCGTGGAATCGAGTGGACGGGTTGCAGGAATGATTAAGCAAACGAAGATTGCCGTCGCCGTCCTTCGCATTTATGCCCACGTACTTGTTCGACTTTGCTTGATCATCAACCGCATCAGGTATCCTCCATTAGAAGGATCTTTCGCGCTGCCCCGAGCAGTACAAATACTCCAAGATATTCGCCGATAGCTTCATCTGCCGGGACCGCGGACGTCGCTACGAGCCCCCGCATACCGGTACGAGAGTTCCTACTGACGCAGAGCGCTCTGCTCTCGCGAAGCAAGTTTCCAGACTCTCCCGAGAAGGCGCAGTTGTACTCTGTACAAAGGCGACTGCTGCGTGCGTTGAGACATCTCACGGCTTTGCAACGAATGACACATTACCACCGTGAACTCCATTATCCACCTTCTCGAAGTGCAACTTTTGCCGGTTGTACTGAGTGTACAAGCGACGCACGTCAGGCGGCCAAGATTCCACACGCGATTTCGCATACCCGGGCGAGAGACTTCCCCGACAAAATAGCTGGAAACCAGGCGAGCTGGCTTCAGAAAAAGTCTCCGAGAGTCGTCGATGCGAAGGTATGGGCGAGTGGGTGGGGGCCAGCGCGTCCGAGTCGGAATCGGCCGATTCAAAGCACTCGGAACACCACCGAGGAAGCGCGTCTGGTCTCGCAGGCTTTGGCGTGTTTGGGCTGCCTCTCTGGGGCGTCCATGGGGCAACGGTAGTGGCGTACTAAGAGATACAGAGAGGGGATGCACCAGGCGAGCCCGATTGGTAGCCTTCCAAGCCATCTTCGGTGCATGCGCACGGTACCCAGTCTCCGTAACCGTAGTCTGGCCAGAGAAACGCCTCAATGAAATATTAAAGGCCTCCGTTGATGTCTGGGATAACTGGAATTGCGCCAGTAGCGCCGCATGCATCGTTTCTCCTTCGTGGACTAGATGATGGGCGAAGACGCGTCCAGAGCGCAACCACAGTAAATTGGCTCCGAGTCGAAGGACTCGGAGCTTGAGTCGACGTTCTCAGCACCGGTCGATGCCGCCCTTGCCGATGCAGACGCAAAACGGCACATAGACGCAGGCATGTTCGCATGATGGTCCTCCGTGGATGACTCTGCGGTGTCCAGTGTCACAGACGCATGACGTCTTGCCTTCTTGACGAGGAGACACTCAACGCCCGCGTGCTCCGACTCGTTGGGTATCTTGGCTCGCTTGCCAACAGCCGCACGACGAGAGCGTATGGGAGCAGAACGACTGGAGGCACTCTCAGGTAAGTGAACCATTATTGCTACGGCTCACACAGGAAACAGTAGAGCGTTAGTAAACTACTAGTGAATACAATTGGATGCAAAGAATCTTAGAATGTTTCACACACGATCGGCCTATATGACGCAGCGAGGAATCGACGTGAGATCAGCAAGAGAAAACGCGAAGTGAAGGCATTCGATTTAACCCCTCTGTTACCGGAAATTTGACCTCTGATCCGCTAACGTTTCGTCGTAACTTACGACGAAAAATATATGCTTGCGTTTGTATAGAGCTGTCATTTCCACAACATGATACACTGGGTTTGGGGTATAATGTCTGGGAGGTTTTAGCTGTCAACGTCGTATCACTTACGACGTACGATTCCTACTGGGGAACGCTATGTCGTAACATACGACATTTAGTAAAAAGGAGACCGCAAAAAGTGGTACAAAGTCGACAGATGGAAGATCGTAGAGATCTGACAATCACAAAGAAAGAACAAGAGGGAGAAATTACTTGCAGGGAATCAACTGAAACGCAGGATATTATTCACGCCCTCGCAGGATATCATTCAAGCACTATCCAAAAGACACGACTACAGTCACGGACGCCCTAGTCGTCTTCTTCATCGTCTGCAGCACCGCCGTCCTGAAGGAGCTCGCGCCGTGTCTTCTTGCGTCGACCTACCTTCCCCGGACGCTGCAGCACGACACGTTTACCTAGCAACTCAGGAATTGCGTCACCCCCCATCAAAATCCTCGTGACATATCTGGAAACAGGTCTTGGCCTCACCATTGTATTCGCGCCGAGCTTTTGGGTACAAGAAGCACTTTGCTTCGCCGTGCGAGCAGTCCTCGCAGAAGAACGTCGTATGGTACGACTTATTGCGGTCTCCTCGGAGGAGAGCGCACACTTTGCACGAGCGCTGCCTGCGCTTCTGGACGCCCGAGACCGTGACCCAATCGTCGAACTGCTTGTGCGTGTGCAATGTCTGCCGACGGCGCTTGGTACGGTACCGTCCAGCCAGCAAGGGGGTGACGCTCGGTTCGACGATGATATCGTCGGGCTTGAGCTGCAGCAGTTGCGTGTGAAGCATATTCATCCAGCCCCCCCCCCCCCCCCCCTTCAACATTAGCGCAACTCCTCTGATTCTGTATGCTGCTTCCTTGTGCGTAATAAACGCGTTCACCACAGCCATATCCATGAACCCCAGGAACAATGACTTATAGTACTTGCGAAAACGAAACGAAGTCTGGATGGAGTAGGATTGGAGGCGGAGTTGATCGTGCACATCAACTCCCCCCATCCACCGCTGGTAGTCTGACACCAGCTTCGGGCACGTCACCGAAATTGGGCCCACCTGCCGGACGTTGCGATTTAGGCGGTCTTTAGCCATAGAGACACCCGTGGCCAGGTAGTGTACGGGTTTGCGGTCCCACCAGTGGCACGCAACCATGGTGGGGACTGCAACGCAACGGGTAAACGTGAAGCTGCCTTGCGGGATTCTTCTCGGACGGCTCTTGCACTTCTCAACCACTTGCGCATCATAACCGATACGGTTTATCACAATAGTCTCAAAAACATAGATAGACATCGAAAGTAGCTGGAGTGCCAGCGCAACCGACGAGTAGAAACGATCAATCACAATCAAATGAAAGCCACGCGAGTTCTCTCCAAGCAAGATTCTCATATTGCGGACGACTGCTGCCGCACCCGTCTTGTTATCAACTGTCGTATCATCACGCTTCTCCCGCGCTCCAACATTCACCTCAAAACTACAAAGCAAGTTACGACGTTAGAGTGCTGGTGATACAACAAAAACATCGTAAGTTACGACTTAAATTTACAGCAAAAAAAAACGTACCGGTGACAGTACGCCGTCCTCGAGTCGCAGACCATAAACATTTTGGTTCCGTAGCGGTGAGGCTTGTCAGGCATGAACATGCGGGTGGTATTCCTTCGCGACGTGGATGGCAGCACCACTTCATCAAAAGAAAACACAGCAGGGAGCGACCACCCCGAGCGACACCGTTTTGTCAATACATTCACCACGGGCCGTAGCTTCCGCAGCCGATCGCAAACACGAGGAGCTTCGTTGTTCACAAAATGTAAGTCGCGAAGTATAGATGTGCACCGGTTGCGAGCCATGAACCTCCCAAAGATACCTGCCGGTATTCCTCCACCATCCGGCATTGACCAGTGATTGGAAAACCGCCTTTTGTGCGGACACAACACATGAGCAACCAGCAGCCCCATTACATGCATAATTTCGGACGGGTCGTATGCCTTCTCGGCGCGTAAACGTCGACGTAATTGCGCCAGCGTTTCTGGCGTTGACGGCCTGTGCAAGCGCACTTGGTTCGCTCGCATTCGGGAGGCGCGCGCTTCAAAATTCTGTCTCCGGTACCGGTTGGTCTCGTTCGTAATCTGCACTCACAACGCCTTCGGCATGAAATACAAAAACAAAGAGAGTGGCGAGTCTGCTATCTCTCTCAGCTCCGCGATGGGTACAGCCACATCATGTGAAAGGTGTGGGTAGCTGGCTGGATCTGCCTCAAATGCTGAAGAAGGTGAGCCCCACCCCGGTTCCCGCAGTGCATCCTTGTCAATATGATTCATGTCCAATGATCCACCAAGAGATTCAATAAACGCCTCATCCACAAGAGCCACTTCATCGTCCGACATATCTGCATCATCTGGATATTCACGAGGCACGACCACTTTGTCCTCCAGTTCATCGTCGCCATCGCTCCCACTGGAATCCAAGTTCTCGTAGGCAGCTGCGTCCTCCCCGTCCTTCAAAAGATTCACGTCGTCCACGCTGGACTGGGGAACAGACGTGGTTGCATTGGGTGGATCATCTTCCCCACACTTCCCTTCTTCAGATACCCCGACATGCATATCGGACTTGGCTTCAGATAGAAGACGTTGAAATGCCCCGATGACGACGTCATGGTCCGACTCATCCATCACAGACGACGGGTCAAACACACGTATCACTGCATTCTGGGACAGGTCGCCGACATGGTCACTCGGCTCAAAAATTGCATCCAACGTAGGCGCCGATAACATCACTGAGCAATCGATCTGTGACGCAGAAACAACATCACTGTTAGCAGACTCTTGCTGCTCACCGATGATACCTTCCTGCTACCCACCGATGCCATCCTTCAGCAGCTGGCGACCATCCACACTTCGCTCTTCGCCGTCGCCTTCACCTCGCCGCTCACCGGCGTCTTCACCTTGCCGTGAATCGGCAACACCGTCTCCGACTTGCTGCTCACTAGCTGCACCGCAACGCTCCCCGTCACCGTCGTCCTCGCTACTCTCGTGCAGGTTAATCAGCCCAGACGCGATCGCAAAGCTAACGACAGCATCCTCCCCTTCAAAACTACAGTCAGAATACGTTCATCCAAATTCAACCACGTTACATACATGTACCTGTGAACCAGTTCGTGCCTTCCTCGAACTCGCTCTCATCCGCGCATGGCACGAAGTATCTCCAGTCGTTTGAGAGTCTCGTCAGCGGCTTCTTCGACTCCCATCCGGCCGCTTTGAGCTGTCGCCAGAGATGGCCGAAGTCTACGGCGCGGGCCTCTGCCGCTTGCTTCGTACGCGAGCCCGAGCGAATTCGGGGCATCACTCCACTTGCTGGCTTCCGGGCGAATCTCTGAATGAGCTCGACCGCCCGCCACTCATCACGGCTTCCCTCGCCACTCATCCATGTTGACATCATTCCGCAGCCCCTAAGCCTGTCCTTTTGTGTATGCTCGAACTTGACCTCTCACAGCTTATATTGTCATTCGCCCAGAATAAGCTTGCTTTAAGTATGCGTGCGTTTTTTCGAGCCATTTCCTATTTAAAGCTTTCAGCTACGTCGTAACTTACGACGTTGGTAACAGAGGGGTTAATGAATTCTTTAAGGAGACCACTTTTTGGTCTCACCAAACAATTCGGTTTTTATCATCGCGTTTTAATGACCAGTTTAATGACTACGGTTAGGCGTGATAAAAAGGCGTTGGGACTAGTAATGGTTTTGGATTGGACGAATAAAGAATGTCTAAAACGACCTGAAATGTTTTAAACAGTTCAAAAATGTATGAAACGTCCAAAAGTATCTAAAAGTCAGTGCACCTTGTCCGCGATCCTCCAGGACAATCTTCTTCGTCATTCGGGAATACTGCGAGCACCACGATCCCAACGAGCACGCCTACATGCACGCCTTTTGTGTCACCACATTCAGCGCATGACACTTCAAGCTTGGGGACCAGTACGCTATGATCGCCACCTGGTCCAACTTTAAGACGTTCCCCTCGATATAGCTCATATCATACCGGGGCTTCGCAGTTGAGTCCGTCTGAACTTCCTGCACAGTCTCCAGCAGCCACAATGCGGATGATAATCTCTCCCCACACTCCTTCTACGCAAGTCCGGAATCCACGATCTCCAGCGTTGCCCAGATGGCCACAGGCATCGCCTTTAAAGACCGGGCATCCGCGCGACGAGATATGGCAGCATTACTTCATCGACCGCACAGGTGGGAAGAAACACGGACGATTCAAATACTGTGGCACGCTAAAAAATAAAACAATAACGGAAAACCCAGCGGCAACTTACTCAAGCACTTGCTGAATAGGAATCAGTCTCCAAACGTTCCAAGAGATGTACAAGCTTTTCTAAGACCGCCTTCAGCTCCCGAACCAGAACCCGAGCCCGACAGAACTGCTGAGACCGCCCTCAGCGAGTTAAGTTAAGCTGCTTTTGAAATGACGTTGGCAAAGTTGTTTGTTTGTGCGCTCTACCATTTGTGCTCATTGAAGCACAAACATCGCGAGAGTTTATTGCTCTGATGGCTCCCCCAACGAAGCTGCCGCCACGGCATAAGCAAAGCGATGTACTGCTAAAGTGTGTGGTAAACTAGATACGTCTGAGCGTCATCAAGCTCATTAATTAGCAAACTTAAGTGTCGCTCGTCACTGATGGCTAGAGCGACACCAATAGCTCCAGTATCATTAACTTCATGGTGGTAGCGCCGGTTATGCCGTCGGTATTCTGGTCGTCGTGGTCGATGAGGTCAGAGCAGCCCACGAAAAATTATCTTGCCGGAGAAATCGAGAAGGTCATCTCCGAGATTGAAAGAGAAATAACAGCACGGGTAATCGCTGTGGTCACCAGCAATGCGAGAAACATGAGGAGTGAGTCAGGTCGTTTGAAAACGGAAGACCCAACGTAGTCAGCGGCGGATGCTCCGCGCATGTCCTCAACCTCCTCATACAGGACGTATGCCGGCTACCTGCAATTCAATCGATTCAGGCAAGAGCTGTCGAAGACCACCTAGCATTGCTAGATGAGTTCAAACGGTTGCAACAGGTATGCGGGGCATTCGTTTGAGAGCAAGAAGTCTGGTGCTACCAGTGCCAACACGATAGTACTCAATGTATGCCCTGATCTGAACAGCCAGGACATACTCCAAAATTTGTTTTTGAGTCCAGACTACGAGCAATTCGTGATCGCTATCGTGGAGCAGCGGCGACTCAAAGAAAACTTCTCTATATAACGGAGTTGATACGTGACAATGGATTTTGGAGCAACTTGAGAACGATTGTACGTCTGCTAGATCCTATTATTACAGCACTATGAGCGTTAGAAGCGGATAATGGCTTCGGATCGGCAGTCTACCGGTGGTTCAGGTAGCTACGATATCACGCCGCGTACGGTATCACCTCACCCGATGCGGAAGCCCAGCATTGTAAGATGGTGGGACCGCAGGCCAACCTGGAAAAGCTGGAAGCCGGTGGGCAAGCTCAACATGGAATTGAGCTACTTAGCAACACAGTGGAGCAGGTAACCTCCACCGTACCCACCATCGATGAACGTCCATCTGCTGACGAAACCCCGCTCGCCAGAGGTGAGTACGAGAAAGCTACAGCACTTCCGCTTGCCGAACTGCAAACCTGCTTCCGTGAGCAGATCAACCGTCGCTGGTCCTACGTTCACACCAATGCGATGGGTATCGCGTTCATGCTTGATCCAGCTATGGATCTCAACGACTTTGCCGGCACTGACGATGATACACTAGACGGTCAAGATTGTAAAATGGCGAGGCGTTGCGGAATACTCATTCCAACCGCAGGTATACCCAAGTTGACATCAGAGATTTTTTGCATTTAAAAGTGATAATCGGCGCGGTGATGAAGCGCAGGGGAATAAGTATTCAGAGTCAAGGCCTCGTGATTGCCGAACTGCTAAGAGTGACAAGAAGTATCCGCTGCTCAATAAGATTGCCGAAATTTTATTCGCAATCCCCACTTCCTCAGCAGCGAGCGAGAGAGCATGGAGCATTTTCGACCACATTCATTCCAAGCGGAGAAACAGACTCTTAGTTTCCAAGGTTGAGATGTTGGCATCCATCTACGTAAACCATGGTACAATTGCGAGCGATACAATCGACCTAGCACGCCATCAGTCCCGCCCAGAAAGCGTAGAAATTGACTCTGGATCTTGAACTAATACACGTCTGCTTTAAGCACTAGTTGTTGAGCGCTTTGCCCAGCGTGGGGAAAACTTGGAGATCGGCTTTTTCAGCAAAACCACGTCAGCCAGCTTGGCAACACTGTCATCAAAATTCTTCTCAAGGGCATCAACAATTTCAATACATACTTGCCATCTTTCACGTCCGGGTCAGCCTTGATATCATCCAGCCCATTGTCAGACACACATCAAAAAGCACGCGTAGTATGCGAGCGACCGAAGCAATGGCAGCTACAGAAGAAGTAGCATTTGGAGTATGGGCAAAAAAACTTGCACATGCTGCACGGGGCAAGGGTCAACTGGGACCGGAGCAACAGGACTTCTTCAACGCTTGGATTAGACGCTACAGCTGCCTTTTGATGCAGCACCCGCAGCTTTAGTGGTAGCATCAGCATTGGACAGAGGGTAAAAATGCGCATACCATATACAAGATCCACCGAGTTTAACAGTGCATGAATCACTGGAAAGCAGAAAAAATCGTTGTGGCCCTCTATTGAGACAGACGCTTGAGTTTGACTTGTAGGCTTTTATAGTCACTCTTCAGATCTGGAAGTAGCGCTACCACTCGCTCGAGCACAGCAGCTCGTTGATTGTCACCATTAACACCACCAACGCCGAAGGTTTGCCAAATCCCCGGTTACGCCCAACAGCGTCACATTCATCTCATAAGAGATGAAGAAGATAGAGTGTTGTTCTCTGCAGATATTTTCCAGCAGTTCGAACGATCAATCGTCGGGATTACCAATCCTATACAACTAACGTAGTTTGCTGTCCTCATCTCTGTAGTTTGTCCGTCGCCGCACTGTCGGTTAAGAAAACAATAGTCATTGGCCAAAACGAAAACTATGTTTTTACTGTCATTTTCACTTCATTAATAAAACAACCGCGGACACGGCAGGACACGGCACGGCACGCGCGGGCCTACTACGACTAAGGTGTGTAGTTGTATGCAATTATATAATAATAAAACACTACTTCTTGCCCGACCACCCCTCCTGCTCTTCGGAGCCCGATGCTGAGCGCGCCCATGTCCGCCCGCCAGCGGCATGGGAAGTCTCATACTCAATCCGGGATCAGGGGCAGCACAAACGGTGATAAAAGCCGGTTTTGCCGGGCCGTCTGCCTCTCCCCGGACCCAGTCATCGGTCAGCCTTTGGCTGTATTGGGACCCGGCGCATTGTGGTGGTGACACCGCATGCGCCTCTGAGTCCGTGGTCGGGCACGGTGCCCTAGGAGCTCCATTTTGCTCACCGTACCGGTATAGGCGGTTAGCTTTATCGGTATTACCGGGAATACCGCACTTGCGCCGCTGTTGGTAATACGACCGCGGAATCCTGAAATACCGGTTTCGAGGCACTAAGGAGTTGCCGTGCTCTCAGCCGAGAGCCTCCGATTAAGGCACCGTAAAAAAGAATAATATTCCAAAAGAAAGGTTCTAGGAGGGATACTACCGGGCTCAGTTCCCACCAATCACAGCACCATCTAGGTGGTCGACCCTTACACCCTGCTCTCTTTAACCCTACACTCATTAGCCGGTATACCGATATTCCCATACAAACAAAGATCAGTATAAGACGATTGCTCCTGTTCTATTAGGACTAGCCCCTAAATAGGGGTCAAAAATAAAATTCCCAAAATCGTCGTCAATACCGACATTAGCCACGCCGAAAAAAACAAAAAGAAAGACAAAAACACAACAGCGGCTAATAAATTAAAATAAACTGATACCGGATTTATTTAGCGCGTTGTCCGCGGAAAATAAAGGATGGTGGAAGTAAATAGCTAGGAACAGAAACCCGATTTGTATATTGCGTAGCCCGCATTATACAAAGGAGGGTGGATGCCTAGAGAAGTAAGACCGGATCTGTTATTCATGCAGCCCATGAATAACAGTGGATGGTAGATACTTCGTCGGTTCGAAACGTGCGTGCGGGAAAAAAAATTAAGTATAGAACACAATATAAAAGAAGCGATCGTTTTACGACTGGAGGGCGTATGGAGGAATATCGGGAACTAGCTACTAAGATAAGGTAGCGAGGGTAGCAGGTCACAGGGTTACCGCTTTCAGTATACCGTGAAACAAAAATGGTTGGCGCTTCAACCCGGGTATCCTTAGTAGAGCTTTTCACCTACATTTCCACCCTGTCGCGTACGTATCTCGCTTAAATTTTCTTTTGTTTCACTGCAGCGAGTAAAATGGCATCTCGAAAACGAAAGTACGCAAGTATCGAGGAGATTGAAGAGGACCACCAGTCGCCGGATGAAGAAGAGTCTGCTGGAGACCGCAAGAGAAGAAAGAACAGGCTAAACAGTGCTTTGTATCGATTTCGTCAACGGAGTGCTCGAGTGGATGGAAATGAGCGGGTGGGTGGAAGTAGTGGACCACCGCGTTCTTTAATTGAGCAGCTCCTATCTTCAGCGGTCGCATCAGTGGCTGAAACAGCTCCGGTCCGCGTCAGGGAGGCCCGACATGATCCCTCTGCTGACCACGTGGTGCAACAAGCTATTGCTGGCTCGGGGGATCTTCAGAGACAGCGTCGCGAGCGCCAAGCTGAAAAAGCTCGACGGAGGCGCGCAGCCATGTCCGCTTCGCAGCAGGAACGTACTCGAGCACGAGACAGAGAGAGAACTCGCGCCAGACGTGCCAACATGACATCCTCCCAGCGAGACGGCGCTCGGCGTATAGACACTGAGCGGCAACGCGCCCGTAGAGCTCAACAATTCGAGCGTGAGCGCAATCGCGCTGATGAAGAAGAGCGCCGGGCAAGTCAAACACAGGAGGAACGCGAAAGAGGGCGAGAGCGTAATCGTCTTCGGTACGAGCGACACCTGGAAGAGGAAACCCCGGAGCAACGGGAAGCGCGCCAAGAGCGAGGTCGTATTCGGTATGAGCGACAATGGACGAGGAAACCCCGGAGCAACGGGAAGCGCGCCAAGAGCGCGATCGTCTTCCTCACCAAGAAAGTCGAGCCGTGGTTCCATCCGACGAGTGGGCACAGCGGGAGCGCTTGCGTCGTAGTGGTGCTCGCAGAGGCCATGACCTCCACAACCATGAGGACCTCGACACTTCCATGGTTACGGGTTCAAACGTCGTTGATGGGCGCCATAGATTCCTTCCGACTACAGTCTGTGATCACTGCAACGCGTGGAAATGGCCAGCAGAGACAAAGAAACCCTGCTGTCTCGAAGGAGGCGTCAAACTTCCGTCTCTTCCGCCCGCACCAACCCGCCTGTTACAGCTGTATAAGGACCCTGAGTTCCGCAAACACATTCGTGCGTACAACCAGGCGTTTGCTTTACCTTTTAGTTTTGCAAACACATTCGTGCGTACAACCAGATGTTTGCCTTTACCTTTACACCTATTGGTGCGTCCTGCAATAACCGGAGTACTTTCAGTCTGTGAATCAAGACGAAAGCGTAGCTGGGCAACACGGGGTATATAATTATCGTATTCAAGGAGCCATGGGTCATTATCTCAGTTCACTACTTCTTTACACGGATCAAATCACGAACCAACCAGTTACGCCAAAGTTCGTGCAGATATACATCGTGGACCCCGACATGCAGCAGCGGGCGACGCGTCGCAGAGGCATTTTCAGTGACTTATGTCCTGTGGCTCTGGGAGACATCGAGGCGATGATGGCGGAGCACAATCCACTCGCACAGCAATTCCTGACCTTCGGGGAGAGGTTACGCGTGCTTCGAGCGAGTGGTGGTGACATTGTCGATGTCAGGTTTCGCTTGCATGAGAATCGCTCGAGGCCTGGCACTTACAACTTACCCACTGTATCCGAAGTCGATGCTACCATGATTGAAGACGGTAACCTCGACCAACCGCGCGATATTATACTCTACGCGAAAGACCACAGATTGTTCCGACTGTATGAGATACACGCAACGTATGATCGCTTTAGTACCCGCTACTGCTTCCGTACGGAGAACTCGGTTGGACGTACACTGATACATACGACGGCGACATCGTGCGGAGGAACAAGCGCGGAATGTCTCTTCGCGAACACGTAGCGTATCGACTGTACCAGAAATGCGACGACCAGGCCGTACTGCATCAGGGTGGGCGCCTGTTTCAGCAGTATTGCGTGGATCAGCGAGCTAAGTGCGAGCAGGAACAACCACGATGGGTGGCGGCGCATCAGTCAGAGATCCGTGCGGACCTGTATAGCGGGTTGAACGATTCACTTGTGAGCGAAAGTACGACTGTATTGGGCGAAGGAGAAGCGCTGCTTTCGGAGTACAATCGCTCTGCCCATACCTTACAGCATCCTGACCAGCCGAGACAACGAGACAACCATTTCCTGAACCAAATTGGGAAGCGAGTGATATTGCCGTCTTCGCATTCGGGGGGGGGGGCACGTTCCATGAACAAGGCCTACCAAGACTCGATGACTATCGTCCGTGAGTACGGGAAGCCAGACGCATTTGTTACCATGACGTGCAGCCCTACCTGGGAAGAAATAATAGAAAATATACCGGATGGACAGAACGCTCAGGATTGCCCTAACATTGCCGCTCGGGTGTGGCAGCTAAAACTCGGCGCCGAACGGAAAGACTTAGAAGAAAGCGTTCTTGGGCGCGTTCACGCGCGGATCTACGTGGTGAAATTCCAAAAGCGGGGTCTACCGCACGCCCATATTTTGGTTATCCTGGCGGAGGAGGATAAGCCGCGTACGAGACAGATCATTGACAAGATGGTGTCGACCGAGCTCCCGGATAAAGAGAAGAATCCCCAGTTGTACGAAACGGTCACTACGTGCATGATTCACGGACCGTGTGGAGCTGCATACCCCAATGCGGTCTGTATGAAAGACGGGAAGTGCACAAAGGGTTTCCCAAAGCCCCTATCGGAGGTGACAAAAGGAAATGTCGCTGGGTACCCAGTGTACAGACGAAGACGTCGAGCGGCCAGGGTGGTTTTGATTAACGGGAAAGAATACGACAACGAGACAATCAACCAGTGGGTGGTTCCGTACAACCCGTACCTCTCACAGAAGTACAACTGCCATATCAATGTGGAGGTCTGTACGGCGATCACGGCGGTCAAATACCTTTACAAGTACGTTTACAAGGGATCGGACAAAGCTGTAATCACCATGGAAGCCGTACGTGGAGAGGGGAACCAGACGCAGATAGAGCCCAACGAGATCTTACGGTTCTTGAACGCGAGGTATATCTCTCCGGTCGAAGCTTGCATGCGGCTACTGGACTCCTCCGTTCAAAGGCAAAACGCATGCCATTACACAGCTTACGATTCATTTGGAGAACGAACAGGTGGTCACGTTTCGTTCCAGCGACGATCCGGCTGAAGTTGTCACGCGCGGCAAACACACAATGCTGACTCGCTTCTTTGAGTTGTGTGCAAGCGAGGCCCCTGAAAACCAAGTCGCAAAAAGCGCGCTGTATCAGGATATCCCCAAGCTATTCCGGTGGGACACGAAAGGCAAGCGATGAGTACGTCGAAAACGGTACCAAGCAGCCCTCCGCCGGATGATTCACGTGTCCCCGCGGGATATGCAGAGGTTCTACATGCGCGCGTTGCTGTGCCACCGAAAAGGACCGTCGTCCTTTGAAAATTTACGAACGGTAGATGTTGTCACTTACGATTCGTATAGCGAAGCTGCGCTCCACGCTGGATATCTTGAGGATGACTCAGAATGGGTTGCCTGCATGACTGAGGCTTCTCAATTCCGGATGCCCTATCAGCTCCGACAGCTTTTCGCAACAATCATCGTGTACTCTCAGGTCGTAGAGGTTGGCGCTCTGTGGGAACGGTTTTGCGACGACCTCTCTCTCTAGACTTCGGCTACAAGTACCGCAGCACACGCCAAGGAAGAAATGGTGAGGTTCCACACTTGTCTGAATGACTTGCTGCTTGTCAACGGAAGCGCTGTAGCCCACTTCGAAGACCTCCCCCAGCTGTGTGAGTATCCGCACTCGGTGCTGGATTCGCTACTGCAGAACAATCTCATTCGCCGCGAAATGGAAGGGACAACCATGATGTCCTCCAAGAAACGGTTGACCAAGAAACATCTGCTTAATGGTGAACAGCGATCTGTCTACAGCACGATCATTAATGCTGTAGATAACCCGACACCAGGTTAAAACCCTGTTCTTCGTTGATGGGACGGGGGGGGGGGGGGGGGGGCAAGTAAATCGACGTTACTGAAGCATATCTCGGCAAAGGTGCGGTTGTCGGGGAGATCGCACTTGCGGTGGCGTCGAGTGGCATTGCCTCTCTGCTGCTCATGGGTGGGCGCACTGCTCACTCAACGTTTAAGATCCCATTGAAGCTGAACGACACATCGACATGCTCCATCTACAAGCAGTCTCACTTGAAGGGCTTAATTCAGAAGGCCAGTTTGGTCATCTGGGACGAGGCGCCGATGACCCACCGACACGCTTTTGAGACTGTCGACCGGTCCTTACGTGACCTAATGGACAACGACGACGAGCCGGTTGGAGGGAAAGTTTTTGTGCGATCCGGGGACTTCCGCCAGATTCTTCCGGTGGTCGTGAGAGGTACACCAGTACAAACGATCGATGCCTGCCTCAAGTCGTCCACGCTGTGGCCAAAGTTCCAGCAGCTCCATCTGAGGGAAAACATGCGGGTGATGTCTGCTCAAAATGAGAGTACCGCCACAGAGCTTGCAGAGTTCTCGGAGTTTCTTCTTCAAGTGGGAGAGGGGAGACACGACATCAATCCGGCCCTTGGACCGGATGGTATCAAGATACCGAAGAACATGCTGATCGAGAACCCGGTGGAGGAGCTGTCCGACGATGATGAAGATGAAGAATTACGTCCTGGGGTCATCCCGAGAGGTCTTGCGCGGATGGTTGATGAGATGTACGCGGATATCAACAATACTGAAATCGCGAACGACGAGTACTTCGCCAACCTGACAATCTTGACTACTACAAACGGGGTTGTGCAGCGCATTAACGAGGCTGTGGCGCAACGACTGGAAGGGGTATCTTAAGAATACCTGTCGACTGACTCTGTGGAAGAAGACGAAGAGGTTAATTTCTTCGAGCAGGAGGTGCTGCACACTGTCAATATCAATGGTATTCCACCACACAAGCTGACGTTGAAGAAGAGCGCTCCCATCATGATGATGCGGAATTTAAACCCAGACCTGGGGCTGTGTAACGGAACGCGTCTACGCATTGTCAAACTCAAGTCCCACGTGATCCACGCAACGATCATGACTGGCGAGCGCCAAGGCCAGCATGTGCTCATTCCGAGGATCGTCTTTATCAGTGACGGCGAGGCGCACGAATTTCCCTTCCGTCTGCGACGCAAGCAGTTTCCGGTTCAACCTGTCTTCGCGATGACTATCAACAAGGCGCAAGGGCAAACCGTGCAGAACCTCGGGCTGTATCTGTCGACACCCTGCTTCTCGCATGGTCAGCTGTATGTAGCACTGTCGAGAGTGACGTCTCGGTCCAAGTTCAAGGTGCTGATCGAGTACCCGCAGCTAGAGGAGGAGGACGGAGTGTACACAGACAACATAGTGTGTAGGCAGATTTTCGAGTAGGGATTAAGGAGCGCTACGCTGCATAACTACATTTACCAAGTACAGGTTATGATTTTTCACGTTACTTATCTCTGCAACCTTCCGCCGAGCGAAGCGAGGCGTGCACTCAAGGCTTGGCACCTGCCGAGCGCAGCGAAGGCGGGAGAGTTCCCGTAGTGAAGCGACCTGGAGCAGCGAGAGAACGGGTTACAACTCAAGTTGTGCCACCGCCCGCAACGCGGGCAGCGTTCGGCTAGTCCTAAACAACTAAGGTAGTTTGCTGTCTGTCGGTAGTCGGTCCGTCGCCGCACTGTCGGTTTAGAAAAAAAAATTGGATTAGCCAAAACTTGCTGCCGAGCGCAGCGAAGACGGCCCCCATTGGCTAATATATGATACTTTTGTTTACATCAACAAGTTTATGGGATGTACACAGAACATATGTTGAACATAGAACGGCTTTACTAGGCTATCCACAGAGAGTTGTTGCCCAAGCGAAGCGAAGGCGACATTTACAAAAGTAAGACTTAGAGATCTTATCGCCCTTTGCTGATGCACTAGAAATGTGTTGCCACGATACTTTGCGCTTCCTAGAACGCTGGGAGGGTATACAGTTGCCATTGCACGTTATTAATAATATGGTAGATCGGTACGAAGCGAAGCAACCGGTGCTAATATCGATACACGTAATAGGTTCTGTACCAAGCGAAGCAACGGGTGCTAATATCGATAGAAATAAGATAATGGTACTGGTTTTTGTTTTTAAACGGAGTGTTGCTATGAGATACAGCGGTTGACGGTCAGATTGCCATTATTAATTAAGTATTTTGTTAGCTTTGCAGGTTTCTTCGTAGTCGATAAGAACGTTGCGTACCAATAAAGGGAAAACTACTTCGAAGTAGTTAGTTCGCGCCAACAAAAAAGAGAATTTCACACTTTGTGCTGACAATTAAGATGTCCACGTCAAGTAAGTTACAGCGCAGTAGCTACATAGCGAAGCGAAAACGGTATTTAATAGGTAATTTGATAGAATATATACCGATAGTTGCTACCATGTATTAATTTTCTATATCGCCGCCACAGTACAATGCACCAAAAGAACAACACTGCTACAGCTATGTGAGAGTTTAGTTATTGGCAGCACCCGTTTGGTTTGTTTTGCAATTTGAGCTAAGGCAGTTTGAACAGAACCTGTTGAGTTCACTTCCAAGCGCCGCCAAAAAGATAATAAGGAGCTGATATAGGTTTAGAAATGCATTCGAGACTAAATATCCCAGGAGATTGTAAAAATAATCATGTGGTAGCGTTGTTTAGGATCAAGGATAAGAACGTTGTGCTAAGAGGAAACTAGAACATTTTTGTATCGCATAGATAGAGAGTACATGTAGTTATATTGGAACACACTGAATTGTCAATGAAACTGTAAATGGATTACTCTACATTGCTTTAGCTTTAGCTTCAGTAACAAAAAGTGTAACCTTTACTCTAGACCATCAAGAACTTGATTAATCAGACTAATTGTGCACATTGTTATGGATGCATTATGAAAGAGAATCATCTCTGTTGGCTCAAAGATGATCAGTGTGAGAGAAGTATTATCATAGTATATCATATTCAGATCGTTTTAGTTGTTTTTTATATATCGAGCTGGCTTGCGCATGCACTACGTACTGATTGAACTACCCAGATTCCCACTCATCGACTATTAGTATGGATCAGACAACTAAGGCCCTAGACTAAATTGGAGTCCAGACTGATTACACATACCAAGAACACCAGAGTACCCTACAAGTAACGTTTTTGTAAATGCTAGGCCTACAGCTCCAAACAAAGGGTTCCATGGCTTTGGTCTACACCGTGAACCCGCAAGGCTTGGCCCAAACAGTTTACAACACGACTCACTTAGCATTTCAACGAACACTAATTTAATGATCAGAATATTTGCATTCCAAGCTTCTATTGAGTATTTGTATTGCGTATATGTATTACCCCTTCTAATAATGCTGGTGACCAGCCCCCTAAACTTTTCTGAGTGTAGGTGAGTAAGCACGGCGAAAGGCGACATTTCAGCTTCAAAGTAATCACATCAGTTGGTAGCAAGCCAATATCCACCACAGCAAATATGAGCGTAAAACAGAGATACGGGGCTAACATGAAGATCATTTGATACATTGTCGTGTCATTAATTACATGTACACTAACACCATTTGTTGCGGAGATATCCAACTCACAATATCATAGCATGTCTCCTCCTCATCAGCATTGAAGACGATCTTATCCAGCACAATCTCCGATCCACACGCAAACTGGCGAAGGTTACGGGTGTGCAACGCGGCAAACTCCACTCTTCGAGAACAGCAGCGTTTGAGTCTTGACCCCCTCAGTGGTGGATACAGACCGATACACCAATAGATCCACCACAAGCCGGTGCGCGAGCTGAGCCTCCGAGATCAATTTCTACAGTTTTGAGCCCAGAATCTCCTCGAGGTACGGACCTTTCATCGCCCCGTCAAACTCCTCCAAATATGCTGCTACAGCGAGAGCAGGGTAGCCACCAGATTCGAAATGTAGCTGTTAGCCAGACGCGGTAACAGGTAGGCACCTGCTGATCTGGATACTGAAGGTTGCATCTGCTGTCGCTTGCCCAAAGCAGCTTCAATGGCGTCTATGAACTTGAGCTTGACCTCATCTGTGAAGTTTTGGAAGGCCTTCCCACTGGTTTAATGAAACCTACCTATAGTGATTAAACCGTTTTATGTAGGTTTTGGAAGGCACCCACTGGTTTAATGAAATCTACCTGTAGTGATTGATTAAACCGTTTTATGTAGGTTTTGGAAGGCAACTATTGGCCGGTATTCGAACTTATCTGCGCGGAAGTGCGGCGAAACGCAGAACTAGACGCAAAAGATTTGACACAAAATCCAGCTCAGGCTCACAAGAATTCGGTAATTATCAAGTGCATCAGTGCACACTACTCAACAAGAGAATGGAATGCATCCAACCCAAACAAAGAATGGAGGAGTTATGCTTTGTTGCACTTCATTTTCATAAGTTATGAATCATAGCATTTGATACATACCGGCACGCTGCAATATTGCAAATTTACACTAGCATATTCGGGCTGGGCGTCGAGGCCTTCTTGTAGACGTCCGGCGTCGTGTTCAGGTTAACGCTCCCGCCATCACTGATCTTGGCCAGCGAACTGAATGACTCGCGCGTGAAGTCGTCCGCGCCGTTAAGGCGGAGGTAGAAGTCTGCATCCATTTCCTCGATGCCCTTGGTGTTGTCGAACACGCAGAACCACGTGAGCGGGATCGAAACCGCAGCGATTGCCGCGAAAGTGTAGAAGGCACCGCTGTAGCCGTAACTGGGGTTGTCCACCCAAATTGAGAACCCGAAGGAACCAATTGCCGCGCCTGCCTTGCCAGCAGCAGCGGAGATGCCGTGGCACGTCGATCGGATCGGCGTCGGGAACATCTCCGTGGGCAGCACGAACGTAGACATATTGGGGCCGAAGTTGGAGAAGAAGAGCGTGAGGCCATACAAGATGATGAACAGGATCGACTGGTCCTTAAGGTCGTCCCAGAAGATAGCCATGATCAGACACAAGATCGCCATGAAGAAGAAGCCCTGTAGCTGCATTCTCTTGCGACCCAATCGGTTGATAGCGTACACAGCCACAAAGTAACCGGGCAGCGCCATCAGCGACACGAACGCGACCTCCGTGGTCACTTGCTGCAGCGACGGGTTGCTGAGACCCACCACCTTCAGGATGCTGGCCGAGAACAGGTTCTGCGAGTAGTAAACGATGTCGAACAGGAACCACGTGCCAGCTGTGCCCAGCAGACTCACACCATAGTGGCGAAGGATAAAGCTGAGACGGGCCTGCTGCTGCGTCGTGGCCTGTGCCAGCTGACCGCGCTGCTGAGCGTTCTTGTACGCCGCCGTCTCCTCCGCCGTGAAACGGAAGTAGCAGACCACAAGGGCGGGGATGACTCCGATGGCGAATAGTATGCGCCAAACAGCCTCCAGACGGGAGCTGCTGTTCTCGCCGGGCTTGCCGTCAGCAAACGCCTGCACGAGCAAGTTGCCCAGGATCGCAGCCGTCACTTGGCCCACACCTTGTAGAGAGAACGTCTTGGCCACAGCTGTGTTGCGGTCCGCCGAGTCTGTCGAGTCCTCAGCCGTCGTGCTGGCCGCCAGCGGGTATTCACCGCCGATACCGATACCTAGAATGAGACGCGCAGCCACGAGGAACCAGAGCGTGGCCAGGGCGTCGCCCGCGTACGCTGCGGTGCAGAGGATGCCGCCCAGGATCAGCAGGCAGCAGGTGAAGATCATATTAACCTTGCGGCCGAAAACGTCGCCGAGGAAGCCGAAGCCGAGCTGACCGATCACAGCGCCGATGATGGCACCGGCTGAGACCCACGACTTCATGGTGGACGAGTATATGTCGGTCCCATACTGCTCCGTGATCACGACGTTGACCACGTTCATGACGAACAGGTCGTACGCGTCGTTGTAGAAGCCGAGACCTCGCACCAGAAACTTGTTCATCTTGACTCGGTTCGAAGCGGGAGGATGCGCGCGGTCAGGGGTAAATGGGAAAGTGAGCCTTGTTGCTGAGACCGTCCTTCATCCATTGCAGTAGTTGCGCGTGGATGAGCATTCGGAACCCTTGAGATACGCACATGATTGGCTTTCGATATCTTGATCCTTGTAAAAAGGGACTTGATGCACCTTCTACAGCGCCACAGATTCATTCACTATAGGTATTGAATCTGTTGTTGGGTATGTATACCGGTATGAACAGCGTTTCATGAACCGGTAATGCATTTATATTTTTTTAATAAAAAAAAGATTTGCTAAGGATAATGCCAAATACCGGTAGTGTACCGTATACTATCGAATTCAATATGATTCAAAACAGGAAGGGCATACTAATCGGAGTAGGTGTACTACCAAACTCTCCTATACAGACGCTTCTGAGCTGTGAACTCATCAATTTCTCTAGTAGATCTTCTGCGACTTCATCGGAGTCAGAATCCCAACAAAGCTGTCGTCGCGTAGCTTAAATTGAGCTAGTTCTTTTTCCCATTTCAGCGGTCAATGCCCTCGAGACTTTCTTCTTCCCGGACCTGAGGAAGAGAACTCGATCAAATATCATGTTATCCACGTCAGCCTAACAAGGCTTTGCATCAACGCCCTCATGGCGTAAGTTGGAGACAAGAGCGCTCTTGATAGACTCTCTACTTCCACCATCAGAAAATCTGAGCCGCAAATATTTTCCAGCCACGCTCGTTTTGGAAGTGGCCGGCCGCTTTGGCTATAGAGCCTCACCATTCTTCTAAATCCAGGTGATGACTTCTTTCTTTTCGGGATTAAATTTGGCGCGTCAGGACGGAGGCGTGGAGCTGGTACTTCTTTTTTTGGTGTGGGAGGAGGAGCGTACTGTTGAAGGACAAATGAGAACTGGTAGTACTCAGCATGAGGTTTGTTGTTGGTATACTATTCGGAGTAGCTATAATGCAATATGGTGGGCTTGCTTGCAGCGTTTTCGGCGTCCCTGACTTTTAATTCCGTAGCTCAGACGAAGCCGTCGCATTTGCATACCTTTCACTGTGCGACATGGCTCGGGCTAGGACAGCTCGCTAAACAGAGGACCTGGGACCTGCGATTCGCCATGGTGTCCCTCATGGGTATAACTTTAAAGACGTTGTCGAATATGAATTTACATCACTAGAGCACTTGTTACATTAGAAGTCGTATAACTGTTCTTAGTTGGCAACATCCTTAGACACCTCAAATCTGGGATAGGAAGTATATATAGGGGTACCTAGCGTTTGGATGGCTGGATTGGTTGTAATCTGCAGGGCTAGGCTGGGGCAAGGTTGCTGCTGGGACTAGATTCGACAATATTCTGCACGGCTAGGATGGGGCAAGGCCACCTGAAGAACGTATCCAAGTTCTCTTTAAGGAGCGTCGAAGAGTCGAAGACTTGGTACTGCTCAATGCACCTCCGTCGCCGGGTTAAGACGCGAGGCGCATTTATTACGCCAATAATAACGATGCTAAGCATTACCTTGAAGCTCACGTGCCCGCTCTTTCAAGTGGCGAGGTAGTAGACGAAACGGGATTTCTGCCATTTGTGCGGTGATCTATCAGCTGCCGTTAACGTCACTCAGCATGGCCAAGCAGTCCATGTCTCCCGAGGACGGCTGCGCCCTTCTATTGGTGTGGAGGATGTAACACGTAGATACCTATACCAGGCGTAACGCAATTTAACCAACATTGACCAATATATTTGTATTTTCATTTGATTTATGAATAATTTATTTGGACGATTTGAACAAGTCACCTATAATTTAGCTATCGTATTTTTTTTACTCCACCACAGTCAGTATGCGCTCCCACCAAATCAACTAGCATTAACGAACTTATTTGTTAGCTGTCAAACGAACTGATGTATGGCTTATTGTTGCATTTTCCCCATATCCAGTCATTGGGGATGAGTGTTCAAACGTTGTTTTTTTTTCTTTTCGTATATTGATGCTCACACTATCTATGTTTTCCTTTGGAATCCCTGGTAATGACCGTGGCTGTTCTCTTCACGACCGGCTGAGGCATTCACTGAGCACGTACTTCTCGACGAGGCCGCAAGAGTCCGGCGTTCTACTCAGACTACGTGTGCGAGAAGCAGAGCTCCCAGTGTGAGTTCTAGTGCACCGGGTGCGCGAAGTACCGACCAAACGGATTTGCAAGGTATCACGGACCTGAGTGCCACAACTCAGCAGAATCAGGTTCTGCTTGATTATATCTTCGGTAACAATTAGCTTGGTTGAATCAAGGTGGACATTATAAACACTATCTTTTCTTTTTACAAATGTCGACCTAACTTAGCAACTACAGTATAATAAAACTTAAGTTTCATGACCAGGGGGGCGAGTCCAAAACTGTGCGATGCACATTCCTGACAGCCCCTCTCCGACAACCAGTTGGCGGGCCTCTAGTATACTCAACACTCCCATCACATTTGAGAGGGGTATTCTATTTGGCACGGATTCACTATTTGGCGTTGTCCGTTACTTTTCCATTTTGGCACGTGGTTGCTCCACCAAGCTGGATGTGCACAGTAGCTTCGCTACTGTTCCCGTCCCGATTTTTTTCTGAAATGCTACACACGTATAGTTCACGTGCTCGGATAAATGAAAGTTGACGGGACCTTTAACTCTCACCCTGTTTAAATCCAAAAACCCTTTCTGAAGTGGCACGAGCCCTATTCGGGGCCGTATTAATACCGCGCTCCGCACGGACCTAAGTCGGCTTGCTCCGCTAGCTTTGCGCAAGTTTATGTACAGTCTGAAATTTTTTTACATATGTATACCCAGTCTGGAACAGCAACCACATCGCAATAATGCCAACGGCAACAAGTGCCGCCAGCACGTAATCTCGAGAGCTTTTTTTTACGTATCGCCATTTGGACGCTTTCTCCACCACAACGTCCTCACGCATCTCCCTGCTCTCGTCAAACGCATTGATTTTGACTTGTTCCTTGGCGCAGGCGAAATGAAAGCAGCTCGCAGCGAATGTGACCACCATGCTCCCAGGTAGTTGCCGTTGTTTTTTTGCTTGGTAAATAGCAGAAATAAATCCCTCTAGGCTAACTCTACTTCATCTCGGAGGCGCTGCCTTCAGCGGCGGCTCCGTTTGGTTGGACACAATGCGTGTCATCACGTTTCGTGATGCATTTGCTTGTCAACAAGATTGTCAATACGCCTCCACGATGTAAGCGTGGATGGCGTTACGGGTTTCTATCCGGCTCTGGATTGTGCAGTGGCGCCAGAGACTAGTCTGTGTGCCAGTGCACCTAGCTGTGATAGACTGGGATATGCCTGCACTTGGTGGAGTGCACTACACCGCCCACGATGCGCTTCAAACTCTCTCACGTATTGGTGAGTGAACCCGAAATATGCATTGTGCTTGAAGTTATTTCCGTAAAAAGTACGGAATTATTTATTTTACGCCGTTTTAGCTAAACATCGGTGATGAATTCGTAAAACTCCCCCCCCCATAATTTATTCAAGAAACTCTAAAATATATATATACGCTCTTTTCCTCCTGGCCATCCAAATCGGTGGCTGTGGGCGCAACCCAAGCAAGGAGTTCTCACTGTCAGCTTATTTCCAAACTACCTCAAGCTTCTACAACCCACCCCAATGTTCTCCAACAAGCAGATCTCCAAGTTCTTCTACAAACCCTGCAGTGACGAGCAGACGAGCTCGTCGGCTTCTACCGCTGCCGCTGCGGCGTCGCTCGCCAACAGGCACCACGAACTGGGTACACCAACCTGGTTCAGCATGTTGTGAGCCAACATCCTGATCATCAGGCCACCATGCAGGCTGCGTCGCCAGGCGAGACCGGCACGCTTGCGTCATGCGTCCGTCAGCGCTCCATCAACCTGTTTGGTTGGATGGAGTGGATTTTGAAGAACAACATCCATCTCAACTTCTGCGAAAGCGAAAAAGCTCGTCGGTAAGTTGATTTTTCGTTTGTATATGCTGCTTGTCGTTTCTTATACTGATAAAGTTATGTACACTTTGCTGCAACGTAGCTACACGAAACTCGATCCGATCTGTGTTCAGACACTGTGCAGGTCTTTGCACAAGGTGGCTAGGGCAGTTGAAGCCAAGCTCGCTGCCGAGATGCCTGACCAATTTGGGCTGATTATAGACGGCTGGACGCATGCCTCGGAGCATTACCTAGCCGTCTTCGGCTGGTACATGGTTGGGTCTACCCCGTTCTACCCGCTATTAGCAATGGCTCCTCTCCTAAACGAGCCTGGCGACGACCACTCGGCCGAGACGCACCGCGTTTTTCTGCAAGAAATGCTGAGAAGGCTACAGCAAGGACATCAGTAAATTCGCGTTTATTGTGGATGATAATTGTTCTGTCAACAAGCGTCTTGCAGGGCTCCTACAGGTGCCGCTGGTTGGATGTGCGAGCCATCGGTTGAACCTGGCCATGGAAGAGCTTCTGGAAGAGTCCTCCCAAGATTTGGGCAGCGTTCAGGCGCTGATGATCAAGCTACGAAGCCTGAACCAAGCTGCAAAGTTGCGGTAAGAACTATGCTAATTCATCTTGGATTTTGTAAATTGGTTACGTTTTAGCGTAAATTGTACTATTTTAGACTAACTATTTGCATCTTTGTTAATTTTAGGCTTAAAACGTCGCTGCGTCCCGTAATTCGCCAGAAGACTAGATGGAGTTCCACTTTTATGATGCTTGACCGCTATTTCAAGCTGCTTGAGTTCGTGAAAGACGACGCTGACCTGGAGGACGCGCTCCCAATGCGCGCTGAGAATCGCCGCTTGAAGGCGCTACACGCGGAGCTGACAAACGTTGAGTCAGTGACAAAGGCATTGCAGTCTACCAAGGTCTCGATGGCGGACGCGCGCTTGCTTTTTGATGGCCTCATCACCCTGCGCGCCTCGTTTGCTAAGTATTTGTGTGCGTTGTTTTTTATAATCATTTTTAAGTTTTTTTATATTTAACTATACACTATCTTATGATGTATAAAGGTGAACGTGCTGAGATCGTGTACGCAGCGGACTTTGAAGCGGCCTGCTTGAAGATCCGAGAGGGGCGTGCACATCAGCTGAGTCGTGCACAGAAAGCGGCTGTCAGCCAACTAGCTGTTCGAGAGGCTCCAGCCACTGGAGCGGCCAGCGATGGTGCCCAGACTGCGGCTAAGCGACGCAAGGCAACGGGCTCTAGCGGTGACGAAGAGGAGTCTTTCGTGGAGCACTTGAAGGGCTCACGTAAAGCGGTGAGGGGAAGACGTCGTACCCTTTGGTGGCTGCGATTCCACCGACGTCGAACATTGTCGAGTCTCTTTTCAGTGTTGCACGCCTAACACTAGGCCTGGAGCGCCACAACCTGCTCCCGATCACGTTCGAGGCGATTATTTTTCTTCGCCTGATCGACGGCTACTGGGATGTGTGCACGGTTGATGCGTGCTGCTATGTGCTGTCAGCACGTGGAGTTAAACGCTTTGTCAATACACTGCAATAATTCCGTTTGTGATGCTTTCATTTTCTTTTTGCAATTATTTATTTAGGTTCGTTTACGACCTCCAAACCTCCAAGTCGTAACGTATTTTTAGGCATGTTCCGCATCCATTAGAAATGGCAATGTCGGGTTCCCAGTCTGGGAGCACCGCCGGCTCCCCAATTTTGTGTTCAGTTCCTGATCCACCACAGGCGGATAAATTCCGGTTTGGGCAAGATGGCGGATTGGGGAAGATTCGGAATGAAGAATGATTTAGCTGTGTGAATGAAGTGCAATCTAGCGTTAGGTTTAACGTTGTATTTATCATTCGAGCAATAGATGTCGGAAATAAATACCGGCTTGTGCGGAATGAGAACTTATCACGTGATTTCTTCATTCTTTTCGTGATCACTGATGACATGTACAGTACACGTTTCACCTCAGGTAAAACGTGACCATTGTGTTTGTGAACCTTGTATTGGGGAATTCAGACGTTTAGAGCATCAGCACTTTCCTTTGGTCACTGTGAACTAATGATTTGGCCCGGAGGGTCGAGCACAAGATCGATATATACTTCAAAGTACATATTAAGCCTCCCCAAAGTCCGTCGACGGTTCAGCCCTCGACTAGTGAACAACCCGGTAGAATAGCCGCAGGCAGCTTTAAGAGTGAACTTGTATGGGTACAGGATTGGATCACTGCGCCAATCCCCAGTTTAATGAAAATGTTTGCAATGTTTTAGCCTTACTGTAGTACACAAGTTAAGATTAAGACACATTGGGCTTTTGGCATTAACTAAAATATTACGCAATGAAACCCAAAATACTACTTCTATAACATATTTATTTTCCAACCGCTGTATGCAGCAAGTGGTGCTGATATTGGGATATCTATCACGACTGACCGTAAATACATCACGATTTTTCCGACTGACCTGAAAAATAGCAGCTGGAAATAATCTGTATATTGATTGGCTAAGGCACTTGAGCGATGACGGATTAAAAATATCTGGTAATGCAAGGGTTAATGAGTTAATGTGTATGGTTAGAATTGTTTTTAGTTTTAAGAATGACCGTAGAAGTTATCTATTAATAAACTGGGCTTCTTCGAGATAATAGGCTTGACGCAACAAGCTGGCCTGAAATACATGTAAAAAACAACGTTGGATAAGTAACATTACGGCTGTTTAGTTTATTCGAGCCATAAGATCAAATTATAACTTAATGTTAGTGTGTATTCGAGTTAATGTGTATTGGTGACAACAATACAACTAGGTAAACGAATTGACACTTGATAATTATTCTCTATAGCTCTTTTAGCTTTAGCTACAGCAAAAACTAGGCTACTTGCGCCGCTGATTCTCCAAAAGAATGATCATAATTAGTATGGACTCGAGTGTCTCTGATTAATTCCACACCAGCACTAGATGGATGCACTAATATTAGATATATTTTTTAAGCTTCATCGAGTGTGATGGCTTTGAGAGCGAACAGAGGGTGGCTAGGATAGGATGATTTTAAGATAATTATGACCATCTTAGGTTTATTCATCTCTAGCTGGCATACGCATTCAAACTGATCGTAAACGGGAACACTTAGTCTGGACCAGACTAAAAGAGTTTAGCATAGTTGCATGTGAACATAATTGCATAATTGATAAACAAATACTACGTGGTACAGCCGAAGCGAAGCGGAGGCGGAAAAGACCTTAACAAGTGGGACCAAACATAAATTACGCGCCGCGTAGCAGCGGCGCTCGGCTAGTAAAAATGAAAGAGAGTGCGTCGTAGCCGATGAAGGCAATCAAACGTGTAGTCGATGGAGCTCAGTAAACTCATAGAACCACACCTTCCTTGGATGCTTCGGCTAAAAGCATTGCAAAACGATGTTTGCACTATTGTACTTCGAACGGGGGGGGGGCTATCCTTTACGTATTCCAGAATAACTCGAGAGGATGACAGTGATCGAGCTCGAGAACAAGGCGCACTGCAGGGGCACTCTCTGCTGGATAGAGGCAACCGACACTCGTAGAGTCAGTGAGCTCTTCATTCCACAAAACGCTTGGAGAAGGAGAGAATGAGACCGTCGTCGCAGCCGTTCGACACAACGTTCAGGTACTGTACACGTCTTTCAAGCAAACACCAGTGCTGAGGAAGCAGTCTCGATCCATCGCAACCCGAGACGGGTGTCATCCCGGCATAGGCACAGCCAGAAACGTACGGCTTGGACAGGTAGCACGAACAATGTCCCAGACACGCGACGATTTTCGTGGCCACTCCAGCTTGAGAAAGTCCGTCCCTGCTTGATGGAAAAAAAAACTCAGTTGCAAACGCTCTCTCTCTCTCGCGCGCGCGCTGTTGTTCTTCTGCCAACCACAACGAAAGCTGCGAGTGGCGCAGGTGCAGATTCGCAATTGACAAGAAACTCCCCGACCAAGTTACGACGGCGTCGTCCAGAAGATCCCCCAGCAATGACAGACATACATCAACTCTCTGCGGAGCGTCCTCACATCTTCTTGTCCCCTGGTGACGAGATCACAAGGTTCGACAACCTCCAAACGCCGATCACGACGTTCACAGCGCTCTTGAATGCGGCCCAGTCCGTCGAGATAGACACCTCTGCTACCAAGAAGGGAGAGGCAGCCTCGAAGCCAGACTATTCCCTGACCCAGCGCCGTCTTCGGAACCGCGTGTCCTGCCGCAAGACTCGACTGAAGCGTAAACTCCACCAGCACGAGCTCGAAGGTTTAGCTCGTGAGCGTCAAGAACGCCACCAATATCTCACGCAGCTTGCACACAAGCTTGGCGTTAATGGCAGCAGCAAAGATGGTGTACAGGTCCCTGACAGTGGTCACCAAGACGAACTCTTTCGTGAACTGGCGGCGAAAAGCCTGCACTATTCACTGGTGGATCAAGAGTACAGCGGGTGGGTTGACGCCGGCAACGACCAAGCGACAACACGCGATAACAGCGAAGACGCTGCTTTTCCTTCGATGAGGCGATCCAAGCGTCTACGATGTGACAGTGACAAGGATGTCTCGACTGCCTTTCCGAGTGATCCAGCAGCTCCTCAAGCCTCGCTCTTCGAGCAATGGCGACTGATTGTCGATGGACTACAGAACGTAGACCTGAAGCTGCATCGCGTGCAGGAGACTGATCTTGGAGCTGGTGTCTTTGATCGACACTGCTACTGGAAGTTCGTCGCTGTGAGCTCCGCAAAGGTGCAACAGGAAGGCGAGATCGCAGCTGTTGCAGTCTCTGGAGTCACTCGCGTGAGATTCCGCCAACGACGAGTACAGGAGATCACCATCAGCACCGTCAGACGTGAACACAATGTCCCCTTCGACTTTGGCGCCAGCCTCAGCAACACCGACTCCGCCCACAAGAGCAAGAGTCGTTCAATGGAGCGCTAGGCCAACATCTTTCCACTTCTCTAACCACAATCTCGAACCTCGTACACACATCGCGAGAAACTTAAACCAGTCCAATAGTAACAAGACGACAGCTTGACCGCATAGCGCGTGTTCTTCGTCACTCTTCATATTGTTCTTCATAACTCTGAGGTCTTCTACGCCATTCTAGCTCCGCGGGTTATGTGAACAGCCTTCTTCTAGCAAGTGACGTCGCCAGCCTTTCTTGCCGGCCGCGATATCATCGTGACACAGTGGACAGCGGTTAGCTCGATTTAACGGGGCACGAGGCGGACAATCATTGAGGGACACATGCCGCTCGTAGAATTTGGCAGTGATTGCTTCTCCACATCGAGGGCACTCGCGATGGTTCTGATGCATTTCGCATTCGGTCAGAAGATGTTCGTTCAGCGTCGAGATCTCAATCACTTGGCCGCACATCTTGCATGGCGTTAGCATTTTACAAGAGGCCCAGAAGTGCTGGTCCAGGTAGTCCGAGTCAAACTTCTCGTCCACGACACCACAGAATGGACAGGTATACTCATCCACAGATTCCTCGTCTTCGCTGTCAGCATCCTCGACTTTGTCCTCGAACTTCGCTTGGATCTCGTGGGGCTTCGCGTCTCGACGAGCGACGCTCCCGTTGCCACTGCCACCGCCACGATGGCTTGATGCCTTTGCTGTTTCTGCCGCTTCAAACGCCGCTTGGTACTCTTCCAGCTGCTTTGGTCGGAGTGATTTCAAGTATCCTTCGACTTCAGCGCCTACTACGAGATACAGTGACACAGTGATATCCTTTGCAGCGTCACGGATCTCTCGACTTTGGTGTGCCAGGCAGTTGCAGTCTTCGAGGAATCCCATGATGCCAGGTACCGAGAAGTCGGAGTCAGGGAGCAGCTCGAAGTCTGCCAGAAGCTTCTTCAGCACGAGCAACCGACCCAGCAACAGCTTGAGTCCGAGCGGCTTCTTGGAGCGTTTTGTGAGATGTGAAGTCACGAACGCCACGCCGACGTTGTTCGCGGCAGCTAGTCGCCCCAGAACAGACGCAGCTTCGTCGCGAACCTTGGCCTGGGATTCTCCGAGCTTATTCACCAGCTGCGTCATGCTGTTGCCGAGCTGCACAACAGCGTGTGTACAATATCAAAGTTAGTCACACTTATACCAGGAAGCAGCAAACTCAAAGGCAAGACCTACGATCCGACACATATCATCGCGGCGAACACGCGAGCCAAAAGAGAGCATGCGGTCCAGCAACCCGAAAGCCGACAGTGCCACCTGAGCAATGCGGTCTCCCGCGCCGCTTTGTGCCAGGGTAGAGCACACTTCCAGCAATCTCATAGGCTCAACGGAGTACTTGTCCATTTCCATAGTGACCTTGCGAATCGCAGCGTCACGGTGATTCCACAGGTTACTGTAGAAGCAACGAGTGAAGAAAGGACCAATGACAGCGATCAGCTCCTCGCTTTCCTTCGCAAGCGCTGGCGGGATTTCATCGGGATCGGGCAAGTTCTCAGCGTCTGGGAGGCCTCTAAAGTGCGGGTTCGGACCACCATCTCCGCCGTCATCCAGGTCAGCATCACCGCCACTTGCTGGGTCCTGCTCGTGTGCAGAATGACGCAGCGACCCACTCCCGTCTCCATAAAAACTCCCGCTCTTGGCGACCAGAGGCTCTTCCGGATACATATCTCTCGGTGAGAAATTGGACGACGAGCGCTGCACTGCTCCAATCCTGGGCAAAACCTGGCTTCTTGACGGCGACGGAGCCACCGCTGGATTCGGCAGGATCGGCTGCGTCTCGTTACTGCCGACGGAAGCCTCCAACATGCCGATCTCGTGCTTGATCTTCTTGGCCAGATCATAATCCTCGTTGGCGACAGCTTCTCTCTTCTGTGCCTCGAGTCTGGCAAGTTGCAATCCGACGCTCTTCAATTGCTCTTCCATCTGCTTGAGCCTCTTGGCTTGATCATAGTCCTCGTTTGCCACGGCCTGATCCTTGGCCACTTGAATCTCGCGTATTCTGGCCGCCGTCTTGGCATCGAACCTCATGTCGAAGCTCTGATCCTCAGGTTTGTGTTTCTGTCTTCGTTTAACGGCCACAGCCTCGCCCGTCGAGTGGCAGGGCAGCAGTCCGAGCGGTTCCCCGCACAAGTTGATAGCCATGATGCCCACCTGGTTGTACAGGTTGTGCTCGTTCACGTGGCACGCGTGGATACGCAGCTTGAGCAGCGCCGCCTCGTGGTCGATGTGTACGGTCTTGAGCTCTCTGGCCATGTATCTGCTTTCGGTATTGGCCTTGAGCGTGAGAAACCCTAATCGGTTGAACCTGGTGGCGTCTCCCTCGAACGAGAGGCTTTTAGAGACAAATAACTCCATTTTAGTGGCGATGTGGCTCTGGTGAGAGAGTAATTGCACTTGGGTTAGCCTGCAGAGGCCGTCCTGAAGCTGTAGCACTAGTTCTTGAGGGTATGGGCAGTTCCTGGAGGACAAGATCGCATTAGGGCTTGACACAACGGACGTAATATTCAACTAGGGTTTCTCATACTTGGCCGTCATGTAGCCCTGACTGCTATCCGCATGTTTGTCCAGCTCGGAAGCCGGGAACGCCGGATCCTCGCTTGTACACGCCGCCACAGAGAAGCGCAGCTTGCTCATAGCCGGCTTAGTGAATGACCCGTCGCGTCCGATGCGGGCTCCCTCGCTCCAACGACATGTCATTATTGCTGACCATCACTCTGGTTGTACCTGATCTAAGTAAGGAATACCCAACGCCAGTCTCATCCATACTATGCTCGCTCACCTGGAGCGTCAGTCGTTAACTTGCCCGCGCTGCGAGCGAAAAAGGAGTGAAGGTCAGAGCGCGCATCGATGGCCAAGAAGGTGGTGGAGAGCAGCGACGAGTCGGACGGCGGGCACTCGAGCGCTTCGGGCTCCGTGAGCTCTCGCTCGGGCTCTGGGTCGGGATCAGGCAGCGACTCAGGCAGCGGCAGTGGCTCCGACTCGGGTAGTGGCTCGGGATCAGGCAGCGGCTCAGGCTCGGGTTCTGGTTCTGGATCTGATTCCGGCACGGGATCAGGTTCCGGTAGCGGATCGGGGTCGGGATCAGGCTCAGGCTCAGAAGCCTCCGTCTCAGATTCGCCCAAGAAGAAGATCAAGAAGCGGCGCTCGCCCGCGCCCAAGAAGCCGAAAGCCCCCGCCAAGAGCAAGAGTCGTAGTAGTAACAAGGCGATCAAAAAGGAGGCCAAGGCTCAGGCCAAGGCTGAAGCGGAGGCGGAGGCGGACGACGAAGGGGGCGGCAGGAAGCGACGCGGTAAGCTCCAGATCAAGGACGAGGAGGAGGAAGACGAGGATGACGACGCCGACGTGGCTGGACTTACGGAAGTGGAGAAGGAGAAGCGACTGCTGGAGAAATACGAAGCCAAGGAGCAGCGCAACAAGGAACGCGAACTCAAGAAGAGACTTGCAGCCTCTCAGGGCAAGGCCGAGGACGGCTTTTCAGAGGAGGAGGAAGGGCAGGAGGAGGAGGAGGAGGAATTCCCGTCTACACGCCGTGGAGGACGCAGCAGGGAGAGCGACCGACGTAAGGAGGCACTCCACAACTTGAAGGCTAATAAGTCGAGCGACAAGAGCCGCTCGATCTTGAGCAACAGATTCGGAGACGATGACAGTTCTGAAGAGGAAGGAGGCAGTAGAAGTGGACGCGACTTGGCTGAGAAGCGGCGTCGACGTAGGGAACTGCAACGTGGCGGGTCTGGACGACGTCGCAGTCACGCGGACGATGACGACGACTATAGCGACGAGGACAGCGACGGACGCAAGCCCAAGAAACCCAAGGCGGCGGATCTAACGACAACAAAAGCTGCAGATGAAGAAGAGTTGGCAGCTGCTATTCGTCCAGAGGAGAACGTGCCTGTGACCTGGGATCAAGCCAATCATTATCTGCTGAAAAGAAGGACGTTCTTTGAAAAGCACTTCTTCGAGCCGTTCTTTTCGCAGCTGGTGCGTGGCGTGTATGTGCGCATCCCGATTGAGATGGTGGATGGCGAGATGGTCTACCGCTTCTGTGAGGTCGTGAATGTCTGCAAAATGGCGCGTAGCTACACGTTCTGCGGCGAGACGACGCATACAGGTATTATCTGCGCGTTCGGCAAGAGCAAACGCGAGTGGAAGCTCAACGGCGTTTCGGGCCATTCGCTGCGTGAGCGAGAGTTCTTGTTGTGGAGAGCTGTGGTGAACAAGGAACGTCTCCACTTCCCTACTTATGGTGAGGTGAAGCGCTTGTACTCGAAGAAGGAGAGGATGATTACACAGCACAACTATACAGACGCTGAAGTGGACCAGATGGTGAGCCGCAAGCAGGCCGTGGGTCTTTCAACTGTGTCACTTGGTGTACAGCGAGTGCGCTTGGAGCGTGATCTACGTGCTGCTCAGGACATGAAAAACTTCGAGAAGGCTGTGGTGCTAGAGGAGCGACTGCAGAAATTGCTGGCCAAGAACGAGGAGCGGAAGAAGCACAATTCAGACGACGTTCTCCGTATCAACGAGATCAACCGTCGTAACCGCGAGGCCAACATCCAGCAGGACCTCAACGCTCAGCAGTTGAACGATGCTATGAACCAGAAGATGACGAGCGCAGAGCGTCTGCAATTCGTGCGTGCGAACCAGATGACCATGTACATGTCGAGGGACAAGCTCGAGAAGAATCTAGCAGAGGGCAAGCTTATCAAGCTTAATGACGGCCGTGTCATGACGTCGAACAAGCTGCACGTGGTCGAGGCGCTTCCTGACGATCTGCTGGACAAGGTCAAGGGCGTCGGTGAGAAGAAGGCCACAGATAGTCTGGAGATCGATATCGATCGTCTCTTGGCCAAGCAGCAGGAGCGCAAGCAAAAAGATGCCGAGCGCTTAGCGGCCAAACGCAAGGAGCGCGAGGGCCAGGTAGAATTCGTGGGCGTTGCTCCCACGAACGTACAGGAGATGGCGAACGCCACCATCCGTATCAAGGACGATGATGGCTCGTGGATGACGCTGCGCGCACCTGCCGAGATCATGAAGGAGAAGAAGAACAAAACCGTCGTATCGGACAAGGTCAAGGCCTCGCGCAAGGGCATCACCGTCAAGGAGTACTTCGACCGTGTTAAGAAGCGGCGTGTGGCTCAGTAAGCGGCTCAAGTGATGAGACGATTGCCACGATGGATTTTTACAAAGAATACCTTCAGGTGCACCGTACTCTCGAGGATGTTCAATGAAAACCAAACAAAATTGCACACTAGATGAAAGTCGACGTGTTCGTGTTGACACTACTGGTGATATCCGCTTTAATGCCCTCTAATTTGATGGGCGACGCGTTGCAACACACATAACATACAGCTCTCCTCTATCATTATGGTCGGTCCATCTACCACGCCTTGACCTGCTCCCAGAGCTTCCGTCGCTCAGCCAGGTGGTTGATATGGGACTCCACGAACCTTCCGACTGTGATGTTGAACGGACATTCCTGTGGTCGCTTGCCGAAGGCTCCAGGGTAGTGGGCCCACGGCCGCGCCTTCATATAATAAACGGGCTCCACGTCTGGCTTGAAGTGCAGAATGCGATCGCTGTTGAGGTAGAACAAGGGAACATCGTCGTCTGGCACACCATCTTGGTGGATCGGGAACACTTGAGCCATATCACCGCACAACGTCGAGTTCTTGGGGCCACCGTCCTCAACCTTCGTGCCAACTGCTCCGATGGCGTGGTCCGAGAAAGAATACTGCGTCTCGGCCAACTCGTTCGCGTAGAAGAACAATTCCTTGTCGCCATAAGACGGAGGTGACGCGATGTCGTTCTGCGCAACAAACGAGGCCAGGATGGCAGTCGCGCGAGGCTGACGCTTCTTGCTCCACATCACCAGAGAGGAGTCCACTTGGTGGCCTGAGCGGAGATTGAACGAGTGGCTGCTTAGCAGGAAATCACTCGGCTCAAAGTTCAGCTTCACGGGCGTTTTGTTTTCGACGGTAGCTTTGGGACGTTCAAGCGTAGGCAGCGGTCTGAACGGCGTGACGTCGAAGTTCGCGAAGTACTTCTGTTCCACTGAGATGTCAGGCTTTTTAGACGCACGTTCGGCCATGAACCACCAGTCGTGACTGATCCGATCGTGCATCAACAGGTTGCCCGTGGTCTTGAATTTCTCCGACTCGAACAAGACAGTGGGGTTGACAAAGAACGTCGTGTCGGCGTCCAGCATCAGGATTTCCTCAAACTGCGAGTAACTCACGGCAAGAGGTTTGATCATAAACGACCGGAACTTGGAGCGGCAGCCATCGATATCGTCGCAGAACACTGGACGCGAAGCATTCGTGACACTTTTGGCACTTGCCGCCAACTCGCAGACATCGTAGGCGCGGATTTCACCAAGCTCTTTCTTCGTGCGGATCAATTCCACGGTCTCAAGTTTGAGGTCCGTGCAGTGCGGGACTTCGATGGGTAAGGTGATACCCATAGCACGTAACTCGAGAATCAGCGAGAGACCAAGCCGAGCAATGGGCTCATAAAGTGGCATCACGATGCCTCGCTTGGTCGTTGTACGCTGCGTGATCTGGCTCAAAGTGTAAACCAGTTGCCTCTCCATCATCTCCGTCGTCCGCTCAACTTGATCGTTCTGCTTGTTCTCTCGAGGCGGAGCAGGTGCTACATCAGCTGGGCTCTTGCCTTGCATCTCCGCGATCACCTTGCGTAGAACTCCATCAATTGCAACGTTCTGCTCATCCAAGTTGGCAGGTTTCTCCTTTGCAACACGATGCCATGCGTCCACGGCTTCGTAAATGTGTTGTCGTCCTGCTAAGTGTCTTTCCTCCTCCGCGGAGAGCTTTCCAGCTGTAATACCGAACGGACATTCCTGCTTCCGCTCTCCAAACGGACCGGGGTAGAATTCCCACGGCCTCGCCTTCATGTAGTACACGGGCTCCGTCTTGGGTCTGAACCACAAAATCCGGTCACTGTTGAAGTAGAACAGAGGCACATCGTCGTCTGGCACACCGTCTTGATGAATTGGGAAGACCTGGGCCATGTCACCGCACAAAGTCGAGTTCTTCGGGCCGCCATCAATAAGCTTGGTACCAACAGCACCAATGGCGTGATCAGAGAAGGAATACTGCGCCTCCGCCAGCTCACTAGCGTAAAAGAAGAATTCCTTGTCACCGTAAGACGGGGGGGACGGAATATCGTTTAGCGCAATGAAAGACGCCAGAATCGCAGTAGCGCGCGGTTGCCGCTTCTTGTTCCACAACACCAGCGACGAGTCCACTTGATGGCCCGCACGAAGATTGAACGAGTGGCTACTAAGCAGGAAGTCGCTTGGCTCGAAATTCAGCGTCACGGAAGTTGGGTTCTTGAGCGTAGCCTTCGGTCGTTCAAGAGTAGGCAGCGATCGGAACGGCGTGACGTCGAACGTTGCAAAGTAGTTCTGCTCCACCGATACATCAGGCTTTCCAGGAACCCGTTCCGCCATAAACCAGATTTCGTGACTGATACGGTCGTGCATCAAGAAGTTGCCCGTCTTGTTGTACTTTTCAGAATCCCACAGCTTCGCGGGACTCACAAAGAACGTTGTGTCGGCATCAATCATCATGATCTCCTCGAACCTTGAGAACGTTACTGCGAGTGGCTTGATGATGAAGCCGCGGAATTTGGCGTGACAGTCCTCAATCTTCTCGCAGAATACCTTCCGAGAGGAGTCCATGACGCTCGTAGCTCTTTCAGCCTTGGCGCACACGTTGTAGAACCAGATCGTGCCCAGTTGTTTCTTCGTCAGATACATTATCTGAGCGTCCTCATCCAGGTCACCACAATGAGGCATCTCGATGGGCTCGTTAATACCGATAGTACGCAGCTCCAATACCAGCGAGATAGCCAACTTGATGATGCCATCGTACACTGGGATCACAATACCGCGCTTCACCGTTGTCTGCTGTGCTATCTGGTTCAGCGTGTGGACAAGCTGCTTCTCCTGTTCTCGAAGCTTATCCGCCTTCGCTTGCAACTCTGCAGCCTTCTTTTCCTGTGCGTCTTTGTCCGGGTCCTTTGGTGGATCAGTGGCGTCTTCGAGCGGAGGGCCGTTCTTCATCCGATCCAAGAGAACCTCGAGATTCTCATTGGTTAATGTTTCTGCTGCCTCACGCTCAGCACCAGTAGGTTCCTTGGCATCATCCTCCCATTCCTTCGCAATGCCGAAAAAGTGTTGACGCTGGTAGATCTGCTGGGCCTCGGCATCCGTGATCTTGACGCCAGTAATGTCGAACGGACACATCATGAGCAACTTCCGCTCTTCGAACGTACCGGGGAAGAAATCACGCGGTCGGGCAGCAGAGTAATACATGGGCGCCTTCTTGGGCTTGTACCGCATAATATAGTCCGTGTTCATGTACAGTAAACCCACTTCCTGGATGGGAGTGTCCTCCGATTTCTCAGGAAAGTGATGAGCCGCACTACCACAAATGATCGACTTGTTCTCCCCCTTGTTCCGGAAGTCTGTGCCTGCAGAACCTGTGGCGAAATCTGAAAAACTGTACTGGGCCTCTGCAAGTTCACAAGCCACAAAGAAGAACTCCTTGTCACCGTAAGACGGGGGCCGCGGTACATCGTTGAGCGATATAATTGAAGCCAAGATAGCGGTGGCGCGTGGCTGCCGCTTCTTGTTCCACAACAAGATCGAGGAATCCACTCGGTGTGCACTGCGGCCATTCCACGGATGGCTTTTGAGAAGCCCCTCGCTCGGCTGGAAGTGCAGCGTCACAGTCGATTTGTCTGCAGCGATCAGCTCCGCTGACGCGTTGGGTCGTGCAAGTGTCGGAATGTTGCGAAAGAGATCCACGTCAGCCTTGGATAAGTAGTCCTCAATTGCCATGATGTTCGGGCGGTTTGCTGGCTTGTAACCGAGACCCATCGAGAAGTTCGCCTCAGCAATCCGGTCATTAAAGAACAGTGTGCCCGTCGTTTGGTACTTGTTCGTCTCCCATAGCGACATCGGTGATTGGAACAGCAATGCGTCTGCATCCATCAGCATGACCTCTTCGAAGCGCGAGTAAACGACACCTAGTACCTTGATGGCGAAGTTCCGGAAGCGACGGTGGCAGTTGTCCAGATCCTTGCAGAACAATTGCTTAGTGGGATCCAGCAGACTCTTGGCAGTCGCGGCAATCTTGCACGCGTTGTACACATAGACTTCCCCCAACTGATCTCTCTTCTTCATGATCGTTTCTCCGTAAGCCTCGTCGAAATCACCGCAGTGTGGGATCTCAATGGGGAGATCCACACCCAGTGAACGCAGCTGCAAAATCAGAGAAACACCGAGCGTCGTGATCTTGTCATACAGCGGGAGTACGATGCCCCGCGGCACACTGGTCTGTTGGCTCAGCGTGTGCAGCGAGTGGATCAATCTCGTCTCCATTTGCTTCTCAAGCTCGGCCCGTTCCCTCGAGTTCTTCATAAACTCAGCCCATTTGTTCACCTGCTCAGCTGCTTGAGGTTCCAGCGATGTCGGTGCGGGAGTAAAAGCAGCAGGTTCGGTTCGGGACGCAGTAGTAGCCTCTTCGAATGACGTGCCATCAGATAATTGCTTCAAGACAGCATCAAACTTTGCGTTGACAAGAGCGTCAGCTTGGGTCTGTTCGCTCTCATTCTCGCTCATCAACGCATTGCGCTCCCATTCAACTGCAATGTCATGGAGGCGTTGACGCAGTAGGATACGCTGAACGTGTAGGTCTGAGAACGGTACACCGGTCACATCAAAAGGGCAGTCCTGTGGCAACTCCCAGTCGCTAAACGAGCCAGGATAGGCGTCCGCAGCTCGACCTTTGGAGTAATACAGAGGCTGCGTCTTGGGCTTGTATTCCATGATCGCGCCCGAGTTCAGATAGAGTAAACTCGCAACACTCTCGTCCTGGAGCTTCACAGGATAAAACTGCGCCGGCTGACCGCAAATAATCGATTTGTCCTCTCCATGGTCCTTGAAGTCGCTTCCAGCAGCACCAACACCAAAGTCCGAGAAAGTGTATTGTGTCTCAGCAAGTTCACAGGCCACGAAGAAGAGTTCCTTGTCCCCGTACGAAGGAGGGCGACCCACATCGTTGAGCGCGATGAACGAGGCCAGCACAGCCGTCGCACGAGGCTGACGCTTCTTACTCCAGAGCAACAGCGACGAGTCCATCTGGTGGCCGCTACGGCCATTCCACGCGTGGCTGTTTAGCAGAATATCGCTCGGCTCAAAAGGCAACGCCACATCATTCGCTACAGTGGCCTTCTCACGCTGAAGCGTTGGTAGCTGCCGGAAGACGCTCACATCGGCATTAGACAGATAGTGACGGAGATCAGTGGAGTGGAGTCGCGACGCCGGACGAAAACCCAACGACGTGTTGGTCTGGCTGATCCTGTCGTTGAAAAACAGCGTGCCAGTCTTCCGGAACTTTTCCGTCTCCCACAGCGGCATGGGGTTCTGCATCATCAGCGCATCAGCGTCCACGAGCATCAACTCTTCGAATCGGGAATAAATCACTGCGAGGATCTTGATATCAAACGTGCGGAACTTGCTGTGGCACTCGTCCAGATCTTTGCAGAAGATCGGTTTGCTGGCGTCCAGTAAGCTCTTCTCCTTGGCTGCCAAGTCGCACACGTCATACACATAAACCTGTCCGAGCTGCTTGCTTCTCTTCTCAATCGTCGTGATAAGTTTCGGGTTCAAGTCTCCGCAGTGCGGGATCTCCACGGGTAGCATGGCTCCTAGAGACCGCAACTCGATGATCAAGGACAGTCCCAACGGCACCAGATCGTCGTACAATGGCAGCACAATACCGCGTGGCGCCGTCGTCTTCTGCGTGATAGTGTGCAACGAATGGAGCAGCTGCGACTCGAGCATCTTAATGTGGTTCTCCTCCTTCATGGCCTCCACCTCTTGGGCTTTAAGCTGTTCTGTCTCTATCCTCAGCGTGTCGTCATCCTTCTCGTCCTCCGATACTGTCACAGGGGGCACTAAGGCCGCCGTCTTCGCTGCAGTAATGGCAGCAGTGGCGGCGGTCGTGGTCTTTGGGTCGATTTTGCGCAGCAGGTCGGTGGCTTCGCTCTCGCTTAGGCGATCCACGAGCTCTGTGAGTTTCTGTACGTCGGCTGAGTCGCTGGCCTTCGCTACAGCGTCGTAAATGGCATGGATGGTGGCCGGGTTGGCTCTGGTGTCGCCGCTGTGGACTGCACGAGGCGACGTGGCAGCGGACCAGGCTGAAGTGGTGAGCTGCCGCCACGTGAAGAGCACGTCGGACAGCACGAAGATGACGCCCGCGGCCAGCAGCAGGACGATCCAGCGCAGCCGCACGGAGCCGAGCGGGCGGGCCATGACGAAGTGGAGAGCAGAGCACGAGAGTGTTGGTCACTGAGTGCGGACTGCTGCTTTTTAGGTTCCTCTTCGAAATGCGGAAATGAACGCACGGTGCGGATAGAAAGCAGGTGCCATCACTATCCACGATGACCCAAAATCGATGCTTGAAACTGGGTACGGAAAAACTGAAGCAAAATATTTGAGACTTTTTTTCAGTATAGACAATCCTCTCGGTCGTGATAACCACCACAATATCACAAACTGGAGATATCACAATCCACAATCCAGTGTACCATTCCAATGGTACAATCTGACTGCTGGCCACTAACTGCTGGAAGAAAACAGGGCTTCTAGACTAGTATAATACACGATGGCATTGCGGAGGAGCTCACGGCAATGCTGTCGCGCCTTCATGCGTCCAACATGTCAGTAGGCGAGCTGCTGAATCCGTCGGAGGAGAACATCCTTTTATGGAGGACCCCATGGACGAGGACTTCTATCGCGTTGATACCAGTTCTGAAAACGAGATTAGAATAGCGCGGACGCAACCGGGGTGGACGACGAAGATGCAGCTGGTTCCACGCAAACGCCTGAAATCTCTCTGCAGGAGAAGCTGCGCCTGAAGTTAATGGCGCAGCTATTCGTCAGCGCCGATGTGATGGGGATCACTTTATTGGACTTCGATCAATGCAGCGAGAATTTCGAAAGGGAAAGCAAGGCCACAAGTATACTTTACTTGAGTTTGTAAACCGTCGATCACTTTGAGTGTATCACTATTTGGGATATCACGTTCGAGAGGATTGTCTGTATTGAAGTTTTTAAAAATGTGATTCTATCTCGATATATCAAGTTGTTTTGGGCTCAAAAACTGGGTCTGTTAAGCAGAAGGTCGCTGAAAAAAGTGCTGCTTCGTGGTTGTCGTCTGTCAATTTGCCAGGTGGCAGCTCCAGTAACAACAACACCGTGTTGAACACGGGCAAAGCTCACAAGAACCACGATACATGGACCTATTTACCATCATCTACTGAGACCCTTAATATCTAATCTCTTTCTTGTAGACATAAAGCTTCTCATATCCTAGGTTTGAGGGTACATTTGCAACTACATGTATTATTAAAAAATACTTGAAGCTCTTTGTCAGCTTTAGTCTCCGATGCTGTTGGCAATGGAGACCAAGCTCTGCATGATCCTGACCAACAGTTTCGTGCGTATCTAAACAGTGTCGCCACCGACGACACTGTTTACGGTACTACCGCCCGTGTCCACTAATCCAGAACTGCTGGACATGCGATGCTGCGATTCGAAAAACCGCTTTGCTCGGAAAGCACGGGGCACTCACCTCAGTTGCCGTGTGTATCTGGACACGTATTCATTACTATCCAACGACGGGATTGCATACTTTCTACATGTAGTGTTGCTTTGCGGTGTCTACTCCATCCAGGCCACGGCAATCTCGTGGAAGCGCTGGCGCAGCAGCATTCGATCCTCCTGCGCCGAGGAGAAGCGCACACCCGTAACGTCGAACGGACACTCCTGAGGCAGGTCGCGCTCCACAAAAGAGCCGGCGTACACCTCGTATAGCCGTGCCTGACTGTAATACACGGGCTTCTTCTTTGGGTTGTACTCCATAATGGCGTCACTGTTCAGGTACAACACGCTGGTGTTGGCCACAGCGCTGGCGTTCGCCGGTTTGACTGGGTAGTAGTGAGAGGCGTGGCCGCAGACGATGGACTTGCCGGGGCCGTTGTCGCGGAAATCCCAGCCCACGCCGCCCACACCGAAATCAGAGAAGGCGTACTGCGTCTCGGCAAGCTCAACCGCGATAAAAAACAGCTCCTTGTCGCCGTACGAAGGTGGTCGGCCGATGCCATTAAGCGCCGCAAAAGCCGCGAGCATAGCCGTAGCACGCGGTTGCCGCTTCTTGTTCCACAGCACCAACGACGAGTCCATTTCGTGTCCTGCTCGGTGGTTCCACGAGTGGCTCGTCAGTAGATGCTCACTCGGCGAGTAGTTGTTAAGCTCCACAGGGATCTTGTTCTCACTCGTAGCCTTGGGTCGCTCGATGTTGCCCAACGGCGCAAACGGCGACACATCGAACCGCGAAATGTAGCGATTCAGCTCGCTCACGTCATTGTTACCGCGGATCCGGTTGCCGAGGAACATGTTCTCCTGGCTCAATCGGTCATGGAAAAACAGCGTGCCGGTGTTGCGGTACTTTTCGGTGTCCCAAAGCGACATGGGGCTCTCAAAGAACAGCGTGTCGGCATCAAGCAGCATAATCTCCTCGAACTGCGAGAACGTCATAGCCAGAAGCTTGACGTCAAAGGATCTATACGAACGATGGCAATTACGCAAGCTCTGACAGAAAACTTTACGCGACGGATCCAGCGTACTGGCCGTTTGTGAGGCCAGCTCACATACGTCGTAGAAACGGATGACGCCCATGTCCTCCTTCTCCAGCACCGCGCGCTGTTGCGACTCCTTGAAGTCCCCGCAGTGTGGCACTTCAATAGGCAGATCCACGCTCAAGGCTCTCAGCTCCATGATGAGCGACAGTCCCAGCGTGGCGATACCATCAAACATTGGCAGGACAATGCCACGCTTCTCGGTCGTGCGCTGCGCCGTCTGGTGGAGTGTGTACACGAGTTGCTTCTCCATGAGCTGCACGTCGTCGGCCGAAAACGCGTCGCGCTCTTGCTGGAGCTGCGGGTTCTGGCCTCCGTTCTGAGCATCGACGGTGTTGTCCCCATTATTGCCTCTCGTATTAGTGGGCCCTATGTTTTCCCGCAGACTCGCGAGGTGCTCCTCGGCGTGGGCACGGGCGACTGACGTGGCACGCCACGTGAAGACGAAGTTGGCAGTGACTACGAGCAGTCCGAGGCCGCCCAGAACTAGCAGAAGCAGCACGGGGCGCGAAATTCGGCGGGGCATGGTGTGCGGACTGCTGAAAGGCGAGCGGCGAGCGCTGCGAGCTAGAGTTGGGAGCAGGCCGCGCTCGTCCGTGTGGGAACGACGCTGCATCGGCTGTTATAGCTGACGCTGTACGCGAAAGAGAATGGTGGCGTGATGTGTACCTTTAGTGGCGGAAGTGCGTTAGTTCTAGTGTCACTAAACTAGTACACGCCACCAACTCTAACAGTACATGTACAGTAGAGGCGGGGTCAATAGTGTAATGGACCGACCCTACAGCCGCGCTTGACATGGCTTACAAGGCCCAAGTGGGTAACATCTTCATCATCTCCAACAGTACATGTACACCGTTTATCCTAGTTAAGTCGTGCACCATAAATAATCCGGAGTGTTTGCTGCCACAGGTGGAAAACATGGTTTCTCTACCCGTGGCTTGACCTGTCGGATTTATGTCACGTCAAGCCACAATTTTCAGCGAGATAAATTACGGAACCCTCACAAACTTATATCATTTGTGGCTGTAAGGAGCCGACAGTCAGTTGAGCATTAGCAAAGGGGAGAGCAAACGCAAGGTGAGGGCAAAAGGCCGATGCTTCCTCGCCGTTGACCCGCATATGGATAGACTGGCTGAAGTGGAGGGGGCTTGGGGCGAGAGGGAGCTGCAGGCGTGGGGACGGTACTGAAGACGCGCATCGTGGACGAGAAGCGAGGTGTCCAGCTGCGGTCGAGCACCCCAACTTGTCGGCAGGTGCGTGTGTTGTGTATATGTATGCTAATGACTGATGCGTACAGTGCTCTTGCGTACAGGCACGCAGGCGAACGAAAGGGAACGTTTGATCTCCTGTCAAGCGGATATCGAGATGCTGCCAGCCGACTTACTTTGGGGCATTTTTCCACTAAAAATCGAGGCTGGCCAAAAATTTTAGGGGGGGGGGGGGCACCCTTCCCCCCCCCCCCCAATCGGGTCTAGCTCCGCGCCTGGATGACGGAGGGGATGTGAAGTTTAAGCAAAAGTTGGACACCTCGTAGAGGCGGAGATCACAGGGCCATTTTACGCCAAACAGCGGCTGCGAGAGCGAAAAGTCGCCGCAGGATACTGCAACTACGCGTGTTTATATCGGTAGAATGCTATCAGTTCTTTTAAAAGAAATATCTTTGTTAGCTCGTCATGCCCCTCGACCACCCTGGACACATTGGGAAGACTCGTTTTATAAGTCCCCATGAGCACTTTCACCGACACTGACAATGGAGGATGAAGATGAATGTATGTCGGGTTCCAGCATAGCTCCACTAGAAGAGCTCAGTTACTATAATATACCTGGTTGTACTTAACGAACTTGTCTGCAGAATATGCAGACAAGTTCGTTGAGTACACTCAGTCTAGCACGAGCTGGGGCTGGAACTAGAGCAGGAACTGTCCAAGCAAACTGCGGTGTGCAAAACTTCTATCGATAGCATACCAACCAGAACAGATATCCGATAAATTATCTACACACAATATTATTAAACTAGGAGTCAAAGATTTGTCCTATTTTAGTGCGGGAAACAAAAACAACCTGTGGCAGCAGCAACGCCCTAAATAATCACCCCACAGGTTTTGATAACATGTACGAAGTAAAACCTTTCATTTCTGCCTCAAATCACAAAAAGATAGCAGACTCTGATAGATCTCGACGAGCTGATTTGGGGTATGTACCGTATATGACGGCGATCATGTAGCGCACGGCGAGCATGAAACAATTCGCAAAGTGTAATATTTGCTTCCATTTTACGCTGCAGTCCCCTATGTCCACCAAACTATACTTTTTCACGTTTTTTTTTTTTTTTACCGATTTGCCTTTTCACGTGAATCGAACTTTCTACCACGTTACATGATCGCCGTGATATACGGTATTTTGATATCTGTATCGACTAGCGACGTCTACGAAAATCGATTTTCAAAACACGCGAGGTCACGCGAAAAGGTATATACACAGTAAATATTTGTGGCACGACTAATTAGGGTGAACGATGTAGACGGCTCGAAAGCTCTGTCGAGCTCTCTTCGTTCACGAGGTCTCTCAGCTTACTATTTAGGGGAAATCCTGTTTCGGGGCCGTATTTTATTATTTTATTTTTTGAGGCCGTTATTTGTTACTTACCGTTTGATTGAAAACCCACCGTGTTTTGAAAATTACCAAAGTGCACCCTGTAGACAAAGTGCAACCTGTAACCTCCTGTAGCGAAACTGTATTCCCGCGTATAGGGACCGTTCCAATGGCACACCGATGATGTAAACATAGTGTACGAAGGATGGCGACACGTGTCGATGCCCAGCAAGTCAAATCACCAATCACGACAAAACCACCAATGGTGGGTGGCAAGCGCACAGGGGCTATCTGCACGTTTTCTCACCACGGCGATACCCAAGTTCAAACAGCACTTCGCCTGACACCTGGGGGACGGTGAGGAATATGATCTTCCGCACCCGCGGGCGCTATGAGCAAGCGCTCGATGACCCAAGGCTGCTTTCTGGAGAAGGCACTGGAAACGCTTTCCTGGTTGATCGGCTCCGATCAATTTCCTCCCACTTCTAACCATGATCACACATTGAAGCGTGTGCGGCGTACGTCAGCGGATACTATCTTCCCAGCTAAAAACGGGGTATACAGCTAGGACAGAGAATATTGCCACAATCTGAAACGATGATTTGCAGGCGGGTTGTGGCAGATTGTGGTAATTCGTCACAAGTTGCCACAATATCACCACAAGGAAGTGCACATTCTCCAGAATCCACAAGCATTATGCACTTCACCATCGCATATCGTTGTCAAAATGGTTGAACTTCAAAGACACGCAGGCGCATTTTTGAAGTGTTATTTTGTGTTCCACACACATTTATATGCTGTTGGTTTTAGCCCTTAGGTCTGCTAACTTTGTGCTCGCATCGTTGAGACTCTCAGCTTGAGAGGCCGACCCATTTCTTCAACAAAACCGTTTTCTAGAGTATTTTTTTCTCACGAACTGGCGGTGCGGGAGCTTTTGGCATGGGCTCCAAAAGGAGTTACTGATGGCTAAATGCACGGAAGGCTTGGACATCTATTAGATATCGTTTGGATTGCGAGCAACCGTACTTTCCAAATAGCCATGATCGCTGCGGTTATCAGCGAGTTTGACTGTAGCAATCTGTTGCTCGTAGTGTGCTCCGCAAGCATTGTTGCAATAAGAAACATGTTTGCGATTTTATTTCGCACTACTTCAATTTAAGTGGCACTTGCAAAAACAATTCTCTCATGGGGTCGACTTCTGTTATATGGTGTATGTTGCTCATCAATGTTGTCAGGAGAGTTGCCACCGACAATGTAGTGTGCAGTGGCACTTGTTGCTTCGTCACTTTCGTTTCTGAGATTGTTGCTGGGCTTGTGGGAGTGTAGACGAGATTGTGTGGGTTGTGGACGAGATTTGTGAGCGAGATTGTGGACGAGGTTGTGAACGAGATTATGGGGGTTGTGGACGAGGTTGTGGGGATTGTGAATTTACATCCAGCACCTGCACGCCTTGCCAACAGCACTTAAATCTCACATCGCAAGAGCTTCGAAAAGTAGATCAATCAGTAGTACTGCATTTCGAAATTGCATGGTCTCGTACGTGCTCATTTCCTCTACCAACCGTTGAGTGCGCTCGGCATTGTGCACGGAAACAAGGTAGAAATAGCGGTCCTCCCCCCGTTGTACCAGAAAACTCACCTGTAACAGTAGCAATTGGAACACTATGCATCTGCTTCATGGTGTCGATTGCCTTTACTGAGCTCCTCGGCGTAGTAGCTAGTACGAAAAAGAGTTTAGCTTCGAGCGCTTGCTCGTCCCTCACTGCATAAAGTTGCCTCAGCGCGACGTCTGTCTATCATTCAACTAGCATAAATCCGACTGTTAACAATTCGTAAAGCTGGCCCACACCACAATAATCTTTCCTATTTTGTTTTATCGGCGCATACCTTCTCAAGTTCGACCCGTTGTGCGCAGCTCTGTCCTTTCGAGCTCAACCCACTTGCGCTCTGACTACCATGGAGCTTGGAGTCTGAATCGCTCGTCGATGGCTCCTAGCACACAGATTCCCCTGACTCTTCGCGCATCCGACGTTGCTTGGAACCCCGTGCAGGCTAGTTGTTTTGACGAGAGGCCTGAAATGGCACGTGGCTCAGGGAGTGACGTGTTGTAGTTGCACTTCGCGGGATGCCTTCGGCTGGGCACACGGCATACGCGTGCTCGGCGCGTGCTGCAGTTGAAGTGATACGAATGGTGCGATCTGATTGACAGATCATTTGGGATCCTGGATTATGATTGGGCGACAACTTCAATTTGGACTATCATGGGATCTACCGCAGGAAGACAATCGTGACATGTGGCGCGCCCGTTTCACATACCGTATTGTCTTAGTCGTAGGTGTCGCTCAGTCCTAAGGGTCAGTGGATTATTGGCCAATAAGTTTACAGTATTTTAACAGCTGTCTGCGTTACTATGCATCTAATTTTAAGCTTGAATTCCTATAAAAGGAGGCGTTGCAGCTCTCGTACCGCACTTCATAATTGAGGCATTGCTACACGTCAAAACTTAGTCCTCCAAGAAGTCATTTTCCAATTGCCATCATTGAATTCGAACATGGTTCGCCCACGTATCATCCGCACAGTCGTGTACCCGGTGAGGTCCCGCTCGGACAGACGCACTGCCCCTAGGTGGCAGCTCGGACAAGTGGTTCCGAACGGAACTGCGCACTGGATACCCGCCTCCATAGCTTCATTATGGAGACGATCGATCATATGACGTCTTGAGAAGCTCTCGAAGCGCTGGTGTGCCGCAGTAATGCGGGCACGGTAGGCTCTGGGGTCTCTGTTGAAGCTGTGAACAAAGGCGCTCCAAGCTTGACAAAGTGCCATCCACTCACGCACTTTGCTCTTGCGCGAAGTATTCGTCGTCGCATTCCATCGGAGCTCATGGAAGAGTCCGATATAGTAGTCGCGCCTTTGATTCGTCATCGGATCAAAGTGCTGCGCTGCAGCCTCAGCGTCATCAATGATGGCGCTGCACACTTACAACGGGATCCGGCTCGGTGGCGAAGTCGCACCGAACCTGGAAGCAATCTCGGATGCACTTGGCAGACACGGAACGCGTTCTGTAGCAACAGGATGCGGAAAAGAAGGCGTCACCGGCGTCGGTGCCTTCTCTTCTTCTTCGTTACGCGAGCGCTTCGAGCTTGAAGCGCTCGGATCTTCTTCACGGTGTCGACGCTACCCTGTGACCGGATCGCGCGACTACGGCCGGCCGGGAGTCGGCTGCTGAGGATGGAACTTCCCCGTCCTCCATGGGGACATCACTGATATCAGACCCATAGTCTGTAGACATGCTACCGTCGGTGTTCAACATCGACGAGCCGTCGAGGACAGTCCTCGGGGCGGCAGCATTGTCCTCCACGCGCTTCTTGTACTGTTGCGCGTGGTATTCGTCGACAGAGAGCCTAAACTCTGTCGTGGCGGTGCCTGCTGGCGCAGGCACGGACGTAGTAGAGTCTGCAGAAGCAGACTCTTGTGCTGGCGTCTTTGTTGGCGAGCTCATTGTGGAATGAGCTCGAATTTCCCGGAGAGTTGACGGTCACGTCAATTCATTGGTTGACGTGTTAAGACTAGCTAGCACATCTTCTTATGTTAACGGGGGGGGGGAGGGGGTAACGGGGTTACACACAGTGGCTACACATAACCACTTGGTTACAAGGAGGGCCCTCGACGTTGGTGTAAGCCACACCAATGGTTACACTTTGCAAATCACTAGACTGTATGGATTTAGGATTCCTATTGGTAGATAAACGTTCCTTTCTACCAATTAGGTTCTGACAGGCACTCGATGGCAGAATACCTTTCATTTAGAATATCAGTTCTAGGAGGAAACCTGATCAAAACATAAACCATTCAAAACAGTTCTCATTTTAACCCAGAAACGGATTTAGCTTTTCTTATCTAAGTAAATCTATACTTTCGGACGAAAGTATAATTAATTTAAGTTCAAGTAAACTACGCTTCCTTGTACACGTGTGCTAACGTGTAGGCCGAAGTAGTGGGCACAGAGTTGGTCCACTACAAGGTCCGCCCAAACATTCGTTTGCCGCGTGGCGTTGTGGAAACTACCTATTTATACTACACCTTTGCCGGTCCAAGTAGGGGTCGTTGCAACGCATTGTGGTGAGGTAGCTTTTTACGTTGCACTACTTTCACAAAACTGATTCGTAAACGATGTTTTGCAATCCAAACTGTTGGAGAATAAAGTGAAGCTAGGGCATCTAAGAGTGAAGACTCTCCCGCATCCGCAGTGCAGGCCCCACCTTCCTCCTCCCAAGCTGTCCCCACTCCAGCCGCGGAGAACGGGTGGACTGGGCGCGCCCCATTTAATACTGCGACGTTTGTTCAGTACCAGGCACGTGCAGTCACTCCCTCGGGGTTTCCTCTGCAACAGGCACGCGCAACCCTCTGTTAACCAAACGTCAACCAGTCGCTCGCCGAGCGGCACTTGCCAAACACAGTGTTTCTACAGCACCTAAGTACGTTTTGCATTTTGAGCACACCATTCGAAATATTAGAGTATTCTCTATATTTAGACACCCCGTGGTACCCGTACCGTGCAGGTTCGGACATCCTAGCCCATCTTCGGACATTCGGACAACCGCTCATATTTAAAATATTAGTTTATACAATGTATGTATTCAACATCAACAATTCTAACTTGCTTTGGACATATCAAAATCTAACACAAAGACGAAGGGTCAGCGGTAGCAGCGACGACACGTGCAGTGCTGCGGGCTCCGGGGAGGTGGAAGCAACAGCAGCGATGAATCGTGGAAGATGTGCATGGAGGGCAGCGATGGCAAGCCTTGGACGTCGTGTGAGCCGGGAACAGGGCTGAAGAGCAAACGGTATGTGAATGATATCAAGTGCGAACATGCTACGCCGGTGAATGCAAGATGACTAACAAAACTGTGCACTGTATTTGTTGTGTTATCTTGAAGCATTGTGAGGGAGAAGTACATGTATCGCCTTCGTCGGAGTCACATCGATTACTTGGCCGCCATCGACTAACGTTCAATGCGATGGTTTAATTTACCTTCAGCATGCATACACTTCAAAGCCTTGGCAATAGTCCCTACTGACTTGGCCTTGATATTTTCCTCTTATAGAAACGCCTTGATGTTCGCTTCTGCCGAGCGACCCAACTTGAGCCTTCGCATCACTCACTATCACTGCCATTCACGTTGTATCCAGTCAGTAAAACAACCCGCATAAATGCAACAGCAACTTTGCATTCGTGATAACGACTTCTGGCATGGTGTGTAAATAGCAACAGATTGCAGAACCATTCGTACCAGACTGATGAGAGCTGCTTTAACCTCGAACGCGTCCGCGCTGATGTTGTGGGCGGTTCTTTCACTGCGGAGGTTTTCGGGCAGGATTGTCAGCAGTTGATCTCGGGTCCTCCAAGCACCCTGCACGCTTTCCTAGAGATATTACCTCCGCCGTCAAGTTGGCTATGAGCGGCGTTTGGTGTCCAATCAGCACAGCCTATTTCCGCATTAGTTCGTGTGTGCTCGACAGCTTGTGCTCAGAATGCTGCGGCTTCGCATCCTCGACGGCACGAGTATCCGTGTCGTGCTGCAACAAAGACGGTTGAATGGTAACAGCCCCCGCAGCCACTTCCACGTCGTTAATTTGAAGCTGACTCATGGCTTGGTGTACATGATTGATGTAGGGTGAGTTCGCGTCAAGCAGCATCACATCGTGAAAGTGAAGTAGGGCTACAACCATTAGCACCTCGAGAATGTCATCACGCAAGCTGAACGATCAAGAAAAACCTTGTGTGGACGCGAAGAGCAGACACTGGAGGGCGGAAATACGGTGCAGTTCCACGGCACCGGAGCACTGAAGGTTTGGTAACTTGAACTTTGCTTTCGCATCCCATCCAGCTGGCGTTTTTCCAACCTGTTGATCCTCATGTGTTGTGCTAACAATGTAGCTGAAAGCCTTACTTACTGCCGTCATGCTCCAGCCGCCCCTATCCAGGACCCAAGGCGTGCTGATACTGGTGCTACTGTTTGCGCTTTGGGCCGCACCTCTCCGGAACCAATGAGAAGATAAATCCTTCGTCAACACAGCACCATCTTTCACACAGATAGCACTCCACTTCTGGAGAAGGCAATTCACGTACGCGGGAATTTCTGGGACAGCCACAGGTTTAGCTCTTGCCTTTTCGTTCTGACTGCTTACACCCGGACATGGACAGGTCTGCGCTTGAGCGTCAAGCAGCTCGCAAAGCGGCGTCTCGTATTGGGAAATTGTTTTACCTGAGGTTATTGTGATCCAGCAAATATTCACTTGGCGACTACTGCATGATTGTGGCGACAGCAAGAGTATGTATAGGTCAGGAGGAAAAATCGTCAGGGTCGTGATATAATGAAGCACCTGGGTTTGCTGCCGATTTCAACCGCTGAAAGCTAATGAACAAACAGCCTCCTGCATACAAATACAACATACTATTAGTATCTTTCTCTTTAAAATAAGTATCGAAAAGCTCATACCTGGATAAACCGCAACGTGATTCTTTGTCACACCGAGGGTGTCGGAGGAGCGACCGAGCAGATACCACAGCAGATTGAGCAACGCTACAGCCTTGAAATCGTCCGGCGACACGGATCCTTTGAGAATGACAGGACTGAGAGTACGAAGGTCATTTTTGGTGCATCGAGGTGCTTGCTGTGTGTAGTCAGTTTCGCGTTTGGCGCAGTACTTGTCGAGAATCGATGCAATGTTTGTAGACGCCGACCGTAAACCGCATTTAGAGCCGGGAATGTCTCCAAAAGATGGTTCTTTACATTGCCAAAATAGCTAGCAACTGCGTTCATGGACAGCGGCGAGCCCTTCGAGGTTTCTTTAAACGCTAGGTACATATCAAACTTATCGAGAACACTGTAAAGCATTTGCCCAGACGAATCTTTACCTAAAAACGGCAGATGGCCTCCATAGTAAGCTTCTCTGCAGCTGCAAAACGCTCGAACGCGTTGAAACGCTGTCAGTTGCTGACGGTTGATTGGTTCTCATGAAGCTGAACTCTATGCTTATTGGAAAATGTCTATTGACAAATTGTACTGCAAATTCTAAATGTCCGAATGGACACGAAAGTCTACCATACTGTTGAGTGCGCCGAGTAATGAGCTCGCGAAATAACTTTCTTCCAAAACAAACACCAAATCGAAAAAAAATATTTTTGAGATCGTCTTTGTTTACGCCCACTAATTGATCTCTAAGTCGGGTTTTGGGGTTTGAGGCGGATTGCAAAACTCGATTTTACGAAAAACAGCCGCTAAGTTCTGTTCTTGTTCCCTACCCGTTATCTCGAAAACTTTGCACGGGGTTTGACTCGGTCTGACCGCTTTAACCGCAGTCGCTGTCAGCAACAACAAGGTGGGCCTAGTTTTTGACAGACCAATTCTGAGCGTTTGTACTCAGACTATTTCTGAGCAGACTAATTCTGAATGTAGACTAAACCAGCACTCACACTCTAGATAATCACTGGAGGCACTGGACATGTACTGGGCAGGGGTCCGTAAAAACCAATGGTATGGCCATTGGAATGACCATAGTTTATGACAATAATGAATGGGAGAAGGAAAAATGGATTACGCCATAGTGCCAATACAAAAATCAAGAGAAAATATCAGGGTCCTGAAGACCATTCGATTGATGCAACTGCTGGGGTGTTCTCCAACATCATTCTTCAATTCTCCTTCTTGAACACCAGATCCTCCTCCTAGTCAAGCTTTAAATGTCATTCTCTGCTTCTAACAATGACGTAGTCCACGCACTCTACAAGCAACAGGACGCTACAACCTGGAAGTGCAAGCTGTGTTCGAACACGTTTTGCCAACCAGTCGGCAAGGGCTACACGAATCTGGTTGACCTTTTGCTGCGCAAACACGGCCAGAAGGCGACCGATGAGTGTTTTCAGCAAGTTCAGCGAGAAGGCGTCCAAGCCTGTGTGTTCATAAAGGTTGATCCGGCAGAGCGAGAAGCTCATGATTGGACCGAGTAGGTTGTGATGGAGAATCGTGAGTTGCGCTTCTGTGAACAAGCACTAGTACGAAAGAATACCAAGTTGTCCCCTCTATCCGCGAAGACGCTGTTACTATACATGGAGTTCCTGTCAGATGATGTTCGAGACATCATTATCGCGGAGCTTAAAGGCAAGAGAGTTGGTCTCGCCTTTGACGCTTGGTCTGCCTTTGGATACCACTTCGTTGCGGTGATAGCCATCGTAGCGCTGCCCGTTACGGCGTCGAACGTAAAGAGCAAGCGCAGCACGTGCAGCCAGTGGAAGAGGAAGCCTTCACGACGCCTCCTCCCCCTCCAACCCGCCGACAGTTTCTACTGAGTTTTCAGCCTATTGACCCAAAGCATTTCGACCGAGCAAGAAAATTTTCGATGCTGATGCAATAATTGAGCTCTTTGACGAAGCTCTGGACAAATATGAGATTGACAGCACACAGCTGTGCTTTATTATCGGGCACAACGCCAGTGTCAATGGCAGCATCGGGCGCTAGATCAAGCTACCTCTCATAGGGTGTGCCAGCCACAGACTAAACCTTGCTGTACAGAGTCATATGGCTCTGTATGGCAAGGAAGTGGAGAAGGTGGCCACCCTGATGCAGCACTTGCGGACATCAAAGCAGAAAGCAGTCTTGAGAAAGATGGGGTGTTCTATGCCTGTGGTTAAGAATACGACCCGTTGGTCGAGCTCTTACCTGATGATCAATCGCTACCTCGAGATGGCGGAGCACCTCGACGACATGGACATGGATTTAACGGCACTTCTTCCAACACCCCGAGAAAAAATCAAGATCAAGTCTCTTTTTGAAGATTTGAGAAAGTTTCAGTCTGTTAACATGGAGCTGCAGCATTCTGATGGTGTTCAACTGAAAGACGTACGTATTCTGTTCGACGAACTACTTGAAACGTTCGAGGAGGATGGAACGTGCGCGAAGCATCTACCTACGACAGCGAAGGTAGTGGCCTCGCCTGCATTCGGAGACGGCATCGTAAAAGTATATAGTGTCCTCGAGAATGATCTCACGCCAGGTGAACGGAGACTGTTAGTGGCTTTTGAGAAACCTACAGTCGCCCCATTTGTGGCGAGTGCCAGCAGGAAGAAAAAGATGAGCTTTGCTCAAGTTGCTCTACAAGAAAAGCAAGCAGTGTGTGAATCCAAGTACGTCAACTTAGCGTGGATACCACCTACATCGGATGATGTTGAACGTCTCTTTTCTCAAGCCGGGCAAATATACAACGAACAGCGTCAAGGAATGCTGCCAGCCAACCTGGAACTGCTGCTATTTCTCCGGTTCAACCGCTCGTTGTGGGATGAAGTTGCGGTTGCGCGTGTTTTGAGGGCCAGAAGTGATTCGATGTTAGATGTATGTGATTGCCGTCAGTTCGGAAAGTGAGATGGTTTCAAGCCATCTCCTCCGTCACATCCCTCAGCTTATCTTGGGCTTTGGACCACGCTGGCTTCTTTCCTATTCTGTGCCAGTCAGTGGCCATCCATCCTTTTTGACATTATATTAGCCAATAGGATCCTTGAACTTCTCCTTATTATCCATTTCAACTGCATCAATACAATACTTTAGATATTACAGCGTAACATTCGAGAAAGCGTAAACGACAGCAGACACTCTATGAAGGGGGAATAGGTTTGTAGATGATGATTCATTCATATTAGGAATCAATGATACTATCTATGAGATTTATACATGATGGGCTATGGCCCCATAATGGATGGAAGTGACTTTTGGACCCTTACATACATAGTCCATAACCATTTGCGACCCCCTGGTACTCGGTGTTCGCTATTCTCGACCACGTCCACGTGAAGAAGAAGAAGAAGTTTGGCATGCTTGGCTCCATATACATATTGAAGGCGATAATCCTAATCTTAGGGAACTGCTTCCCAACCAGCGCTATACTCTCGGTATGCTACCTTTTCTTCTAATCTAAGATGGATTCTTTCATGTCGGATATATTAATTAAAGCAATCCCGTAGCGGCTCTTCAAACAAACTGAGTGGGTGTTCAATCTGCGGCAGGGTCTGCCCGAATTAGGCTGAATCAGAGTCTGGTCTCTCTCTCGAGAAAAGCCATCAGGCTGGCTGGTCTTACATACCTTTCAGTTGTTCGCAATTTGCACGACGCTCGTTCGTCTAATCGTTTCCTCTTTTTTCCCACGTTCCCTTCTCTCCTGTTAAATACGACTGTCAGACCTGTGCGTGTGTTTGTCTATCTATCTATTTTTTAAATATTGTAAAACCCGACTGGTGATATTGTGTTGTACATGTAAACGTAGTCAGAGTCTGACTCTGATTCATGTCCCCAGGGGGGCATGAATTACAGTCGTACTCCTTTGGGGTAAAGAGGCTTAATGTACTCCATAGACATGTTTAGGATTCTTACTACACACTAACTAACTGATAGTGATGTTTGCAAACATGTTCGTCTGTTTGTGCTTCTGAAATTCTAGGCAAGTCGCTTCATGATTTCACCGTCCGATTGTCCATGCGAGTCTTCTTCCAGTAAGATAGATTAGCGCCAATTATAATGTATTTTAACAGATTTATTAAATAAATATGTTTGGTTTATTATGACGCCTACGTTGTCGGCTTTGCTGTGTTTCTGGCTCTCACTATACAGTTCTAGCTCGGCCTGAGGGCTAATGATTTGGATTTTAAACAACTTATCAGCCTTCAGTTGACAACCTAACTCCACCAACATGTTAGCTAAATTCGCAATTCACTAACAAACAGTTTACAAACAGGAATGTTAGCAGTACAGTTGATGTTTGTGCGAACACTAGTATTAATACACCTTGAACTTTCAAATGAGCATTTGGTACATTTTCTGCTCACCATGCCCCGTGCAGAACTGTACCAGGTACATGTATTTGAGATCTCATACATATATAACAGAGATATCTCTTGCTACATACCTCCTCTTCGTCAATCAGAGAACTTACAGCTATAATATATAGCGTATAACCAAGGCAAAATTAGCATAGACGACACTCTTCCTTACAAATATTAAGATACACTTTTTTATTCCAGCCAAGTCTGGAGAAAATAGGTCCACAATTGCTGTACGTATATCGCAACAACTTTAAAAATATGGGGTACAGTATGAAGTACCGAGATCTCAAATACGGGTACCTACTGTAGTGCTTTGGCGAAACGCATGGCTTTGTCTTGATGACGCACAGGCATCTGCGTGATTACGAGCACATCAATTTCGCCGATATCGGTAAGCAAAACACCGATGGGAAGAAGAGAGAAATAGCAGGTGCTTCGTTTTAAGATGATCTAGACTATCTAGTAGTCGGATAATAACTAGAATGTCTCTTTCCTTATGGGTACTTCGTTTTTCGGTGAACTTGCGGTGAATTGATGTGCTTATGGGAATACCGCATTGCTATTAGCATTCGACACCCTAAACCCTAAACACAAATCTAATTAGTGCTTGACCAATGACAAGATTCAGTCGAACAAATCCTTCTCTCTGATTGGATGTTTTGTCGGATACTAGATGCTATCGGATACAGTACTGTAGAAGTACTACCAGTAAACGGTATGCGTACTGTAATGCATCGGTTTCCTTCGTTGTGGCATTCATCTAATAAGTGCACGAAACAAACCAGTTTTGTTAGTGTATTTTAGCTCACAATCCTTGGTCAGAGTTGCGTACTTTGAAATACCTGACGCAAGCACACCCTTCCCACAGCTTGTTAATAAATAAGATTAAATAGACTTCCTTCTTATCTCTGTCTGCAACTTTTGCCAACCAGCCTGGAAATGACCAAATCGCCGTATACGCACCCAGTCTTATTATGGGGTTAATTTAACGCATGCACAGTGTCCCGAAAAAAAGGACTTTAACGAAAGTACCAGTCGTACGTAAAATACGTAGACGTGCGAATTTTTTTTTATCACCTCTAATCAAACGTAGGAAGCAGACAATTTGACGCCGCGTAACCTTAAATTCCCTCAAGAAGAGAGGTTACATATGTGAAGGTTACATTTGTGTGCTGCAGGCAGGTTTCGTGGCTGGCTTTGCGTAGGTGTAGCCCAAGAAGGGTGTTAGCTGCTTATGGGACCGCCACCGCAGAGAGATACAGACGCATCATTTGCAATTACAGCAGTCGCGTTACATGCAGTTATTTAATTTACGTTTTTGCAATAGGGCTGGAGCCAAACTAAGCAATTTGGCAAAATTGGGCGTGGCCAGGTTGGCCATTAACGGAGATGTAGCAATGTGAGGCCAACAAGATACAAGCTACCAGTATTATGTTTTGGGGCCATTAAGGCTTTACTAGAGCGAAGAGGCTGGCAAGTTACAGCAATACTAGCAGAGTTAGCTTCCGTTGCCCCCAAACAATCTGGTCTGATTTCTCATGTCAGTATTTTAATCTTTTAAAAAATAGTTAAAAATTGAGCGTCCTTAATTTAGATCTTCACAAGGACAGCAGGTTTGTTGTAAAAGTTGCAGACAGCCGGGAACAAGAAACACGTCTGTCTGTACCTCCTACTGTATTAGTACTTTCACAACGTGACACGATTGTTGCAACAGATGTATGCTACTGTATCGAGCACCAAGCACAAAATCTTGCGGCAACAAGGTAGCCGACAGTGCTGCGAAGACTTCCTTCCAGAACGACGTGAGTGGATTACGACGGAACATACTTTTTTCCTAGGATCTATGGACGTACATGTATAACCGCGTCATAAAGCGCTACCGGTACCTACATGCACAGTGTTCGCTCTAACCGACCTCGCTCGAACCGACCTGTCTCCTTAGCAACAACAAAAAACGTAATCACTTGGATCATTTCAAGCTCGTCTTCTTTGACCAGATTACATGTATTAATACAGTGATAGTCAATAAAAACACTTTAATTAACGGTTAAAACAATGTTGATGCCACGGCTCCACGATGTGCAGACTGCACCGTGCAGTCCACACACATTCGTACACATGATACAGTACCAGCATTGCCCATCACTTGACTGCGATTATCGATATCAGGGGATAGATGGTCACGATGAGCGTTTTTCGATAATGAGGGTGCACAGTGTACGTAAGCAGAACCAGAACTCCGTTGCTGGCAGTACGCAGCGCTTTTCAGCTGGGAGAAGGCGCAAGAAGTGCTTTTTATAATGTCGGGGACGGCTGCGCCACGCCATGCAGTTGGACCTTAATCAAATTATTAGGATCTACGACATCATGATACTATCCTGGCATTTGAAGAAACTGGACGTATGGTATCACGAGCAGTTACCTATCATGGACACCTACACTGTGCTGCGTCCTTCATTTCCGAATTGGCATCCAAGTTTCGAGCATCTGCTAAGCTCATTTTACGCTCCGGCCTAATTCACTATATACCATGCGTGCCAGCTTGTTCCTGTTCCTGGTCGTTGCTACTATCGCCGTCAGTCTCGCAGTTGCTACCGATGGAGACAATACATCTCGCCGGTTGAAGGGTGCTCAGACGTCCTCGGTAGAAGAGGAGCCACTTAGCGCTCAGGATGAAGAGAGAAACTGGCAAAACCTCGCTACCAAGTTCAAGGCGGGACAGCTTGATGACGCCCTTGCGAAGATGAAGGGTGGCCAACTTGACGACGCCGTCGCTGCCGCTGGCGGAAATAAGTTGCAGCAAGCGCTTGAAAAGGTGAAAGCACAGAAGGCCTTGCAGAATGTGGAGAAAGTTGCCGAGACGGCTACCACGGGCAAGAGCAAGTGGCAATCTGGGCTCGAAAGCTTAAAGCCAACAACTTCAAGAACATCGATGACATCAAGGCTCCCGTCGCCGATCAAAACAGGTGGCAAGCTGCTGTCGCTAAGATCCAGGCCGGCAATCTTTCGAACCTTGACACTACTAACAACAAGTGGCAGAGTGCCTTCAACAAGCTCAAGGCGTCTGGCCAACTCAAGAATGTCGACGAAACGCAAGTCGCGAAATTCACGGAGGGCGTGGCCAAGGAGATTGCGAAGAACCCCGAGAAGTCGGGCAAGTTCGGGAAAATTATGCAGTTCGTGTTTGGTGCTACGCTTACGGGGCTGATCGTCTATGGTATCAACGCCATGGTTACTAAGTAGATGGCAAAATTCTCTGAGTCTTCAGTATATGTGAGGTTAGTTAAAACTCTTTGGAGAGCTTCGTGCAGCAACTGCCTGAAACACTCCGTGAGTGCCCGGATATAGAACCAATCAGCTTTACAGTACCTGTCGGGTTCGTTTCTTTTCGATTTCATATTTTCATGAACGTTTGATTCCTCTTTCTTGTTGAGCTCCTATCGTTTTAGCGCTCCACTTTAGGCTGGCCCAAACGCCTGCTTAATTGAAATAGTTGTTGAGCACGATACCATCTCGGCCAAAGTGCAGTGAACACATACAGTAGATCCATAAAAACGCTAGATTAATCGTCTAAATTGTAATAAAAAGTTTTTAGATTTTGGCTACTTGTTTTTAGTCCAGCCTAAGTAAGTAGCCCAATATTGGGGTCTTCAGAAAATAACGCACATCACAAAAAGGAGAACACCTCAGAAGGAAGGAAATGAGTAAATTGCCTGACTGGGTTATCCGACTACACAAGGTATATCCCCGACCATGAATACAATGGGCTTAGCCGACGGTCTTGGCAACACTGTCTCGGGATTAATTGTACCGCGTCCTGGAAACACCGGGGCATTTCCAGGCGGATGGTCGCTGAGCTCGGTCACGATGAAGCGGGTGGGTGCTCCTGACATGACTACATGTGCGTGGTTGAGTGTACCATTCTTCGGATACAGGCACACTGTCTTCGTTTGAGGGAGATACCCTTTGCACTGGGGATGCGCTGACTGAGTTAACCGAGGACGGATGACATGAGGCCATCGAGAGACAACACAAGGCAAGCATGGTGAGGGTGCCACGCCGAGGACAGGTGGCATGCCTGGGACGTCAAGGTGGTAGAGCGAGGGGTGTTAATTTATGAGAATTTGGAAGCGTGCCGACGAACGCTCCCTCCTCTCACTCGTACATTTTCCCTGCCTTAAGTCGAAGAAGACAAAACAAGTGTATTTGCCCTCTTAACCTTCAAGACTCCAACTTCTACCTATCAGTCAAGCTACACCTCCTAAGCCCTTTTCTCTGAACAACTCGTAGATTGCTCGACCCCGACAAAGGGAGAGTACGGGACATAATATCGAGTCCTAGACACAGCGCCTTGCCGAGTCGAGGCCTTAGCGGCAGGGGTGCCCCCGCCCCCCTCGAGCAAGCTACGGGTTGTTTTGAGAGAAGGGCTTAGGAGGTTGGGCTTGACAGATAGGTAGAGGTTGGAGTCTTGAAGGTTAAGAGTGGAAAGGACTCTCAGACGCTGATCGGTGAGGCAGCTAGCGTGGCGACGCACTACTGTGAGATGATGTGGCGCGTATGGTGACCTATTGCAAGATACGCTAGCAGTGTGCGTACCAAGAAGGGATCAAGGAAAGTTTAATTTTTATCTGCTCTTGTAGATGTAAATGCCAACTAGCTTACTTGTCCAACTTGCCGGACCTTTAGAAACCTGGTATAGCTTCCATGGCGCGCAAAAGTTGTTTTTGCACGAAGGGCGGTGTCTTGGATAAAATGCCTCTGTTGATATCACAATCCGGGCTCTTGAGAGTGCGCACAATGCACGCAGTACCAAGGCCTTTACATCGTCGATGAACAGGAAACTATTCAAATATACAATTGCGGCATCACCGAAAGGTGGTCGAAGCGAGAGGCCGCCGTCTTTAGTACTTCCATGAAGAAGTAAACTGTTCTTACGAAGCGGCTGGACATTGGAAAATCGGCTGATAAGCTGACAGCCGAGACACCACAAGTCAGAGCGTAGTTCGACACCACTTCGTACCGGAGTCTGAAGCGCAAACTGCGCTGCAATATTCGCAATGCCGCAGCCAATAGCCAAAAAGATATCGTTGGCCCTAATGGGGCCACTGATTGTCAAGACATCAGCAAACACTCGAGGCAACAAATCTCCCACATTTTTTTGTGTGTTGCGCCAGCCTTTTGTCGGACATCAGCCTTGGTGACAGATCCAGATACAGTGCGGAGTAATCGATATCCTGCCTGGTCACCTAGCACTGTTGAATTCGGTCTCAGAGAGTTTGACATACTCGTACATACTCTAGTGGCTTGAAGAGAACACAGAGGGAACTTGGACAAGTCTTTGCCATGTGCACGCTTGAGTGTTTGGAGCTGCGTCTCGAGTCCTTAGGAGTCTTCTTGATCTGGTGCTTGGTCCGTTTTCGCGCAACGTCAGCCCACACGACACGTCTCTTCTGCTGTACGTATGGGGCGCTATTTGCACGAGCATCTTGTCGGCAGCGGCAGTGAGCGCCGGCAACATGGGGACTACTGAAATAAGATGATGGCAGGGGGTGGAAGACCAAAGGCTAAATACTCAATCCAAGCAAAAACAGTCTATAGTATAGTTAAGAGTTACGCGGGTTAAACGTTACAATGTTTTCGATACCGCATATAATATTCTAGACTATGTTTTCATTATGGAACTAAGTGATTTACACGGCTTCAGAGTGAAGGACACTCTTGAGAGAGGATAGTTCGATGTGGCTTTGGTTGACAACTCAAGGGAATCATCTCTTACTAGATACGCTGTCCCAGTACTGTATTGTCGCCGGCTCATACTACGACCTCCAAGGTGTCACGCTGCAGGTACACCGATAGAACGTGGCTACGATCGAGCACCACACATGCTGTGAGGATGCAACATGACTTTTGCGACGTTGAAGATCACGTAAGTGATCATAAAGCTATGTATCACTCATTTCAAACAAACCTAGCGTAGTTAGATTACATCATGAAGAATGCAGCGTGTTTCTTCTGGCTAAAGTATATGCATCGCCGATTGTCTACTAGTGTATCCTAAACCCTGCAATAACTCCAGTTCAAGAATCACCTCGTTTTTATTTCTATTTTTGTCGACATTAACCCTCAGAGAAAACATAAAGTACATCGTGAAAAAAAGGTTTTCCGAGTCGACTACAGATCTACCTGACGCACGACGGATCTAGCCACGTCACCAGTTGCCTCAATCCCTTCTTTCAATCTTGCTTTCAGCCGGAACAACTGCGACGGCTTTCGAAGTCGTCCTTTTGTAGAAAAACAGTTCTTGTGCTGGTAAAAACGATGGCATTTCTCCCAGCAAGCCCGGGTTGCTGGAGTACACATGTATGGCTCTGGGATGGTGTCGACATAACCTTTGCACATGCATACGCCGTGAATGACGCAATGGTCTGTGACCTCGGTTGGATATCTATCCTCCCACCGGCAGATAATACACTGTCGTCGCTTGCGATTCTTGTCGTTCAAGAACTGCTTTGATGCACCAGCAGTACAAGACTTCTTGGGACATTCGAAAGGTGAGCACACGATGTATGCGGTGCTAATTGGAGTATAGGGATGATGATCCGGTTGAGCTGTCCCGACACTTGAGTACAGTATTCTGGTATCGCTCGGAGCATCGGCCCCTTTCCCAGAAACAAGTTGGGTCACCAGCTCCATCATGAAGGTTCGATGTGTCACGATCGTTCAGTGGTGTGTATACCATTCTCCGTGTTAGGTAAGCATTACAACGGGCGACGTCAACCAGCGCCATTGTCATTTTATTATGCCATTTGGAATGAATGACCATCCGTAATAGAGAAACGAGCGCGAAGCTGATCTAACCGATCGGCCGCTTGCATATACGCGTTGTATTTTTTTTACGCACTTGGGTGCCTCGAAGTCTTGATGCTCACTTGCCACACGACGTCGAACGGTAGTTGCTTCTGATGCATCGGCATTGGACACGATGCTGATGATGATCCGATCACACCATGATGCCGCAAACAGTTGATGCTCTACAGAGACGCCTTGACGATACTCCTCTCTTGTACTCGTTTTCTTTTCTAGTTGCACATGCTTCAGAAAGTGCTTGCTTGAGTCTCGCGCCATTCCTCTTCCAAACAGGCCTTTCAACTTCAAAGCTTGAAGTAGCTGCATCGAAGTGTAGAAATTATCCGTGTTTACTACCCGCTTGGATTCATAAAATCGGGCGGACAACTTCTAATACAACCTGGTGGATCATTCAACCATCTGAAAGTTCTTTCCGAAGCGCTTCAGCTTCAGATTGATTCGTTACCCCTTCTAAGCGATCTTCAAGAACACTTTCGCAGTGAATTGTGTAGTTCACAGCTACCCAAGAAGTAGCGCAGCACATCATATGTAACTTGAAATGGTATTTTCCACCGGGTTTGCGAAGGTTGTAAACAATAAGGTGGCGGCCAAAATGAGAACAGCGAGCCACACTTGATTCATCCAGGGCCACATTCCTTCCCAAGTCAATGTACTTGCCTCCGGTGACTTTCGAGTCATTTAGAAGTGGGCGTTTTCTTGCAGCTGGATCGCGCAGCATATTCTCCATAGATACCTCACTGCGAAATGAGAATGCCTGGCGGAGAAGCTTAAATCGTCTGAGCGGTAATGTTCTCCAGATCGATACTTGAAACTCCAAAAATGTCTTCTTCGGTCTGGCGACCCCAGTAATTGGTATACTCACCTTTCACGGTGATCTCCATGTAAAAAAAATCCCCAAAAACGTCATAATCCCTTGCAGCTCAAAAGGTTTGCCAATTGTAATCTGATTGATTCTTGCGTATGCGTTGGTATCATGACGTACTTGCTGCCAGAAATATACTGGAAGGTAGGCCAAAATTTTTTTAGCTGACGCCGAGTACTCAAAAACATAGCTGTACTCGGCACGTAGCTTGGTTAAGTTGATCCATCCTCGCGTACAAACTGATTCTCTGACTCGTTCATCTCAGCGACGGAATCAAACCGCATGCTTTTGATAGTCTCAACCTCAGCCAGACTAGTCGGAAGCAATTGCTCGGCCTGATAGGGGATGGGGGCTTCCTCGAGCTCATCAAGGCTGTCTTTGATGGCTAGCCTCTCATCATCGGTGGGTCTGCCAATACGGGGTTGAAGGTGCCTCCATTAGTAGGTTGTAGTTAGCATGTCCCTTCTTACCAAACTAATCGAGATGTCTTCAGGCTGTGACTGAAACTGAGAATCGATCCATCGTACTTGGAAAAGAAGTGATGTCTGCTCGTTTGATGATGTTTACTGTTGATTTTGGCTTGATCCTCCTTTCCCTTTCTTTTTCGACGTGCTGCTGACTCGTCCAACTACGTAAGCTGTATCATCTTATTGTAGACTTTCGCACGCATTCCGTTGCTCTTTTGCTAGAACAGCGACTACACCGATCATTCTCGGCAGAATCGATATCAACCGTTGTGCACCGCAGTAGAGATGCAACATTCATCAGCGTATCAGCTGTATCACGTAACCTAAGAACCAATTGATTTTAACTATTCCACCGAATACATTTTGCGACAGCGAAGTTCTGAACGGACCTTCATCTTCGCAAGGATCGATTTCCTGAAGATAAAAAGCCTTCCAACAATGTTCACCAACAAAAACATCGAATGTTCCTGACCCTTCAAAGTTGATCCTCGGCGAATATAGCAGTAAAACGAGTCATAAGAGTTACGCGGTGGGGGCTTGGAGTAGCAGCCTTCGGTCCGAAGCTCTCTCTAGATTGCATTAAAGAGCGTGGAGTGGTCGTGGTTAGTCCTAGACGCTTCCTGCTTTCGACCTGACGATCGCGTTGAGAAAGTTCTATCTCGCTTTGTAGATACGTCTAGCGTTCCAGCCAAGGTACGCTTCCTTCGTGGCGCCATTGCGAGAAAAGCCGTTCGGCTATTCTGGGAATTGCCGTTGATGGGCGATTTTGAGGGTTACAACAGAGGGCTTCGCTATATCGTGACACTGATTAAATATCAAAGACTTAAAACTACACGATATATGTTACCTGTCACAAGTGATCATACTCATTTCAGGAGTGCATCGAGGTTCATAGAGTACATTCTTACACATAAATATAGCTATACCATGCATTATACAAGTCATTTACACGGTTCTTGTTTCCGTGACGGCCGAGTTTGTACGATAATGTAGTAGATGGAATAAAAAGAAGGTTCGTGGACCGATACTCGCGGTAAAAGTCGCTCTTGGCTAATTACACATTTCTGGAAGAAGACTGGTTATTTGTTCTATTTCTTGGCGCTTGTGTCCCTCTGATTTGTTAACCACTGTTACATCCTGGTTGCGGGGGTTTTACGTCTTAGCCGAAAAATTGACATATGGGTGCGTTAGTCAAAGCTATGAACTACGCTACTAGCTCAAAGTGCATCATGTTTTGTTTAGGTCTGGGGGTAGTACTTCACGTAGGAGGCCGAATGCTGAATACATGTATCAAGAAGTAGTATTCGAGTTTTCCAGGAGTTCGATAGGCACTAATATAAAAAAGAAGCTTCGTAATATCGTATTACGTCTAACCGTCAGCAAAATAAAGAAATATAACTTCAGCTTAGATTCTGGCAAGGACGAAAAGGTAACCAAGACACACATGTACTGCCTAATCCACTTGCATTCAGTTGACTAGGAAATATGCGTGTGTTAAGCAAGCTAGTAGAAGGTTAGGTGGTTAGAGACTGTGTTGCCAATCGCACAATCATCTAAGCTCGCAAAAACGATATGTGTGTGCGAATGAATTGTTGCAATAGCGAATAATCGATTGAAATATCATGTTACTGCAATGCAAATTTTCGTTAGAAAACATCACAGATTTTTATCTAATCACAATCATTTTTTTGATAATATTTAATATTAAATAGCAAGGTACAAGGATATATGTGTATTTCAGTACGAATCGTAACATGAGCCAAGTCATCCATTCCGATACCATTCAACATTGATAAAGCTACAAAGATAATCCTGGTAGGTCCAGTTATTCATCTGTTTGATTGAAGTGCAAAATATTTGCGGCTTTATGCGCATATGGAGGGAGTGGTGGTACTGGGGTACTGTACATTCTCCTCTGCCAAGTTTGCCTCCAGCGGCAATTCCAGTTTAGAATTACTCATGGAGCCTCATCGTGCTCCAAACCTATTTCATACTAGTAGTGTAGTTATGACTAGTCGCTGGAATAGCGCTATCAACAGTCGACTTTAATCTCGAAATTCACAGTAGTGCAATTAAACACCGATGCCCCACAATACCAACGAGCCATCCCTTTAAAATAGTATCAAGGGGAGCCGTATTTTGCTAGAAAAGAAAAAAGAATGAATGTCGTGGAATTGATAAATAAAACTTTCGAAATTGCAAAGTGGAGCGTCTCTGAGGTAAAACCCGGCTACGCTAACGGCAAGCCCATGCGATACCTGTAAACAAACATTCGGCAAAACTCTGCGTACGTCGCAAGTTTAGGTGGTGCGTTGACTGCAGAGCTCGCAATCGGGTACCCGAAACAATCGGGTAATATTCCTACCCGGACCGGGTATACCGCTCGGGTACCCGCTTTAAGAAAAGAAGTAAACAAATTGTGCTGTCCTGCGTCCTGAGTTGCTGTCGCACCATTTCCAATTTTAACATAGCATCGATAAAGTCCAGCAGCATTTAGGGAGTCAGAACTATGGATGGCTACAAGTTTTATACTACATTATACTAATATTATTGAGTGGAACTAGACGAAAATATAAACTCATTACGCAAAAATACCCCTTATATATCTCAAAGGGAGTGTTCTGAAGCCGAGCTGAACACATTCTACAGTAGAGCCAAACAAATTCGCAATGCAATGCCCCTGGCGCCGATTCGGGTGTTCAGGTGGGTGCGGGTACCCGAATTCGACTAGAACGTTGTCACGGGCGGGGCGGGTAACCCCATGAGCGCCGATTGCGCGCTCTGGTTGCCTGTACGGGTTGACGCTTCGTTGGCATGACTTGCACAAAGTATCTTCTTACTGATAGCTTGAAACTCCCCCATCCGCAATGAAGTTGTTAATGGGCAAAAGCGATACACGGAAATACGTGTAGTAAACTACCTGTAGCAGTGGCGAGTGAGGATGAATGCTGTTCATAAACACAGATCAGCGAATCGTGTGGATTTCTTTCCACTGATATTTTTTTAATGAGAGTGGATGGTTAAAGCGGTTGGAGGACCCATTTAAATCAACTTCATGTAATAGTAGTCAGAATCATCTTTTTTTCTGAACATTTCGTGGCGATGGAGATAAGAAGACGGGGTCAATGTTTTCGTTTTTGCACCGGATTCGATTATCAAATCCCGGAGTGAACACAGAAGGAAGGCCTTTGGACTCACTCTGAAGGCAGGACAGGTAAACCGGGAAGCGTCCCTCTGGTGTTAACCAGCTGCAGCAGCAAAGAAGATCGACAACTGTATCTGTAGGCATCTCGATGAATACTGTCAGTTCAATATTGCACCAACTTTTATCTTACTGATTCATTTTGGGGAGCACCGATGTCCGGATTCCCGTCAAACGCCTCAATTGAAGATATTTCTACTTTCTTTGCTTCGAAAAATAGAACAAGACATATCTACTGACTTGCTCCCGTTAAATCCAACCAGTAATTTGTCTTTTTCGACCGAAGCATCTGATATGTGTGCGGCCTGGTATGCCTAATTTGCTAGTAGTTGGAAGTGAAGATCAGGAGCGCTAGGTAGTTTAATTAGCAATATACGAAACACCTAGATCTTCGAAGACGTAGTCATGAGTCATGATTAGCGGTTGTATTTTCCTAATAATTGATGTGCTGTACTGGATTCAGGATTCAGTGGCTTTGCGTGCTAAAATTATCATTGAATTTGGAATTGTTCAATTTAAACTACATCGAGTCGACAAAATGGATGTATCGGCCAACTTTCTGTCGCTCTGCAAGTACACTCCCGAGCTACTAGAGACTGTCTTGTACGTGCTAATAAACACGCCATTGAATTGGAATGCCCTTATGCCTATGCTTTTACCACAGAACACAGCCATTCAGACACTCTAGTAACCATACTTAGTAGGAAGGTAAGGAAATCATTCGATCTACACAAATTTAGACGTATTTCGAAGAGATAGATATTAAGCAAGTGTAATTTCCACAGAATAATGAGGGCGAACTGACTGCTAAGAGCTTGGAACTAGTACAACAACCTCGTTACCTTCGGAAGTCCATTGTATCCGGGTCTGTTACATTTGTTTTTGATTTCACTCGTAGCATTCTGGAGTAGCTCGATCCCACACATGCTGAAGAAGCTTTATATATTTACTAACGTTCCTCTGATCTTTTCTACGCCGGATAAAACGCATTGACTACAATTGGCACGCTGAATATCAGCGTCAAAAGCACTGTTGCGACGATGATCTCTTTCTTAATAACTGGATTCTCTTTAAAGAATTCATCCAGACGCTGGCGTTTCAGTCGAAACGTCTCCAAATTCTTAGCGAAGCTCGGATTCTTCTGAAACGCAGCCTTGATTTTGCTGAAACCTGGGATTTTCTGCAGAGCCCCGCTTAGTAGTCTCTCTTCGTGACGAGAATCCGCAGCAGTAGTGGTTGTCAGGCTTCCCTTGAGATAGCGGAGAGTTGAGACGCTGTTCGCGAGCTTGATGTCGGTGTTCGTCTGGACGACGACGTTAGGTTCCGCAGCGATGCTATCCCACGCCACTAAGACAACCACGAGGAGGGCTAGGACGAAGCTTGAACGCATGATACTTATCGGCAAGTCCGGCACGTCGTATTAGCGAAGCGAACGTAGTTGGAGGCCAAATACAGAATGAACGGCGTGGACATGCTTTGAAGGGATGAACCATGTGACCCAGTACCAGGCCAGGAAGACCAGGACCAGGACATTCCGTCTCTAGCAACTCCCTCCTGTGCATTTTCCGTACTGTCACCGCGGTTCTGCTCTATCAAATCCTAAGGGTTCTCCACTGTTTCAAACCACAATTAGGCATATGAGCTAGGGCACCTCCTACACGTCATATAGAGTGCAGCCAATTAGGTTCCATTCCATCTTCGCGTCTGCAACGCACAATCCCGCTTGGAAAACATATGAGACCTGATCGAGCACTTCAAAAATGTACGGTGGGCAATAGAGCGCTTAGGGGGAAAGACAAAAATACGCCGTATCCAGACAATCCTCTGGACCGTGATATCCCAAATAGTGATACACTCTAGACAGGGATAAAAGGTGGTTTCCCCATGATCTACGGTTTACAAAATCAAGTCAAATATCCCTCTATCCTCTCGTTAGTGGCAAGTGTTTTGAAAAACTGGTTTATCACTATTCATAGGTGGTTAACTATGGAAATGAACCGAATGAAGAAGGACGGCAAATGAAGTTCAGCATTGACTTTTACTGCTTGCGTCCTAACTCCTCTCAAAATTCTCGCTGCATTGACCGAAGCCCAATAACCCCTCTGGAAGAGACCCCCATCGTATCGGCGCTGATGAATAGCTGCGTCATCCACTTCAGGCGCTCCTTCAGCTCTTCCGCAGAGAGATTTTCCGACGTTGGCGTGGAATCAGCTGCATCTTCGTCGCCCTCCCCGGTTGCGTCCACGCTACTCAGCTCGCTTCTAGCCTTGTATTCTGAATTGGTGTCAACGCGACAGAAGTCCTCGTCCGTGGGGTATTCCATGAGGACGTTCTCCTCCGGCGGATTCAGCAGCTCGTCTACTGACATAGGATTGGACTCATGGAGGCGTGACATCATCGACGTGAGCTCCCATCGTCCTCATCCGACCCCGTATACTCGCACGTGTCGTAGTCTAGAAGCCTTGTTTTCTTCCAGCAGCTAGCGAAAGTGGTGATCATTCCAGCTCTCGATGCTCCAGAGCACCGATTAACGCACGTCCACATTGTAGAGTTTAGCTACGACTCTCAGTTCCATCGCGGGGTCAGCCTCGAGAGCATGCTGTACCTGTCGCCGTCGATAATGACGCTTGAAAACCGCAATAATCCCCACGTCGAGTGGTTGGCGTTTGCTAGTCGGGTTGGGCAGAAATTCAACTTCAAGGTGATCAGATTGTACCATCGGCCTGGTACACTCTGGATTGTGATAACTCCAGTTTGTGATAATTTGGAGAAGCTATCACGGTCGAGAGGATTGTCTGTAATTGAAAACGGACCCGTTATTTAACGTTTTCAACAATTGAACGTATTTTACATGCTAATACGTACTCGATGAGCTCTTGCTTGTTCAGTTGTATTTAAAAATAGAAAACGAGCTTTCCATCCTAAATCACGATTAAAAAATCGAAAGGGCTAACCCATTTTATATGTTAACCCTTACGGCATGACATCACGTCTTGAACATGGATCTCTCGTCACTGAATCTGTTCGTGGCTCCTTTAAATCAAGATTCTGGTGCGTATGCAGGACATCGAAAGGTAGCGTGGACGTTGATCCCGTTGATTTACATCGAGGATATCAGCATCGTGGGCAACTTTGCCGTGCCAAATTTAGAGTAGAACCCACAATATCCAGTGATAGAGTTTAAAAGGGTACATGTATCCCACCAGAATGTCAAAGCATTTACTTCGAGTATCATTCATATATGTACCAAAACGTTTTGCTCCTTACAGTCGCATATTAAGGTCATGTGCGAGCAATGCCTGCCTCTGCGGCGACCACCCTCTCTGCGTTGCATTGGCTACGTGAGTTAACATTACCATGCAGACCCGCACACATTCAATGTGTGTGTCGAAATTTTCGCATTGGCAGTGGCTCCTGGCCGCAACAGCTCCTCTAGCACAGACCAGGAACGGCCTGTGGAAGTTGTGCTCTGCTAGCAGTCCACAGAGCAGCCATAATGCTCAGGCCGTTTTTCTGCCAGCATATGAGAAGCTGACCCTCGCCAACAAACGTGAGCGCTGAGCATTCGTCACACTACCGACCAGATTCGTGAGCGCTGTGCTAACAGCGCTTGTAATTTATGTGTAGTTGAGGTTCTGTAAGTGTGGGACTCCTGGCCACCACAGCAGCAAGATATGTCCCCTGAAAGGGTGGGGCGGCTACTGCGGCGGGGAGGTGTGCCGACCAAGTAGATTTGGTTGGCAGTGAAAAGTGAAGTGGCGAACTGGTGGCTGCACATGTGACTGATTGAAGGTGACAGACTAATAATTACACCTTTTTTTTTAACTTTAAAAAGTAGAAAATACGTACATGTACCTGCACTGCCAGTCCTCTTTTCTAGTCTCATTGGGACAACGGTATCGGCAACTATTTTAATAGGGAACTGTAGTTTCTGGAGTTGGAGTAAGGACTATATGAACAAAAATCCGGATAAGCTAGAAATAGATTTCTTTGTGGATATTTTGGGTCTCCAACTTAACGCCAGTGGAGTTATCAAGGGGGTTGATAACTCCAAGGAGTCTATTTTTGGAACAACGCTGCGAAACCCTCGATTAGCTCCGTAACCCTCGAATAGCTCCTGAAACTATAGTTCTCTAATAGTAGCCGATGCCGTTGCCCCAATAATCGTATCTGTAGCCATCGCATAAACCCCCCCACGAATACTACTCGTTGTGCGATGGTGATACTGACAAAGACAATGGTTGGACTACTGCGGTGTGGCTACGGTCTGTTGGCTACGGCCAGTATTTTGTAAGAAAAAAAATCATCTTGAAGTTGTCGCAAGTGCTCTTAGAAATAGTAACCTCAATTTTTGACGCCAGTATATTGTGCTTCGATTATGATTAATATTACAACTTAATACGTGTACAATATTGTTTTATAATATTATTTTCATAAATACTATTGGTAGTACTATTATCACTTCGATTTTGGTTCAATCACATCGATCAAGGACAACGTCCCTTATTCTAATGATCCTCTCACCATTTTTCGTGCATTTGCTAGGTGACCATCGCGGCAAGTGGCCCTGCGGCAGAGCGCCCAGGTGTTTGATGGATGCGTCGGCGACATGGGAGGACCACTGGGGCAAATTGCTTTAGGTGCGTTGTTCACCGTCGCCTATATTTCGTGTTCTAATATTCCTCTGACCGCTCTACTTTGATGCCTTCGCAAGGTGATCATACCTCATCGGTGTTATGTGTATTTAAATAACGTTATAATTGTACATGGTAAACACATTAATATTTTTCAATGAAAACAAGCATGACAATCTAGAGCCGCGTCCTATGCCGAAAGGTTTTTGAGCGCGGCGCGATCATGTTAAATGTATTAGAGACTCTTTTGTGTTTGACCAAACGTCTGTACCAGATCCACTCACGATTCAACAGACACCACTACTTTACTCGGCGTGCCAGAACCGGCGATTCGGTGCTAGGGTATTTCTTTTCTCTCTCGCGTGGTGAATCACATTCAAATGGCGCGGACATGCTCTATGAATATGTGACTCGGACTTACCCAAGGCAGGGGAAAAGCGTCAATATTTAAGGTGCAAGAACTTTTTTTTAGGTATAGTAACCGGTTATTATTTATTTCTATCCCATATCAGTCACAGATGCCAAAAAGATTTTTTTTTTAAATCACTGTTTTTACACCGAAGATCAACTCGATGAAAATTTAGACCGATTCGCAGTTTCCGGTTGGTTTTTATGGTATTTCCGTGGAAAGCGAAAGTAGTAAAGTTGATCCACGTTTTTCTAAATATTTATATGTCACACTGATAGAGGGTACTATTTGACTACTTACTTGGACCCTGGACATACCGGTATTACAAAGTCACTATGTGCTGAAGTGTAGATGTATGAAGGTGATCAATGAAAAGTCATTTCGGTTGTGATGAAGAGCCTATACTGTACTTATAGAATTGAGTTACAAATAATCACAGCAAAGTATAATGTTTAGAAATCATGGCTCATTCCGCAAAATGCAAGGAACGAGGTAATGACGCACTAAATGAAGACTGGTTTTGCTAGGATCTGGACCACTGGGGTATCGAAAATTAAATAAATATTTCGAGAATACCAAGAAATGTTTGGGGGGGGGGTCGTCAAAACGCTTCATATGACGGTTTTTCTTGTCGTTCATATTACTATTTTGTGATATTTATGAAATTTACATTTACAGTATTTTTCCTGTGTCTCCGACGACGTCCCCTTCGTGCAGGGTTATGTTAACGACACCCCTTAATGCAGCTTGTACTTACCCTAGATTGCCGACTTCGCAAGGAGGGCTGATTTCGAGCCATACCTGGGGATAAAACCGGCCCGTGTTGGGACTTGTCCTCAAATGGAACGCTTGCACTGCTTGTCGAGGTAGCGAGCTCTGTAGTGTGCGATCAGGTAGGCAAACAAGATTTCAATTATAAATAAAAGCTATATGTATTGTTCACTTGTTGGTTTCCAGGTAAATTCACGACTGACCAGACTTACCACACTTCGCCGGTCCGCTCAACAGCACCACCTTCTCGCTGGATCCGCACGCCAGCGTTCTACAAGAGTATCGACTGCCTCCGACACCCCGTCCTTCTTCCTGAGCCTAGCAGCGCCCTTCACGCTCGGGCGATCCGCCATACCATCCATCCTTATCGCCATCCCCATCCTCGCGTCGACACCGTGCTGCCTTCGAAGCGACTGTTCCGGCCTTGGTCTGCGCAGGCTCTGGTCTACTATTGAGTCAAACTCCAAGTCTACCAGCTGAGGGGCATCACACCGAGTCTTAGGACTGAGTTGGGCGACGGGTCGCTCGCTTATCTCCCAGGATCTGATCTTCAAGGGCCGGGTCGCGTATCAGTTCTGAGGGGGAACTAGAATAACCGTACCCGAGACGGCGGCCACCGTTCCCACGCGGGATACCTTATCCGCGCGCATAGTTACCAGTTCTTGCTAGATCTCGCTCGATCTAGGCCTCTGTCGGCTTTTTTGTTTGGATCGCGGCAGGGTGACAAGAAATCACTCAAAGTAGCATTTATGTCGGTACCAAACAGGCCATGTAATGGGATTACATGGAAGAGTGCCTGTCACTCTTCAGGGGATCTGTGGTGTGGACACACCATGGCTACATGTCCTTAAAGCCAACCAATAGGATAACATCTAGGATACTCTATAGGTGACTTGCATTTAGTATGTAGATCGATTTAGAAACACCTATAAATACACTCAGTCTTAAATCTACCTAGTCTTGGTCAGTTGTCCCTTTAGGCCAGGGACTACTGAACTGTCGTTCACTGAGAGTTTGTATACTCTCGGAAGCTCTCACTTCCTCTGTGTCAGGTGCCGTGTGACCCGTCACAGGCTAGGACACCCGTCCCGAAATCGAAGCTCATTGACAACATCTAAACTCATATGATTGGCTAAAAATGTTTGAAGTTGCTCAAAGGTCCTCAAATCGAAGTTGCTTTACCGAGAGCTGTTCTGGTTCACGATGGGTGCTGCGCTGCGATCAATGTAAAGGGGACAGAGGTACCCGTAGCCCTTCTGGCTGCTGCCCCCCCCTCTCTCTCTCTCTCGGGACTACAAGCATACTGATGCGGCAGTATGGACTGGTGGGGGTGATTCTGATAGCTAGCTCTATCTGGAGCGTGGGGATAGGCGATTGGAACGGTGTGAGTGGGCCACAATAGTTCGAAATCGCCGCAGAAACAAGACTAGGTGCGACCAAAAATACATAATTACAGCACATCAAATGCACGTGACCAAAACAGGTTGGCTCCGCTTATCCTACGTTCACAGGGACCACTAATTCCGCTATGGCATCATTTGTTCATCTGCCCTTCATACAAACGAACAGTTCGTTTTCCAATGTGCAAGTATTGTAATAGAAGAACAACTACACTCCTGACCGATAATACATGCAGCGGCTACGGAGGCGATAAACATCTCACGTTTCTCATGTTTGTGACTGTGCGGCAACCGTAGCTATGTTTTCTGTGGAGCTGTACTAAGCTTACATGTTACATGTTAGCCTCCTGCTTTTCTTCTACATGATACATGTAGAAGAAAAGCAGGTGGCAAACCAGCGAGTAGACATAAAAGAAGTTAAACTTTCCTAGAAAGCTATGATTAAATATGGCATGTTAAAGGGATTCAATAGGCGACGGGAAGAATCACAGCTTTCAGCTCCGACATCCACTAAGTTTTCACTTATAAGATCCCTCGTCACACCGAACATCCAAATCTCATCTGCGCATGAATCTGAATATTAACTGTTGGAAGTAGATCTAAGGCTTTGTGTATTGCCAACTCAACTAAAAGCCGTATGTCTTAGCGTTGCTGTTGCGCTTCTGCCTCAACCTCTCGATACGCTTAGTGTCGCGTTTTATCAAAGCCGCTTTGATCTGCTTAAGCCCAGGGAGGTTTGAAATCTTGGGGAAACTGATCGAGCCGAAGAGTTGTTTGAATTTGGGGGTAGTTGCACCAACTCTCTCCTCGTCCACAGCGTCGAGATCGGTTGTCGTCTTGCTGCCTTTGAGATAGCGGTGGGCGCCACTTGGGCTGACGTTGGTCGCGAGGTTCGGGTTCTGAGCCGTATTATCAGCGGCCACGTCGGTGCTGCAGCAGAGCACGAATGCAACGGCCGCTAGCACTACGAACTGACTGAAACGCATGTGTGCAGATGGGCTCTTGTTCAGGTCTTGCGTTCGGAAGCCGATTGCAATATGAGCGCACGCCCGAGCACTGATCGTATGCCTCGTTTCAGTGAATACAGTCGTAGTGAAAGGCGATCAGCCTTCGAAGTGTGAGTGCAGCGGCAAGGCATGATCAACAACGAGATGGTGTTAGGATTCGAGCCCGTCTTTTTCAGTTATGTGATACTGGTAGCTTAATGTACTATTACACTGTACCTCCTTTTCAATTCATATTTTTACGGTACAAATGGCGCCCGGGTTGTTATTTTGCCCGCCTACAAAATAAGCGATAATATGTTTCTTTCTTAAAGTAGTACCAAATTTTGTAAAAGGAGCACTACTTCTGTGTCTCAACCAGTGTGGTTCATATATTTGTGGCACCTCCCCATCGCCTCATAGTTAAACTAAGCTTAAATTGGTGGACAAGTAATGGAAAGTTGCAGTGGAACGGAGTGGTACCGGTACTGCTTTGGACATAAACAGGTTTTGTGATCTGACTCGAATCCCAAAATTATCGCTTGACTTCAACTTATGTTTAGTAAGCTTACTGTTTGCTGACCTTTTCAAACATACCGTACAGTTCGTATTATGCCATTAGGGGGTTTCAATGTATTCATTAATGAGCTTCATTTTTGGGTAATTATTACTCTCATTTCTTGCTGTGTCTCATCCACTGTGCAACTTTGAACCGTGCGAAAGATGAAACGCCGGCCCTGTTTTTACCATTTTTTTACTTTGTAGCACACACCTACCTCGGGGTTTAGCACCCCCCATACGCCATCTCCGTGACCTGCGCCTGTAGTGCACAAGCCCTCCGACAGGGCAGAAGCTCTCTAGGATACAAGCTGCCGACACAAACCTACCGTATACAAGCCGCACTCTGTGATGCCGCACACAGTAAGACCGCTGGAGTCGCGTAGTAAGGCAGCTGGAGTCACGCAGCTAGCGCTCTCTACTATACAAGCTGCGCGCAGAAGTTCTCCGGTATACAAGCCGCACGCAGCCAGCTCGTATAAAAACCACACTCTCTGGCGTCGCACACAGTAAGGCCGTTGGAGTCACGAAGTACGGCCGCTGGAGCTACGCGCTAACCTCGATGGAGCCGCGCAGCACTAAAGGAAGCCGTAAATGCTCCGGTACCTTGAGCCACTCCACCATGTAGCTCTTTTGAACCAACGAGGTGTGCCCCCCCCCCCCCCCTCCCTTCTTTTGCCGCTCCATCTTACGAAGTGGCGTGGTGGAACGGAGTTGGCTACCATCACCAACCACTTATTTCGTAAAAATGTCGTAAAAAAGAAAAAATTAAAAAAATAATAATAATTTGCCCAACGAAGCGTCTCTCGAGGCCCATTTTTGGTCTCATCTTTGGCTCATCTTTGGACAAAAAATATCCTCATTAATGAGTACATTGATACCCCCTACTATATAAGGGGAGACAGTTGTTCAAAGAAAAAAATGGTGCTCGTTGGAATTGATGATTCGAATGCGCTCCCACAAACTCGGTAAGAGCGAACAGAAAATAGAAAATGCGGAGTGCTATTAAAAATAGATTTATTAATACGTTTCCAAGATTTATCCTAACATATCCGTAAAACTGCGTGGATACCAGATTCCGTCGTTGTCGTCCTTAAAGCTATCTAGAAACACAAGGAGTGTCTCTGGCTCTGTTCCTTCTAAGGCCTCTAAGTATCTTTCACGAGGCTTCTTGAGAATGCTCGTTCAGCTCTGTTATGTTTTTATGACAGTCCATTCCAGGTACTCTCTTAGAAAGAGCGTTCACTACTCGAATGAGAAGAGAGACTGTGCCAATACAGAACTGTACACACTTCTGTTGTTTTGAATTTCAAAGCCAGTACTGCTTTCAATTCCACAACCAACTGGCTTTGATTCGCAATGCTGCCAGGAATTAATCATGAATGTTGGCTCGTTCATGTACGATATTACGAGTAAAAAGTGCAGATTGTGAAGATACATATTCTGCTTTTTCACACTTTTGATTGGCTGAAAATGATAACATATGTCAGTACAATTGAGACATGTCCCGATGGGGTTGACTATTGTACTGGCCAAAATAGTTTCTACCAGGAATTCTAACATGGGTACATTTTTTATTGCTGCTCAGCTAATATTAGACGGATCAAGCCATACCGACCCTCAAACTCATGCTGAGCGTCCACTCTTTCGAATGCAGTTAGCTATTATCCACAAGTCGGCTAGAAAGATGGCAAGAGGCAAAAGACTTAGCGACGATGAGCGTGCTATGATTGTGAACGCCTACAAGTTCTTCTTAAAAGGGCGGCAGGAAGACGGTAGAGTGGGAGGACGAACACGCGAATTGGTTCATCAGTGTCTTGGGACACCTATCAGCACGGTTGCACTCATCTGGCGGGCCTACAAGACGCGTGAAGGCGCCGACACTTCCGAGGTAGGTGGTCATCTGCTTTATTAACGATAAATATCAGTTACCTGTCTAACCTTATATTGATATCGGTGTCAGGCACAGATGGCTGAGGAACGACGAGGCCGCCCTCGAAGTTATGAAGATGAAGACGTAGCACCAGCCGTACACAACTACGTTAATAAATGCAACATAGATCGACTGCCCATTACAGCACAAAGTGTTAGTGCAGAAGTGGAGAGGTGCACGTCCATAAAGATCTCTCGGCGGGCAATGAGTCGGCTTTTGCGTCGTTTAGGGTATCGCTACATCAAAGGCGAGAGTCGCCACGACATGGCTGACTCCGTGCAGAATGTTGCTTATCGAGCAACATATTTGCAGCTAAAGGTGGCCAACCGGGACCGAAACAACAATCCAATAAGACCCGAAGTATATCTGGACGAATCCTACGTAAATGTCAACCACGTTCGGGGAACAACGTGGTTGGAAGCCGATCGGAAGAGGTACGCAGCTAGCGGCAAAGGATCCAGGTAAGCTAGTGGTTAAAAAAACAAAAATTTAGGTCACGATCATGTCATATTAACTTTATAACTATTTTTTTAACAGAACATGTATCATTGTAGCCGGCATTTTATACCGCCAGGGAAATGCACTTCGTGGTCATTTCGTTGAGGAATCGTTTGAGAATTGGGTCGCGAGCAGGAAAGGCAGCGAGGGTGACTACCACGGAAATTTCGATGCACCTCAGTTCGAGTTCTGGTTTTCAGACTTGAGTATGAAATTGAGCATGTTACACGGACCATGTAATATTTACATGGATGGAGCCGCATATCACAAGCGCAATATTCTGCCGGCACCCAAGACGCGCTCAACACGGGCCGAGATATTACAGTGGCTGCGCAATCATGGTAAATGTCAATGAGAATTTAATTGTACGATACTAACTGTAGAACAGTGTGTATTGCTAGCTGTAGAGCATGACGAAAAAAAATTTAAACCACATCTGCTAGAGCTAGTCCGGGCACACAAACCGCCTCCCTTCTACAAGGCAGTTGCCATCGCTACTATGTATGGCCACTCCGTGTCGTACACACCTCCATACCACCCTGAATTACAGCCTATTGAGCTGATATGGGGAAACATGAAGGGCTGGATAGGTCGCAATCCAGCGAAGAATGTTAGCGAGCTGGAAGAAAAGGTGGAGGCGAGTAAAGGTCGTATCGTGTCTGAAGACTGGAAGAAGGCTTATAGAAGCATACAGAAGGAAGAGGACAAGTACTTGCAAGCTCTTGAAGACGATGAAATCGAGTGTGCAGATATAGAAGAAGTAAGTGACGACAATGATGCGGCCGATAGCCAAGAGGAGAACCTCTAAAATATTGTATTGATTAATCAACTGGGATTTGTAGTGTTATGATAATCAGATTGCTGTTGGCGGCTGCCTATCCTCCTTTTAACCTAAACACTTTATGTTTTGGCGTATGTTTTGCCAGTTGAGCCAATAGCAACTTCGTATTTTGACTGATGATTTGCTAGACCTTATTGAGCCCTTTCCCCAAACTTTTGAGCTTCCGAGAGACATTTTTCTAGCTTCCATTTCACCTATTTGGAGTCCGAATTCAGCAAATCTGACCGCAGAATCGGGTTCTACGGCTAAAGTTACCCCTTATATCTAACTATCGTATATGGAAAGTCACCATCTTCTAGGACTAAACTGAAGCCTAAGTTTGGTACCAACTATTCTGGCCAGTACAATATATGTAGGCCAGTTGTTAACTACGAAACTAAGAAGATACACGCCAGCCAATGCCAGCCAGCCATAGCATGTATATGTTTTGCAGTGTGAGGGCGAGATTGACGGTGAACTAGTCTAACTCTACGAACATGTTAGCTACATTTACAACACACTAGCAAACAGGCGTCTCAAGAATAGAATTGTTTGTGCGAACACTAGCTTTGAGTACTGGCAGGTCCCAATCAAGCTGTAAGCCTCGCGTTTGGACAAACGAGTTGGGTTCTGATATTAGTGTTACGAATTATACACCATTAGCACCCAGAAGCAAAACTGAGTGTCATCAAACAGGCTGATTTTTGTAGATGGAGATCGCTCCTGTGGTGACATGCTCGGATGTAAATGGAGTCGCCGCGTGCGACGATGGTGAAGGTACAGTATCGCACCTCGTTCTCACGGGGGGGGCTTATCGTGTGCAAACTCATCAATTTTCCACATCGAAATTGAGTCATATTTGATTAGAGGAGAGAAAAAATAGGGGTGTCATACTGTAGCCAGGGAACTATGTCAGCAAAGTAAAACTGGAAGGCGATTAGATATGAGCTTTTGATTTCCTTAGCAATACAAATCCAGTAAAAGGCTATTAGATATGAGATAAGACAGCTGTTAAGTATTCATGCATACAAATAAGGGGAACAGAGTCGGTGGATGTCCAATGGAATCAATTTTGATAGAATATTAAGTTTCTCGGCTACTAATTTGGCGAGCGGGATCTGTATTAATAGCAGTACTGGTACAGTACTGCTATAGTACCAGATAGTTTCTGCAAACGCCTATTGCACTCAGGGCGAGCTTCGCTTCAACCCCGCAAACCGGGTATGTTTTTATGGGCTAGCAACCTGTGGATGAATGCGCTCCCATAAAGAACGAACAGAAAATGCGGAATGCTAAATGTACGTACATGAGTTCCACCTAACCAATCCGTTCCCAGTAAACTGTTTTGTACTGTACTGTACCTGATTCTGGTCGGAGCATAACACGAGGCAAAAAAAGTGAGAGGGAGAAACTAAGGAGCGCCCGTTGCGGAGCGCCTATGCAGAAAACAAACTCAAATGTACAGTACTGTACTGCGAGAGATAGGGCACAGCCATAGATAGTGCATCATACAACTCACTTTAACTCGCGCGAGTTAAATTGAATCGGGCCTTAACTCACTCCAATCAACCCTTGACTCACTTTACCTCGCGCGACTTATTAATAAATAGAATATATTCGAGCCAGTTTGTATTGGCTCATCTAAGACGCCACTCATTTTAGTCGGACTTTGCACTCAAGCCACTATATATCGTCGATGCGCCACCTTCCTTCGGAAGAAGAAGCTCAAACTTGAATACACTTGTGGACCTGTGAACATGGATTCAAAATTTTTTTGTCAGAAAGCGAGCGGAGAGAAACGACGCAGGCGATTCACCTTAACTCGCGCGAGTTTAAGTGAGTCCCAGTATGATTCACTTCTGACAAAGCAGCCTGGACCTGAAGCCTGGTAGACTTTTGGGTATAATCAATTACTGCATGGACCACTGGTGTGCTGTAGCGATGAATTTAGTGTAAACCAGGTCAGTGTGTCTGAAAGACCAACTGCTTCCACAGCCAAAATTGCCAAAGCGCTTTCGCATTGAGGGCGCCGGCTGGGTCACACAGCTCGGCAGCTACAACTGTGGATTTTCACTCTGCTGTTTTTCGAAATGTGCATTTACGGGGAGCGGCCGTTAAAGTGAGTATTTGTAGGAAGTGTAGGAATCGAGCAGATGTTGTGAGTTGGATTGAACGCGTGCCAGACGCGTTTCGGCCCCCCACCGGGGCCTCGTCAGTGGCTTACCAATCTACAAGTGAGAACTAAACTATCCAACCTCTGACTTCCCAGGACCTAACACTATGCCTAGATCCCTTCTACATGTAGAACCTTCCATATGCCCTAGCATAGGATACTACTCTGGAGTCGATGTACGTGCACATATTGCACTTCCAACAGTATTAAACCTGCAATACAGTTCTTTCGTTAAAGGTATCTTGCCTCATTTTAACTTTAATGTAATCAAACACTTGAATGTAATCGCTTCGTTTCGATAAAGACAACTACAGCAAACAAGCAGTATGGATAACGATTAGATTTAATTTAACTCGCGCGAGTTAACAGTAAAAGGGAGAAAAATTCGCCCTTTTGCAAAGGTTCAACTGATTATATACCTTTTATTATAACATCGAAGAAACAGTATGATTCGTTGTGGTTGTCACATACTATAATCAAGTAAGATGCATGTTCAGATTGCATCATGATGTAATCTTCAATTATTTGTTACAAGTGATAGACAAAACGAGTACCGTGAATTTTTAAAAGGGCGGAAAATGCGACATTTTAGAAGTAAATTACTTCATTTTGTATAGTATAGTTTACATAGGAGGCTTGCGAAAAAGTGAAAGTGAGTTAAGGCCCGCTTCAATTTAACTCGCGCGAGTTAAGTATGATGCACTATCTATGGCAGTGCTGTATCAAGAATATGAGTGGCTAATATCATAGCCAATAGGAGGTAGTCTATAATTGAGTGTGGTTTAGTATGGTATAGTAATTCTCTATTGAATTAATAGTGGCAGATATAGAGCGGTTGTAGAAACTCCTAGAAGCTTCCATCTGCTTGCACTGCGGGGCCGGCACTTCTCGTTTTGCGCGCCCTCCCTCAAGCAACGCTTTCCTTCTGATATACTGGTAGCACTTGTTGGTCCGAGCAACCTGACGAAGAGAGCTCATGGCGATGAACGCCCAGCTCCACGCCGAGATCAATCGGCTGAATCAATAATGGCAGACCGCACGCGAGTGCCGACGAATCTGCCCAAGTTCACCGGCAAGAAGGGAGAGGACGTACGCGAATGGCTGGTCCAATTCGAGAACACCTGCCGCATCAATAACATCCCGATCGAGGACGCGAGCACGCGCCTCCCGGGAATCGCTGGGTCGGCGATGGAGAAGCCGGCCTCGGGGTGGCTTCTGCACTGGTCATCGACAACTCGAAGCGAGAAGTACACGTGGGGGATTTTCCGTGAGCATGTATCCAACACTTCGAGGCATCGAGCTACCAAGTTGTCCTGCGTGAGAAGCTTCAGCGACTAAAGCAAACGGCAGACATTGAAACGTACAACGGCGAGTACTCGGCTCTCATTTTCCGTGTCGAAGGGATGAGCATGATTGACCAGGTTCTCTGCTATGCAAACGGCCTCAATCCGCACACGCGTAACTATGTAAAGTTGGAGAACCCTGAAACGTTGAGCGACGCCATGGACTTAGCTGTCAAGTACGAGGTTTGTAATGGGCCACCCCATTACATAAGTAGGTAGATTTCATTACAAAATAGGTACAATAGTACACGATTAGCGTGTGCTGAGTTGTCATCATTCTCTTGGCTGATGAATGGGGATCCAGTCCCTTTTATTAGCCAATTAGGTAACGACGTGTATTCAAGCGGGCAGGGCTGCCACCCTAGTCCTAAATAAAAACAGAGTTGAATTTTCCACAAACCTAAGACTCGGTCTAACTATTGCGAGCTTCCTCTACATTATAGTGTAAGCAAGTAACGGAGTAAATACCTGGCCCATTATACCTGGTAGCACTTCGTTGACGACGCGAGCGAGCTCCAATCCCGCGAAGACAAGAAACGTGCTTCTGCTAACCAGACATCCGACCAAGACAGGCCGTCCAAGGCGAAACCATTCCGAGGAAGAGGTCGCTTGAAGCCGAAGTCGGATGCAAAACGGGCCGAGAGCCGTACCTGCCACTTCTGCAAGAAGTCAGGCCACGTCAAGGTCAACAGCTTTGCCTGGAAGAAACAACAAGGCACGCAGGAAACGAGCAACCCCGTCAATGAATGAGGGTCCTGACGTGGGCGGGAGCGTAACCAGAACTCCTAAGATTGAGAATATCAGCTTAAACTTTCTGTGTGAAAACCCTCTTGTCTACAAGGCACGCCCGTTGTTCTCGGTAAAAGGAGAGATCAACGTGAGCTGCCGGAGTTTTGCTACTCAGCGTATGCTGTTAGACTGCGGAGCTACCACGATCTACGTATCGCCACGCTGGTTCGAGGAGCACCAACTCCAGATGACGAAGTTCGACAACAAGAATATCCGAGTCAAACTAGGAGACAACCAGATCATCGAGACCGAACTAGAGGTCTTACCTATGCACATCATGGTGTCTGGTATACAAGATGCATACAAGTGTGTCGCTGTCGTGTGCACGATCCCCGACGAATTTGACTGCATCCCCGGAATCCCATTCTTTGAGGACGTGCAGCCACAGATCGATTGGAGACGTCGACGAATCGAAGGAACTGCAATCAAGACTCTGCGCTGGGAGCGAACAGGTGAGGCCTATGGGCCGATCGAGGAAGGTGGACCGGTGATTGCCTCCGGACTTCGGAGATCTGTCGAGGCGAAAGACCTTTCGGCGAAAATACCGATCCCTGTCGAGGCGCCGCGCTGGAAGCGGATGTGATGTCCCCGGCCGGACCTGCACGTGACGTAGCGCAAGAAAACTCCCCAGATGTAGTTTGCGAACAACAAGAAGACGCGCCAGCCGGCAAGGGTTCGGCTGCGAACGATGACGGAACGTCATCGGAGCGCGGAGGGACTGCAGGAGACACTGAGGGACGTAGCCGTGCCCGTTGGAAAGACAACGTCGTGGAAAAGATGTGTCTTTGATGAGAGTGGTGTACAAACGAAGTACATCACGTGCAAAAACTTCAGAAGTTCCCGATAATCAAGACCAAGTCAGTGGGTGAACCTGACCTTATGCTCGTGCTGACGAAGGAGACGATCAAGTAGGTTGCACGCTCTCTGCAGCGGCGTGACAAACCCGACAACGTCGGACCCGCGAAAGCTCAACGCTATCTGAAGACGGACTGGGAACCGTTTCGTAGCAACCCGGACTTCGATCTTCTCGTAGAGTACAAGGACAATGCGTTTCGTCCCGAACTCCCGGAAGGACTACCAGTGAAGCGAGATGTCGAACACCGGATCGACGTGAAGGATGCAAATATTGCGATGTATCGGCAGCAATGGCGACAATCACCGGAAGCGAGGTACAGAGTACCACGAGCATGAAGCAGCCATTTTTCTCCGGCGTCGGGAAGCCTTAGCCCAGGCTCAAGAGCGAATGCATGACGTCTGTCATCGAAACCATGTCGAGCAACAGTTCGACGTTGGTGACCGTGTGTATTTGAGCACCCAGCATTTGGATCCAAAACACACTGGTCTACCCAGCTCAACCAAGTTCGGGCCGAAGTGGATTGGACCGTATACGGTTGTCCGCAAGGTCCACAACCACGCGTATGAGCAGAATATCCAAGCCGGCAACAAGCTCCATCCGGTTTTCAACACGGGGTCATTGAAGCCTTGCAAGGACCCAACACGATTGTCGCGGCCGCCCGACGTCATCCTTGCAGATGACAGTGTCGGCCAACTTGTCCAGCGATTGTTGGGCAAGCGGAAGCACAAACGACGCACGCAATATCTTGTAGAGTGGGTGGGCGAAGAGAGGCCCACCTGGGTTCCGGTGGAAGACTTAGGACAAGTTCCGGATTGATTGCGAGTTTGAAGAGCAGCGCCGTACCAAGCGACGACGAAAGACTCGACAGCAATAAAGGGGGGGGGGGGGGGGGGGGGCAGGGCCAACATGTATTGCAACATGATCTCGCTAGTTGCGACTGAGTTTGGTCTTCTTGCTACGTTTCCTCTTTGGCCTTCTCGGACGCTTGGGGAGAGGCAACATGACGCGGTATAGTGCGTACACCTTCGTGAGCCACCCCAGAATTGTTTGCGGCTCCAGAATAACCGGTGGGTCATCGCGTTCATGCCAACCATCGCAAATCATGACTGGTTTGCTTGGGCCCCGGTTGATCATCGTGAAGCAGTGCTCGGTGACATCTTCAGCCGCGTGGACAATGTAGTATCCAGGAGGGAGTCCTCGAATAGCTTTCTGCATCAAGCCTGCGGACAACAGCGACTAGTCTTGGTACACCTTGAATAACTCGACATAATCAATAGGCACGTTCTCAGCGCGGATGAAGTTGAAGAAAGCAACGATGTCCCGAGCGAAGACATCATCGGCGAAAGTCTTGCCTTGCTGAAGGCAGAAGCGCTCCCAGTGATCGCGGTTTACCAAACCAGGACGACTAAGACCGTAACAAGCCGCTTGAAACGCATGCAGGAAGCAGAGATTTCCGCCGACGCTCCAGCATCTCGGAAGTTGTTCCCGTAGAACGCATTGAAGGAGAGATCGCTGTCCTCAGCCTTCCACTTGTTCACTTGGTCCATGCACCAGTACACGTGCTTCAGGTTCTCCGGCCACTCCCAGCTCAACTGACATGGACGACAGTTCCACTAGACGTTATACGCAACGTGCGGCGGCTCCCCGTGACAGTCGATCAGCTTGCGTCCAGCGTACGCCGCCTCCATGTCAGCAGGTGCTTCTGGATTGTAGCGGTTCCACCAACCAGCCGACGGTAGTCGCTCAGGCGGCGAGGGCAACGGAGGGCGCTAGGTGATAGCCAGCGAAGCTCGGATCAAGTTCGCAGCAGTGTACGGGTCCGTATCGTCGTCATCCTCTCACTCTTCCTTGGGGTTTTCTTCATCGGACTCCGCAGCCTCCGCTGAAAGCGACGGTGCACGTGCAGAAGCCACAGGACTCGGCGCAGCGGGAGCTCGTGGCGTAGCGGGAAGCTGTACAGGCGCTGCTGGGGATACAGGCGGCGAAGGGACAGCAGGTGACGGTGGAGACGAGCTTGGAGGAGCTAACAGAGCGTCTAGCGACGCCGAAGTTGTAGCCGGCGCAGGCGATGACGACGGCGACGTCTGCTGCGTCCACGGGATGTCGAGCTCCAACGGGAGCTCCGAACCGACGGGCTGGAACTCCGATAGCTCGTCGAGCGTGAGCCTCCATGGTCGACGTGGTCGGACACTGCGGGTGCTACAGGAGGAGTCGTAGCCGGCGGGATCAGCTACTCTGCTGCAGGAAGAAGGACTGGCACGTGGCCGAAGTCAGGATCCGCCGCCACATTTTTTTGGAGCGGCGGCACTGACACCTTTTGCGAGGCAACCTGCTGGACCAAGGCAGTCACCGGTGGAAGTCTGTCAGCAGGACCTACACCTCCCATACAAGGCGTTGCTTTCGCAATAACCATTGCACTTTGGTGCTAGTCCCAGACAACCGAACCTGGAAGCCACATGTGGTTCACCCGAGCAAGTTCCCAACTGACAGCTGGGATAGGTGGAGCGCGACTCTTGGGAGATGGGTGAGTGTATCAAGAATATGAGTGGCTAATATTATAGCCAATAGGAGGTAGCCTATAACTGACTGTGGTTTAGTATGGTATAGTAATTCTCTTTTAAATTGATAGTGGCAGATGTAGAGCGATTGTGGTCCATCCGCTTGAACTGCGGGGCGGCACTTCTCGTTTTGCGCGCCTTCCCCCAAGCAACGTTTTCCTTCTGATATATGTGCCATATCTCTCGCAGTACAGTACTGTACCTTTGAGTTTGTTTTCTGCATGGGCGCTCCGCAACGGGCGCTCCTTAGTTTCTCCTGAAGTGAGATGGGCATGGAATTTTTAAATGTGTATAGTAAAATCTCTTCGTACCAGATATGACCGGTAGAACACTGTTCTATCAGATATAGTGTATATCAGATTGTAAAGGGTGCATTGAGAAAATAGCTATTTCAAGAACCCAAACTCCATTCTAAGGCGTCAAAATCGACGTATTTCAACGAGATATCGAAGCGTAACAAGTCTCTGGACGCTTGCTCACCAGCGGATCGCGCTGCGCCCGCTGTGAAAGTCGTCCAGGGTCCTGTTACTCGAACTCATCAATTCGTTGTATGTTTGCCAAGCCGCCGGCGTGTCCGCCCTATTTACATTCACTTGTACTCTACTGTCTTAGATACTCCTTACTTGTATCACTCACTCGCAACCTGCGTCTTACAGCTGGGCCCCAATGAAGGCGCAGTGGCTCACTGCACAATACACTTCGGGCTGATTCGACAGTCGCTCCACGCTAGATTCCCTGTTAGTCGCATCTTACCACCGTCGACCTGTCGTGTGCTCGCTTGTCTCTGGCTCGTCGTATCGCACCGACGCTAGACTCGCCTCCTATCTCGTCTCGTTCAGGCTTGCCGAAGCGCTCCGATGCTTGACTCCCCCTATTCTCTCTCGTCTCTTTCGCAAATGCACACCTATGCACCCACACCATTGTCCTTGGTCGCATATTCTTGTTCGCGCTCCACGGAGTAGATTAGGAACTGAGCTCCGAACTGCACGTCGCAACTTGGCAGCAGGCAAGCAGGCAAGCACTACCGATGTAATGGACCAACTCTGTGCCCTCTACTTCGGCTTACACGTTAGCGCACGTGTACGAGGAAGCGTAGTTTGCTTAAACTTATATTAACTGTACTTTCGTCCGAAAGTATAGATTTATTAAAATAAGAGAAAGCTATAAGTCGTTTCTGGGTTGAAATGAGAATTGCTATTTATGATTTATGTTTGGACCGGGTTTCCTCCTAAAAATGATATTCTAAATGATAAATATTCTGTCATCTAGTGGCTGTTGGAACCCTGCTAATCTAATTGATAAAAATTAATGCTTATCCACCACTAAGATGCCTAAATGTATACAGACCAGTGCTCTGCAAAGTGTAACCATTGATCTATCTTTCACCAACGTCGAAGAACCTCCTTGTAACCAAGTGGCTAAGTCTACCCACTTGCGTGTAACCCCGTTACAGTACGGGCCCGCTAGTACAGCATTAGCATGTGCTGAATCGCCACTCGAGCTTTTTCTTTTTTGCCACGGGAGTTATGGAAGGGTGGGGAAAGAGAGACGAACAAGCACTACGAACTCAGGTTTGCGGAAAGAATGGAGTCAATGTTTTCGTGGGGTCAAACCCACAGACACTGGAGCAGATTGTGGAGAATGAGAAGCGCGTTCACACGGAGATTCGAGCCCACGAGATTCTGCAATGCATTGTTCTACTCCTGGCACGCATGCTGTGTCCACACACGCACCGACTATCGGACCGCTGGTCTACTAATTCAGTCGGTTCGGTCCCAGCCGGGACGTTTGGCCGTTTCATGACGCTCGACCGCTTCGAGCTCATCATGCGCAACCTACACTTTTCGGACAACACAACGCCTGCTGCGCATACGGACAAGGCGTGGAAGGTGAGACCAATAGTTGACACTTTGCAGAGGAGGACCTTTCAAAGTTGCTACCACACTCCTCTCGTACCCTCCTTCGATGAGACCATTGTGCCGTCGCGAAATCGGTACAACCCCATGCGGCAGTATGTCAAGGATAGGCCTCATCGCTGGCATCAAGTTGTTCATGACATACTGTGCCCAATCTATGTAATGTCTCAGGTACGGTTGTTTTAAATGGCTAGCACATGCCTGTCTCGGAACAGACGTGTGTTTTTTTTTTGTTCGCTAAGTCTCACACGCTTAATGTAATGTATGTTGTGGCATGCCACATTGTGGATAACCAACTATCACGGATGCTGTATTACGGAACATCCTGGATAATATTGCATTTAAGGTTGGAAGTTTACTGTGGAAAAAGTGCGAGGTCACTGAAGAATGGAGGAACGTCGGGACACGCTGCAGCTACCATCGAGCCAGCGGACGCTGATGCCTGTCCAGCTGCTACGTTGTGAAACCTAAATGGGGTCTTCCCTCCCAAGCAAGACGGCGTGTTACATGTCGTCGTGGCAGATCGCTTCTACCCTTCTATACAGATTGTACCACAACTATTTGAGCGAAATGACTACTCGGTGGGCACAATCCAGACAAGGAAGTAAGCTATTCCTCCGATGCTGAAACAGAATACAGGGCACTGGCCAACGGTTGTGTCACGGGGAGCAACACAAAATTGTGGTGCTCAAATCTGTACCGAATCTCAGCGCACTGGTTTGGTTTGACAACACCATCGTGTACTTACTGAGATGTGGAGCAAGCACTTCAATGAATACGTGTGATGCGTATCAAACTATGAGAAGATTATTTGAGTGACCTAACATTTATGCTGCTAATGTTTTTATATAACGTCAAATCCTATGAGCCAAAGACAAAAGGTGACAATATCAGGCCCGTCGAGTAAGCGAACGGGTGGAGTGGACGTGCTTGATTAATTGCGGCTGCAGTTGTCGCTGCGATTCCCCAAATATCACGAAGAATCAGGACTGATCCTAATGGATCTCGCTATCGCCAATAGTTTTCACCATCTACCGTGAGGCGCGCAAATGAGAGGGGATCCTCCAGCGGACCATGGCAACTTATTATTGCAGCTCCACGCACAACCGTTTGAAAAAGGACCAGCAGAATTCGCCGATACGGTACGAGTGTAAAGCCCTTTTGCTAGGATTGTGACTAATGCTGTAGATGTATTCACCCGGACATACAGTTCCTAGTCGAGATGTCGAAAGCAACGGATAACATGTGCTGTGGATGGACGAGGATCTGATAGGCAACAAAAGCGCAGGTAATGCCAGTGCAAATAGCGCAAGATCCGGAAGGATGTACGCGTGTACAGACAGATTACACGTTTCTTCAGCCCTGGATGCAGCAACGGATCGGAACGGTAAGATTCCTTGCGATGGAGATGTAGATATACTCTCGCTATCATCAATCTTAGCGTGTACTTGCGCAATAAAGTGCGCCCTGAGCAGTATCCCAATAACAACCAGATCTGCTTTGCAGTCTGGTACGAGCTCTAGCGCAATGTGAAGAACCGCCGGCCTGGACCCCGTATTCAAATGCGGAGTCCCAGTAAGAAGTCGGTAGACACGGATGCAAGTGGGAGTGAGAATGAAGAGTGCGGAGACGGGAATGAAGGGACGGCATCCACGTAGGAGGAGGTATATCGCTGATATACGGAGAGTGTAAGCATCCGGCATGGTCAGAACAGTACCCGTTTTACTTAGTTAAATGCAGTAATCTAAATAGGTTGGACCATTTTTGAAATAAAACAGCTCCTTCAGTAAGAGGTCCAATGCGGTAAGGTCGATATCAAGCAGGCACATCACGAAAATCGCTTTAAATGCTTGCATGTGAGTGTATAAACTGTGATAACAAAGGCTGTGTACGGAGAGGCGGATGGGCCTCATTTTTACAATCCATACAAAAAAATAGTGTAGGACTATCTCTAACATACTTGGCATCAAGCATGTGGATTTCCCGGTGTGCATATTCGATTTGATCTCGTACTGAGGGGGGGGGGGGGGTAACAAACGCTCCCCCTTGGTCACATAAGATAATAGCATGCTCATTTTCCAGTTGCAATATCAAGTCAATCACATTCTGGGATGCTTCCCTCTATTGTTGAAACAGGAATCACCACTTAAAACGGGAGCCATGATTCACTCGTGAACACGTGTACGTCACTTTCATTGCTCAACATCCACTCCTGACCAAACACCGTCGACGAGCAAGCCAGAATTTGCGGGTCCATTGTACTTCCCGAACTTGTCATGACTCTAATGACATCATCGAACCACGAACCCAACTGTGCGATTCTTCTTGCTGTTGCCCTGTAAGTTCTTTTTTTTTTTTCAACGACTCACCTGCTTCAGTGCCATCACCATCGTCACTTTGGTTCCGCTTCATTCGCGCAAGATAAAGGAAATCCACAGATCTTGTGTGGTAAAACCCACAGATTATCGTTCATGGCTAGGCTACCTAGTGTGACGCCACCTCCATTCCCAGGTGACGTCAGCTTGTTTTCTGCATTTGTGGTAATCGCTGTCGCCAATATAGAGCACGAGAGAGCTCACTTCCAGTTTCGACACGGGACAGAAACAAGTAGAGCACCGAGAGGGTTCCTGTTTTTCGCCGCAGTACTGTGACGCAACTGAAGGCCGGCAGGGCAGCACGGAGACTCTGAGAGGTGGATACAGCAGCTTGAAGAACTACACACGCATCGATACACTGTGATCTACCGCAGCAGCAGTGAGACGTAGGTTAAGGCCGCCTGTGAGACGTAAGAGGGCAAAAAGCCGCGCGGGACAGGACAATGTGGAAGTCAATAATATTAACTTTATTGTTTTGTTTATCAAGACCGAGATGGAGGAGAGTGTTTTTGGTACTAAGTCAATTGTTAAGCTCTGGAACAACGAATATGTTATTGAAGAGCGGGTGCTTAGCCAGAGTATTTGCGACGATGTGCTGTATGAGGTTGAGGGGATTGACTGCGATCCTTTATTTCGCGAAGTCTTCTCAAAGACGTGGGATAGTTTTCGGCTACAGGCTATCATTCATCCAACCGTTGGGGGATGCGTGCAAAGATATTCATAAGTGTTATGAAATATTGCAACCGACTTTGGATTGTAGAAAAAAGGCAAGGCACGCGCTCAAGTCCTTATCCGGGGTACAAGGCCAAGCTGTACATCATGAATACCCGTCCTTCGAGATAGCGAAATCTCTTATAAAGAATGATCTTGCTCAAGCATCTGTGATTGTTGCGCTCAAGGATAACACATTCTTTCGCATGTATCCTGGCTGATTTGGAGGACAAGTGGGCTGTTCACAGCGAAAGACTTTGGTGTTGAAAAAAGGAGATATTATTTCTTTTGTGGTGACTCAGGCGCCAAGTTCGAGACTCGAAATATCCGTCTCCATTGCTTCGTTTGCGTGAAGGGGATTCGGCGCAAAACAAATATGACAGAAGCTGTCGTGACTACAACCTATAGATGTGATAAGTGCTTGGTTGCTTCATTTACGCGTCGCAAAAATGCGGGTCACAAGCGCCAGTGTACTGCAAATGGAAAATACCCATGCCCCTACTGTAAGTTCACGTACTAGAATGAGAACTCGCTTATCAAGTACATCGGACGTCATCATCCAATCAAAGAAGCAAAGCATCAGCAAGGACCAAAAGGCGCGTGTTTGCAGCGGGAGTGGAAGACGAAGAAAGATCGAGGAGGATGAGAGCGAAGAGGACTACATGAACGTCAACTTTGATGACGAATGAACGATTTGTTTTGCTTACAATACGCGTTGACTGTCATTGACACACGACAATTTTGTTCTGGTAACAGGTGACAAAAACAAATTTGGTGACACATTTTTTTTACAGTCGAGCATCCCAGAGAACGCGTTCTACGTGTCAGGGCTTAATATCTACGGGATATCCGAAGCTCGCGATGCCAATAGTGGCCGTCCCTGGGTCGTGTCTGCAAAAGGATTGTTACAGACGGTGGTGGAGCGGGAAACTCTTGAGTTTCTTTGACTTGTTGATTGGAGACAGGTCGTTTGAGGTTCTTTTTCTTTCGAACTTGTCGGTTGAACAGTTTTGCCGAGGTATTGAGAGTACCTAGGCAAGCCGACGTGCCTTCCGCCCGATGATGATATGGTAGCAAGACTTAAACTTTGCGTAGAACTTGCAACCGCACACGCATTTTTGACGACAACAATCCATCCTCCCTCTGGCATCGATGTTGAGTGGACATACCACAGCGACCATGTCACGATATTATTGTGAAGTGCAGCCGCTCAGGCGCGCTGTTCTCGAGCTAAAAGCTCCGGGCCCAACCAAAGCCGACTGTCTTCTTCTTGTAGTGACTCCGAACTTGCTCTAAACGGACCATCTAGAGCCAAGCACATTTCCTAAAAATCTTGTTCGGTTGTTGTTTCATTTGTCAGGGATTGTTTCACGCGATATAACGCTGGGTTCCGGTTTCGTACGCTGTAACCCTTCCTGAAGCAATCATTGCTGCGGCTGCCTTGGTTGCTGCGTGAGGCGGTGCGTGTAGTTTTGGATTCAGGTGAAGGGTCGAGCTCAGTCACGTCTTGAACGATGACTTGAGAAACGGTCAGAAGGCGCTGCATGAAGTACCACTGGCGACTAGAAAACGTTTTAGTGAGCGCGTTAAACGCCTCACACGGATTGTTTGTAGTCGCGTAACGCATTGGTGTGTGAAATACCTGTCAGCGCCAGAATCGACTATGAATTGTTTGTTTAAGTACTTCACGAATCTTCCCAGCTTAGGAATCAGGTTCCACTCGCGTTGGATATCATCTTTCTCGGTATTGGAGGACGTTATGTCTGCCGTGTAGTGAATCCGAATGATGCCATCCATCACAGATCTACGGCGTGCCAATTGCATGTGCGTAGTCCTTTTACGTGCATTGCATAGCACATGGAAAAAGCACATCCAGTAGGTAACAGCCGAAAACTCTGTCACTTGTTGAAATCCATTCATTTGGGCTCCCTCAGCATCCCCCATGACCGCATCAATATGCAACGTCACAGTAGGTCGAACATGCTTCACAATACGCACTAAAGCCCTCACTGCATATCGTACTTCTTGGCCATAGGGCGGCTTACGAAGAACACAGCAGTCAGCTGGTACGATCGCGATGAATCCGAAAAAACAAAATAATGACTGGGTAGGCACTCAAGGTAAACGTTGCATCCGCGTGAAACAGCGAGAATCGATTCGGCAACGCAACGTCAATGCACGCGTTGACAAGAGCCAGCGTTGTCACACCAACTACGAAAGAGTCGTCGTCGGTCCCCTTTGCTACATATGTATGCCCGTTTTCGTCCTAACGAGGACCAAAGAAAATGCGTGATTCAGGTCGCCGGTCGGATCAAATGGAAGTCTCTCAACTAGTTTGCGAACTGCTTGTCGAGCATTTTTGTTCCTTGTAATAGCCGTAGGTATTTTGTGGCTTGAGCTAGAGGAGAGTACCCTCTCACTGGGACAACAATACCTGAAGCGCGGCGCATATTGCTCAAAATAAGCTGAGGTGGAATTGCGAACTCATCTTGCTGCAAGACAAACTTTTCATCTCGCTGGTGGTGACAGGTTTATGGCTACCTTCGCAGTCCACATTGTCGTCTCGAATGTGATCGATTCTGTTGTGGTATATTCGCCACGTCGACGGTTTGGCACATTCCCAAATCTTCCAGGCAAATTTGCACTTGCCCTGCAGCTTGCATGTCCTGCTATCGCACACGCCGCTCTATCATACTGTGATCAACGCCCTAGCATATTCGGCATCGTCGAGCTGGGTCCGTGTGTAACACTCGACCGCAACAAAACTTAATGTGTTGAAAGCCCGCAACAGCAGACACTGGGTCCAGCGTACAGGACAGTTCCAAACTGTAAACAACACATGGCATGATAACGCTATCAGGACACCCACGAGGTACTCGCGTTGACACCACTTGCATGAGTTGTCACAAGATACCCAATCTGTCACCAATTCCTCAAACTGGCTGTAATTCGTCGAGCTGTCGCCAGTAATAAAAACTTTCACCACTCCACAAACTATCACGAGATCTTTGAAATACCTGCAGCTCCACACACGTTGTCACCACTTCCGCGAACTGTCTCGAAAGCAACGAGCTGTCGCCAAGCTCCCGGTGCTATCGCTGTCTGGGTAGGGCGAGCGTCCGCCGAGTGTCCTCTATTGCTTAGGCGAAGGTCGAGCTTAAGTAGAGAGATCAGATGCTTTGCGCAACGACCTTTGAGAAATCCACGCTCTATTTGATAATGAGGGCTTTCGTTTGATGAATGTTGTGAGTGATACTTGTGTACTACATTAATTTAGGCCTGAACCCTCTAATGCATGTGAGCCACCTAACATTCGTCTGGATATCTGTGCACTTGATGCTCTAATCTGTGGATTTACTCCAATTCACATCCTTATTTGTGTCATTCACAGTTTTTATGTGCACTCCACTTTTCTTCTGTATAGGTCAACTATACGGTCAGTGCAAATCTGCCGCTCTCATTTGCGCTGGTTCGGCGATGTACATCCTACACTTGGCACGGAGATGTCTCTTCTTGTGGTAATGTTGCCATTCACGTGTCTCCTTCCACTCCCTCACACCACCACCACCTGAGTCTTCTTTCCTGGGCCGACTTTATCCTGCTTCTTGCCTTTTCAAGGCGTCTTTCCTTTCACCGAAGCAATTGTTTCGCTTTCCTAAAAAAAATTCGATTTGCCGTTTATCTCCGCGTCAGCTGGATCCATTTGAGTCTCACGCGCAAGGTCTCCAAGACTCGCTCGAGATTGTGAGGCTCGTCGTCTCGATTAAACCTCCGTACGACGATGCGATGGGTCCAGTCGTGATGACGCTTGCGATGTCTGCGTCACTGGTAGGATTGTTCATGTTGTTGAGTTGACGACGGTGATCTTCAACGTCTTCCAGGTACTTATCCATGCTCATCTTCTTTTTAAATCGGGCATCATACCACCACGAATGCGAATGCTGTTTGGAAAGTCTCGTCTCGTCTTATCCCGCTCGAATGGAGTCCACATCTCGCTCACACGGGCGAGCTTGAAGGCATTCTTGGCATCCTTCGGGAGGAAACTAAACAGCAACGCATTTCTCGCATTCAAGCTCCGCTCTTCATAATTTTATTGGCGTTCAGCATTTCCGCCATTAGGGCTCTCAGTTCCCATACCAACTTCCCAACAATTCCGTTGAGTAAGATATGACTGCAGTCTGGCTCGATACAGGTCAAACCCTCCTTCTGCGTCATATTTTATCACTTTAGTAGCCGCAGCCACCTTTCCTACTGTCGGTACGTTTTGTCGGTGAGCTTGTCTTGCTATTGCGCTTGGGGTTGACACACATTATCTTACACAAGCTGTCCGGCCTGTCCGGTCCCTTCTTTGACGGCTGGTCGGACTCCACCACCCTGATCCGGCTGCCTCGCGTTGTCTGGACGTTGTCGGCCTGGCAATGCGCCGAACGCCATGGCCTTACTCTTCAAATATCGGGTCCACACACAAAGCGTATTTGGCTCATAACGTACGAGAATGCAGGGGTCTGTAGTCGTAGCACTTCGTCTATGTGGAGGAGAAAAGAAAGCTGTAGTTTGATGGGAAATCGGATAATGTATTGTTGTAGGGGATAGCATCGCAAGCACAACATCCCAGCGAGACGAGGGGGGTTGTCACGCGAGAAAGAGCTGGCGTCATCCCGTAAACTCGGCCGTGATTGATCCCGTTTGATATTGGGATAATATAATCCTGGCCCTACGTCCTCGACTCGGCAAAGTGCCGTGTCTGGGATTTTATATTAATCCCGAGACAGTGTTGCCAAGACCGTCGGCTAAGCCCATTTTATACATGGTCAAGGTATGAAGTTAGTTCTTATAAAAACGATATTTAAGATCATCGTCCATATACACCTCTGGACGAATAGATAGCTTGTTTTTGTCTCGATTGGCAACTTTTGCCTTCAAATACGTGGCTCTATAAGCCACATTTGTTACCGAATCGGCCATATAATGGCGACTCTCCCCCTTGGTGTACCGTTATCCAAGTCAACGTAGGAGTCGGCTCATTGAACGTTGCAAGAGTACGATCTGCGTTTGCTTGGCAACTTCTTCAGTACCCAGTGCCGCCATAATAGGATCACGATTTTTGTTGCAATTATCGACGAAAGAACGGATAACTGGTGCTACATCTTCATCTCCGTAGCTCTGGGGTCTACCTCTTTGCTGTATACCTGTTTGTGGCTACATTAACATTATTAAATTAGAGAGGTGCATGATACTTAACGTTTAATAGGCAAACGAGCCCTCACCGGCAACGAGTTGGAAGCTTCTTGCGCCTGGTAGTCTCTCCAGACGCGGGAAACCGTGCTATTAGAAGTCCCAATACACTTGACAACCATCTCGCGCGTGCGCCCAGCCGCCTCGGGGTCTCCAGCCCGGTCTTCGAGGAAGAATTGATAGGCTCGGATGGTCATGTCTCGTACATCAGCACTCAGTTTCTTGCCTCGACTCATTGTGCAACTACCGCGTGTCCTCGTAAAGTTATTGTTATTAATGGAGGAGATAGTCAGGTTTATTTTGCGGGTCGTTTTGACCTCGTACGGTTAGTAATAGCGGGGCAATTGAGCCAAATGTACAAGTGTTACAATTCCTGGCTTCAACTATTTTGGCCAGTATAATATTTGGATTTAAAAGGACAATCAACCTTATACACCTAAAATAGAGCAAAGTCGCCGGCTGATAGCAGGCGAGATCAAGCGCAGCGCTGGAAGATTAGGCTCACGGAATCTAGCTTGGCTAAGAGGGTTTAGCATCAATGTGCGAAGCGAATGCTTCGCGCGTTGTGCTAAATTGGTTCTTCCCCCGGAATGGGTTTAGGTTTAGGGTAGGGTAGGGTAGGGAGTAGAAGTTGCTCGCAAGTTGCTCGAGCGTCCATTTTTATCGCAATACCATGTATTACTAAATGGTAGTTGGTGAACGTAGGGCGCCTTTTTGTGTAGCCCTTGGGCGGGCTAGGGTTGAGAAGAGAAGGAAGGGGGGGGGGATCCTAGCTTTTAATACTACATATTTGACGCCTGTGCTTTCAGGCCACTTCTAGAGGCAGGGAAATGTGGGCTCAAGCCAAAGCTTGGCCAGGGCTATCGCTTTCCGATGAGACGAACCATGTATTTGAAAGTTTGCTGGGATTTCAGGACGCCGATACTTATTCCTTCTGGGGATTTGAGGCTCATGACACCCATCCAGCTGATGGGGAGAATCGAGGTATTTTCTTCATCGAGGGTGTTTTAGTTTGTAAGAACCCCAGCTATGAGAGTGATTATTGACATAAGATGAGTTACTTGGGATTTGAATGGCGGCCCATTCTTCCCCCTTACGTACGAATTGGGCAGGACGGAGTGGAAGCCGACTTGCTCGGCAACACGAATCTATGCCGGTGGTTTATTATGCTCTAATCAGACCGTGATCACGGTCTGATTTGGCGCCGACTCAGGGATTTGCAGATATAGAGAGCGCGAATGGCTACCAAGACATTGCGGGTAAGATGATAGTTAACGTAATGAAATGAATCCGTGTGCGCAGCACGCGGGCTTAAACCCAGGACCAAGCATGGTCTAATCCAGCTCGGCCCTATAGGGTTAATGCGAAGGAAGGGTTGGTTTGGGTTTAAGCTGGGTGATAGAATTCCTGTCGACACGTCCAATTTTGGAGATTTGCTATCCCATGACATCTGTCCTATCATGTTGTGTCTATATTCTCTGCCCCAGCTGTTAATATTTTAGTAGGTCAGCTACACTACTACAGATTAACCTCCCTTGGCTAATACTACCGGTGGAACAACTTGTGATCAAGTATGGCAAGTTAATAATGTTACCCCCCCCCCCTCCCCGCGCTCTCAAACGTTGTATATAACAACATGCGAGGGGTGACTCGTTTCATAACATGTTGTATAATACATGTTAAGGACTGTGAAATGCACGTGGTTAGGCTAAAAATATGCAAAAATTGAACAGAACCAATTCAAAAACAGTACACAAAAAGATTCAGATTTGCGAAGAGACGGCAGAATTTGATGGCTGCGAGGCCGCCACCTCCCTCACTTTGAAAAACGAAACGAGCGATGGCAGCTCGTCGCGAGACTGGAGGGTAGAAGTCTGGGCGAGAGACAACGACTATCTATGGAGCACCTTGCGTACATGAACGGCGAGAGAGATGCAGACGCAGATTTTGGGCCTGAAGAATCGCATTTGGAGACGGCCACATCAGCAGTGGGTACCACGAGCCTGACATCATCGACGGAACCTCGTCCGCTTGCTCGCCCTCCGTCTCCCCTTCCACCTCTGGGCAAGGACGCATGTTACCTAGCACGGAAAGCAGCAGAGGCCAAGAAGAAGAGGGTGGCGGGCAAGAAGAAGATGACCAAGCGACAAGAGGCGGAGCTTCGACGGGAGGAGAAGAAAGCCAAGGATGAGCGTGGGCGTGCCGAGCACGCTGCTGCTGCTCGTTCTGCACAGAAGAAGAACGAGCGCGAGCGCGCTACTTTGGTGGAGCAGCGGGGTCGACAAACTCGAGATAAAGCTATTTTGCAGCTATCGTCAAAGGCTCCAGCCAAACGGAAGGGTACGTCCAAGCCGGGGTCGCGTATCGCTAAACGACCGAAGAATGCAAGCCGCCAATTTGCTGATACTGAGGAGGATGCTGATGCTGACGATAAGGGAGCTCAAGGTACCCAAGGTTCGGCTGGTATAGCACCGCCAAGTGACGGGTACGACTTTGAGAATATGGTGTATATATCACTTGTACTGATCGGGCTATGTTGTATATGATTGATGTTTCACTAGAGAATTATCTGCAACGGGGCCGCCGCGCAAGATTGAAACAGGCTCCGCTTCGTCTCGACAAGCAGTCAGGTGGGTGAATGTAGCCATGGTGTATATACAACGTGCTCGCTGAAGTGAATGCAGTATATTGACCTGTTGTACGTGATTATTATATTTTTCAGATCTCTCTGTATGGATTCAACTGCTGACGATGATAGTGAGGACAGCGGTGTAATGCAGGCGGCTCCAGTCACCCGCTCACCAGACGGTGCCGCGCTGAATTCTGACGTCGAAGGTGATATCGAATCGGATGACTGGTACACAGAGACGGAAGTAACCACCACTAGCGACATTTGCAGTGGTGGTGAAGATGCCGTCACGCAGCACGCAGGCGAGGAAGAGGATGTGGATTGTGATCCCAGTGAAGACAACGAAGGAGGTACAGACGGCGATGCCCTTTTACTTCGTGAGAAGAATCTAGCCAAGCGACAGCAACTCCAAGAACGACTTGCTGCTGCGAAGGCCAAGTTGTCTCGTGATTGGGCCACAACTACAAAAAACTAGGATGCCCTGACGTCGGTGGAGATGGAAGCTCTTGCTTTGGATGAGGAGGCACTGAAGAAGCTGCGAGTGGATGGATGGAACTTCGGTACGTATGCGTTTTCTGACGATGTAGTATATACAGCATGTACTGACATGACATGTTGTATTATCTTTCTAGATTCTTCAACGCATCCGACCCGGACCGAGGCCTATCCTGGTTTATATTCTGGAGGTTACGGACCGACAGCAGAAGTGCTCGAACTGGCAGAATCACCGCTCCGCCTGTTCTTCTACTTTATGTCTCCCCGCCTATGGAGACGCATAGCCCTGGAGAGCAATCGGTATTATCATCAACATTTGAATGAACGCGTGGACCGCATGTACGCCGCTCAGCTAGCAAAAGGTGGTGAAATGACAAGGGACGATATACTGCTGAGGGAGACGAAGAGCCATAAAAAAAATCAAGCGGAGGCAATTTTGCACTGTATCGGCTTGTTGATTGCCCGTATGCTTTGCCCTCACAAGCGAAAATTTGCAGATCATTGGGCGGCGACTGCTGTTGGCGCGGTTCCCAAAGGGACCTTTGGGGATTTCGTGCCGAAGACACGCTTTGACCGGATAATGCAGAACCTACACTTCACTAATAATGCTGACCCAAGAGCGGAAACAGACCGCATGTGGAAGGTGAGATCCGTGGTTGAAACACTGCAAGAGACATTCGCATCCGGCTACAACATGCCTCCAGTATTCTCTTTCGACGAAGCCATGATCCCTTCAAGGAGCCGACACAATTCAACTCGCCAGTTCATGAAAGATAAACCCCACGAGTGGGGAACCAAGGTGTCCATGACCTGCTGCGCTGATACGGCCTATTGGCTTCGGTAAGTTGAAGTAAAATGCGGACTCCGTGAAGGAGTCCGCATTTATTTTTGCTAAGTTGTACATGTTGTATATTGACACATATTTCGCGTCGATCATGTTGTTTATACTCTTGACTAGGATTGAGATCTTCTGCGGGACTGACCAGCACTCCGACGAGCTGGGAGGAGAGCGGCAGAACCAGTTTTCTGCCGACCCGAACTCAGGGCCTGCCGCAGTGATGCGCAACCTGTTCAATGTGCTGCCCCCTCAACAAGATGATGTCTACTATACTGTGGTCACAGACCGCTTCTATACGTCTGTACAACTCGTGTTACAACTGATGGCTCGGAATGTATACCTTGTCGGCACTATCCAGACAAACAAAAAAGGATTTCCACCAGCTTTGATCACCAAGGATACAACTCGCCCAGCTGACGTCGCTCGTGGTTCGGCGACCGTCGCCGTGGCCAAGTCCTGTCCTCAGCTACAAGTTCTTCGGTGGTGGGATCGTCTTCCCGTCTATCTGCTTTCAACGGGGAGCAGCACTACAGTCGACACGTGTGGTGAGCTTTGTTTGTGTAATGGTGTAAACTGATCTAACATTGCTCTATTGTGTGTGTGTGTTGATATAGCTCGACATGTACCCGGTGGAAGAAGAATCAACATCCCTTGCCCGTCCTCGATGAAGAATTACCATCGCTGGATGGTCGGCGTCGACCTGCATGATCAACTGCGGCTACAGTGCTATTCGCTGCAATTATCGGTGCGCTTCCGCAAGTACTATAGAGCCATATTCCTGGGACTGGTCGATATGGCAATTGTAAATGCCTATATCATCTACCGCGAGGCTCAAAGACAGCACGGCAACCCTCCGGCCGACCACGCTGGATTCTTGCAGATCCTGCAAACGCAACTTCTGCAGACAACTGGAGCCGATTTCATCGAGAAGGTATATACAGCATGTTTGTATTGTATCTTGCTGTATATGTTGTACATGAAGCTAGCATATTCCTGTTATGAATGGAGCTACTCACCGGTGTCAACAACGGCAACCCGCCGCGCTAAGACGATTCCAGCCGAGCACCAATTGTCCGAATTTCCCGAGTGGGTTCAGGTGTGCGAGGGCTTCCGTAAACGACCCCAACATCAGTGCAAAGTGTGTTCTATCCGAAAGATAAAGGTTGGTCAGCGCAGCGCCACCAGATTCTATTGTGAAGCGTGCAGTGACGGAAGCAAGCGGTGAGGTTTTGAATTATGCATATATATTGATGTAGGGCTAACGTGACGCTTTGATGAGGCAGTGTCTATCTGTGCAATCGAGTTCGCCCCGGCCACTATCCGAACAACGACCAAATTGCCATCATATATGGCATCTTCGATGGAAAAACGGGGAAGAGCGTCCGCACCCTCGTGTCGGGCGCGATATCCAGATGCGCGGACTTGGCAAGAAGCGTCGCCGTCGTGCTGAGGGCACTGAAGCAAGCGAGGTGGCGGACAGGGAGGAAGATGAAGCTGTCAGTGCTGCGGCTGGTAAAGAAGAGGTAGCATCGGACCAAGACAGGAATGATGATAGTGTGTGAGGATGTGTCGTGTAGGGAAGGATAGTTTTTGCAAGAATTTTAACTTGGTTCAATCAATTTTGCAATGAATGAACGCATAGTTGGGCGGATATGTTTGATCTTTGTTCGCTTCTAATAAAAGGGCCAAATATGAATGCATTATATACATCATGATCCAGTAACTAGACCGGCCGTCGGTGTATGTGCCACCATGACTGGTACAAAGTACTGCGCGCGATGTGAAATCGATCATGGCCGATCAGGTCAACTTCCCGCAATCCAAAAAAAGGCGTCGTACTTAAATTTGAGCATACTAAAATTAAGTGCAGCCTGACATTAACATGGTGTATTTAACAACATGTTAAGGGCTAGACAGGGGGCCAAAAACGGCTTGAGAGCGGGGGGGTTAAAACGGTTCATGTGGTACACATTTTTTAACTTAGTGCGAAATACTTCAAATCTGGAAAAGTAATAGTCGCCTTTTGGAGGCTAAATTCCGATGAAAAGAGCTTAGAATGGATGGACACGTGATTTCATGTTCTATCGTATCGATGTGCGCACCAAATTCCCAAACCTTTGATTTTGACTTCATTTGAGCGTTTTCTCCTTTCATCAGAATTTATCAGGTTTCAAGTTATACAGTATTATCAAGGGTCAATACAAAAAGCAAGTCTACCAGTCGAGTGGAATCAAATCGCATCAAGTACGATAGGATATCGCGATATACAAGCTCATCTTACATTGCTGGCCAAATTAATCCGGCCACCCACACTTTTTGCTCGTAGCTCACTCAATCTTTAAGCGCTGGCGCTGCGTTTTAGATATGTCGTTCCTGTAGTGTAGAGTAGCTGCGGATTTGTGTTAACAACGCAGTTTTTGCGGTTTGAAGGGTAGCTCCTATACAATAAACCGCTTTGACCAAGTGGTCCAAACTCCCGGCCACTACTGCGGATACTAAAACCAAGTCACGTGTAATGAAATGTTTGCACCTATTTTCCTACAAGTGCAAGGCTTGCCGTCCAGCCATGTTTTGGTGGACGCCAGCGCCGCACCAAAGAGCTTATCGGTAGAGACTTCATTTGAGCTTCTACCCGGGCATGCCAGCGTGGCGGAGCGACGAGGAGAGAGGACGTATACGCGGGCTTAGCGAAGGAGGGTTCTCAATTCGAGCAATTGCAAGAACTGTCAAGCGATCACGAGACGCGGTCAAGCGCGCACTAGTTGCATCACGTCGGAACCGCCGCCAGCCACGACGCAAGCCCATCGTGTCCGAGCGACTGCTGTAGCGCAAGGCCGCTAGCGGCGACTACACCACCGCCCCAGCTGAAGATCGAGTGCAACTACAAGTGCTCCGCCCGCACGATCCGGTGTCTCCTTTCTGGTGTAGAATAGCTAATCTATACCAAAATGGAGAACACGTTGGCGCTGACGGCGGTACATAAGACGCATCGGCTAGCATGGGCAAAAAGCATGGTCATCACGCCGCAGACGGATTGGGAACGGATTATTTTTTCCGAAGAGAAAAAAATCAACTTAGACAGCCCTGACGGCCTCCAGAGCTATTGGCATGATGTGCGGTGGCCACCAAGGACGACGGTGAGGAGGCAAAACGGCGGTGGCTCGGTGATGGTTTGGGGCGCCTTTAGCGCTAAGGGAAAGTCTAAACTGGCGGTGCTGGTGAAACAGCAGGCTTCGGTTCAGTATATTTATACCGTATCAGAGGTTTTGCTGCCCTACGCTCACCTAAACTACGGGGTGGACTTTGTCTATCGACAAGACAACGAATCGATCCATACATCGAGAGAACCATGCAGTTTTCGTGGAGCAGGAGATCAACCTTCTCGACTGGCCCGCCCGCTCTCTAGACCTCAATCCCATAGAAAATCTATGGGCGCTGTTGGCTCGCAAGGTGTACCCCAATGGTCGTCAGTACGCTAACTATCTACTGCTATCTTAGCTGCCTGGAATAGCATTGATCAGGCCACGCTTGTAAAGTTGATTGAATCCATGCCGCGACGTTGCATTAAAGTAAAGGCGATAAGACACACTACTAATACAATCATTTCATTACATGTGACTTGGTTTTAGTATCCGCAGTAGTGTTTGGACCACTTGGTCAAAGCGGTTTATTGTATAGGAGCTACCCTTCAAACCGCAAAAACTGCGTTGTTAGCACAAATCCGCAGCTACTCTACACTACAGGAACGACATATCTAAAACGCAGCGCCAGCGCTTGAAGATTGAGTGAGCTACGAGCAAAAGTGTGGGTGGCCGGATTAATTTGGCCAGGAGTGTAGCTAATCTTCCCGTGGTTGTGTACTCGTGCGGGCACCTTGTAGTCACATTCCATGACAAGTGCCCCTCCAATGCAGCCAACTGGTTCATCTCGAAGCGATATCAAGCGGCTCTTTTGGATGAGGATCGATTCCCTCAAATTGAAAAACAATGCGGAGCCATCCGTCCAGCTCACGAAGCCTCGAAAGAAAACCTTCAAGGTTTCGGGGCACGCGCTCTAGGCAAAATGCGGGATTTGACCTGGCTAGTTTTTGCGGCATGGCTACCATGTTCTGCTCGTCTCACTGATGCTTTGTATCGACCACGTGCGGACACTGAAAGTTCCTCGATCCGTGTCTCCTTCCCCACAAAAGTTCATCTCAGCGGTCTTCCCAATCCATGGCTCCAGGCTCAGTACCGAAATCTCCCTGAACGAAGGATTCGTGACGAAATGCAGCTTTTAGGAGTTTCTTCGCTGGTTTTCCTGACCCTCCAGCGCTCTGTGGAGGCTGTACAGAATGCTATCACGTGTACCACCACTGCGGACTGCGCTTGGGGCGAAACTTGTGTGGCTGGCGACGCTGACACGTCCGTCCAAGCCTGTGTACCGCCCACGGTCTGTGGTGGCTCCTCGATGGGCAACTGTCCGTCGGATGACACTGGCAAACTCGCTTGCCTCTGGAGACCATTCAATGACTGCAGTGAAGGTTGCGCCATTTTGAACGGAAACAAGGGCATCTACAAGTGCGTTTCCATTACCCGATGCGACGCGTACTACGGAGGTTCCTCTTGCAGTGGTAAGCCACAAAATGGATCGGCTTTACTGGAATGAGTGATTAAATGTCTCGTTGTGCTGCTTTCTGTAGACGGTTGCAGTGTGAATGGAGTGCGATGCAATGGCCAGGGATCGTGCAACATGATGTCGTCGAGTGCTGACGGAGCGCCGGTGTTCGGCTGCACGTGCAACAATGGCTACAGCGGAGAAAAGTGCGAAACCGCACCGGGTTCGACAGAGGCGCCCAAGACGAACTCGTCTTCTACCGACGACGAGGACTCATTCTGGGGAGCGCTGGACGATGGATCCTCGAATGATGCGTCGACCGATGGATCTGATGATGACAACACGGACGACTCTTCCACAGATACATCAGAGGGCGCTTCTGACAGCGCTACAGACGATTCGACTACTGATGATTCATCTACTGATGCCGATCAATCGTCCACTGATGCGTCGGACGAGTCGTCTTCCGACAATGCAGACAATGACAGTGCCTCTAGCTCCAGCTCTGCGTCGTCGTCGGGTACAGTAGCCAACAGCGAGTTTGTGTCCAGCACTACCCGCAGCGGCATCCGACCAGGGGTGTTGATCCTCGTACTCGTGATGACGGCATTCTTCTTGGTCGGCACGGTCCTGTTGGTTGCGTACTCGCGTAGAAGGAAGCAGCAGGAAGAGGAGGAGTACGCCAACGCGCTCGCTTCCACACAAGGTGTCGGTGCTGTGGGTGCGAGGGATCTCGCCGCCGGCCACACCGGCCGTACGCCGAGATCCCACATCGCCACCATGTAAACAGACGTGGAACCTACTTTACAAACTACTAGTATCAGCTTTGATATGGCATTGCAGTCTCTTGGAGACCATCGCAAACCGAACCATCACAAATAGAGTCAATGTTATTCCATTTCATGAAGTACCTTCGAAGAAATCCACGGTCTACACCGGAACAATAATCGGAAAGTTGCTGTCAGATTGATGTAAGGCAAGAGCTTTACTGTAGCGACATGGGAAAGTTACAGTAGATACATATAGGAAGACCAACCGACTGGCAGGCGACACTGAAATGGTCTACTGTCGAGATGGTGGACGAGTCAGGCGTATCTTTTAATCCGGTGACGTTAGCATGTGACGACCTCAACCAGGGCCTCAAACGAAGCTTGCTCTTCGCGTTGATATTCTTGGGACAACGTGCTTCAAGCTGCGCACTGGCAGCCGCCAGTGGCTTGTGCGCAGACTCCAAGACATGTCTCGCAAATTACAACTCGCAATCGATAGGTCACCTTTGTATAGCGATAACCTGTACTAATATATACTTTATCAAAACTGTAAAACTATCCACTTTAACGGTAGATACGTAGTATCATTTAGTTGTTTGTACATCTCAACAATATCAAATCGGCCATCCTCGGACAATCCGATATCTGTCTATCATGATACCGGTACTGTAGTGTGCTGTTGCCACGAAATCCAGCGAGGACGAGTTGGCAGCTTGCAGCTTGGGTGCGAATCATGTCCATCTCGGCGATAGCCCAGCACCATCGCCTCGCGCCCTGATGATCCTAAACTGCCACACGCATGAGGCCCACAAGAAAACCCCTTCACGTATCGGCAGAGAGTTAGTGACCGGAATGCCCACAAAAACCGCCATGTGCGGTACAATATATGCCCGTGAGCAACACAGTTCAGACAACGAGGCCTCGAAAGAAATACCCGTCGGTTTTTAAACCGGGATTTGTTCGCCTATTTTCTGTAAAAAAAATGTTTGTGCTCTTTTTATGCACCCACCACTTGGATTTTGTATGGGATACGTGCGGCACAAATATTCCGCTCTCCCGCCTGGCCAAAAAACCAAGTAGGCCCAATTCCAAAAGTGACGACATTCCTCAGACCCAATGCGACTGCTAGCGGCGCTGCTCGTGCTGGTGCTATCGCCTTCACCTATAATGGCCATGCGCATGGCTGTCAACTGTACCAGTACTGACGATTGTGCGGACGGCGAGACGTGCGTGGCCGGCGACTCGGTCACATCCATTCAGGCCTGTGTGACCGGTGCCGTGTGTGGCGGCTCGACGTCTGGCAACTGCCCGTCGGACGCGACTAGTGGCCAGCTGTCCTGCATCCAACGCGACGGTATTTACAAGTGCCTGTCCATCGACCGCTGCGACGAGTACTTCGGAGGCTCTTCATGTAGCGGTAAGAGAAGGAGAGAGCTTGGGTGGGCTATAAACTCTTGGAGACTGACTTTGCTGATGTGTTTAGACGGATGCAGTGTGAATGGCGTCCAGTGCAACGGCCAGGGCTCGTGTAACTTGGTGTCGACCAGTTCGGATGGGGCTCCGAGCTTCAGCTGCTCGTGCAATGAAGGATTTAGTGGAGGCAAGTGCGAGTCCGGCTCAAGCACAAGTTCAGGCTCTACGACGTCTAGTTCTAGTTCTAAACCATCCAGTAGCTCTTCCAGTACGGAGAGTTCTAGTTCCAAGGCTTCCAGCACATCCACGAGTTCTTCTCAGGCTTCTAGCTCGTCTACTAGCTCTTCGAAGGCTTCTAGTTCGTCGTCCACGTCCGCTTCGTCATCTTCTAGCGTATCAGGCTCCAGCAGCGCGTCGAGCTCAGTCTCTGGGTCTAGCAGCTTCTCGTCGTCGGTCAACGGCTCACTTAGCAGCTCGTCCTCGTCGTCAATCTCGTCCGGGTCGAGTGAAGCGGCGAACAATAACGTGAACCCAGCGTCAGCCAACAGCGGCTCGGTGGCGTCTGAAGCGGACTCTGGTGGCACTAGCTCTGCCGTGTTTATCATTATCGGCGTACTGGCAGCCTGTATCATCGTGGGTGCGCTCATGTTCGCCATGTACTCAAGGAAGAAGAAGCGCGAGCAGGACGCGGAGGCCGGTGGCTTCGGGGAAGCAACAGCGTTTGGAGCTACCGCTGCGGCCGGTGAGAGCGAACTTGGTGGCGGCACAGGAGCCGATACACCCAAGAGCAGCATCGTCACCATGTAGACAGACAGGAACCAAAGATGTTTTTTCAGAGACATACCAGCAATCTATCCTTATGCAATCCTTATGCTGTTTACCTTACGGTGAAGTAAGAGTCTTCCCCTAACAAGTTAGAGACGATCTCTAATGAGAAATGTGCCGTTTTAGCTACAGTTTCGATGCAAGCGCCGCCCAGAATGTTGTTGATGCCTCACCAGAACGATGTGCTGTACCTCATTGCGCAGTATCTGCAAGCCACGGGTCTTTATGCCAGCTCTTTAGCGTTGCAACAGGAGAGTGGGCTGGATGTGACTTGGTTACGGGGCAGCTCGCATGAGGTTGCGTTGCTTCGGCGTTGGATTTTCGCTGGAGATGTAACGAGAGCTCGAGCGTTGCTGCAGCCTCTGACGACTTTAAATGATGTATCAGAGGAGTTGAAGGCTGCGCTATTGGCTCTGGACGAGCTGGAAGTATCGATAAAGACTCAACTTCGAGGTGCCACGCAGTCACGACTCGCCCAGGCCAAGTTGAAGTGCTTTGAGAAACTGGTTCCTCTGTTTCGAGCCCCTGTAGATGGGGACGAGAGCGACGTGTTCAAGTATGTTACAATGCCGAAACTACAACTTATGGGACTGGTACGTGATGCTCTGCAATTCCACCGGCAAGTGGGTGACGGTACAGCTCGAAGTTGCATTTCACTGCCGTGTATTGGTGAGGAAGTTGTAGAACAGGATGAAAGTGAAATACTGTTACTGGATGAACCACACGGAGAAGTATCGATCGAGGAGCTCGCTGTCGCTCCAGAAGTTCTAAGTGTGGCGCATTCGATGGAACGGGCGATGTGGCAAAAAAGACAACGGAATCCGATGGCATTATCCACGAATCTGGGTAGATTTCAATGGCTAGAAGACAGTGAGGAGGAGGTTGATGGAAGGGAGACTGCTGATGCTGCAGTGAGCTGCGAGGTATACGTCAAGGAAATGATTGACGCTGCAGTAAGCTGTGGATTAGACATTAAAGAGACTGCAGACGCTGGGGTGAATTGCACACCAGAAGAGAAAGAGACAGTCGATGTCGCAGTAAGTTGTGGACCAAATGAATGGAGCGACGTCGCCACACAGACCGGGAACTTACAGCAACTTGACGAAAAGAACGAGGAACCGGCTTTGAAAGAAATTGGTTTTGACATAGCCGAAGAAACCCCATCGGAAAGCAACAACTTGATTCCAGTGGACGAAACTCAGGTCGGTGGATCCGAAAGAAACAACTTGGATGCAATTGAAACGCAAAATAGTTTTCATGAGCAGCAAGAAGATCGACATGATCAAAACCAGCAAGTTGTGGTTAGTACTTCCGTTATCTCCAGTAAGGGTCGAAAGAATCTGCGCAGTGCTGTGATGGATTCGTACTCGGGAAATGGTCAGCCTGAGCAGAAGCAAACGTTCATCGAAGACGTAATTCCACCTGATCAAGATAACTCTGTAAAACCCCAGCAAGACCTCGATGACGAACCACATTTTGAAGCTGAATTACCGACGCCAAAGAGACCACCGCAGCGCTACGACGAGCTCAAACTTGACCACGCGGTGTGTGCAGGTGTAATTGCTGAAGTGAAGGAGCCTCAAGCCGTACGTGCGCTGGATGTGCATCCAACTGGAGACCAACTCGCGGTCGGTACAAATGCACGTGCGCTGCGAATCTTTAACTTATCAACCCCCTTACAGCAGCGACAGCAGCAATTATCCTGGTCTTCCCCTCTCAACTTGATATTGCCACTACTCCCCGTAACACTTGAACGACACAAACATCACGACTCGGGTATTTACTGTGTTTGTTACAACCACCATCTACTCGACTCTGGCGCTACCTCGATGGTTGCGTCAGGTGCTGCTGATGGGTCCGTTAAGGTGTTAATACCTAGAGATAAAGACCCACTGCAGAGACAGCAAGTCGACGAGTTCTGGATACAGCGAGGCGACATCAATGGATCAATGGGCAAAACTCGAGCGCTGGAATTCTCATCCCCCCATCTCCTTTGGACTACCTCAACTAACGATCGTCGTTTACGTTGCTGGGATATTCAACGAGCTCACAGGAGCTCAAGTTCTGGTCCCTTTCAGACGCTTGATGGTCATGTTGGGGAGATTCAGACGATTGCTATGCCTCATCCTTCCACTTCTGCGTTCTCTGACACCTTACTGCTTAGTGCAGCCCTTGATAAAACTGTACGTCTTTGGGATACACGCAGCAGACGTTGCGAGCGCTTGGTGACGTCTGGAGAGCACGCGGCGTTTTCACTGCATTTCCACCCAAGGGATGACAAGCTGGTAGTCTCAGGCCACCAAGACGGTAGTGTTTCTCTATGGGATCTGCGATCTACCGGACGAGAGGCATTACAGATTGTTGTGCCTCATCAGGACGAATGTCGATCTGTGCGCTGGTCTCCTGGAGGTCAGTGGCTGCTCAGTGGCGCCTTCGATGGCACGATCTGTATCATGCAAGTCTCCAGTTCAACGTTGCAGCCTGTCGCTAGTTACCACAAACATTATGGTAAAGTATTGCAAGCGCAATGGCATCCAACTGAACCAGCATTCGTGTCCTCAGGAGCGGACAAGCGGGTCAAGCTCTGGGCCTTCGCGTGAGATCGATGTAGCCATCTTTTTTTTCAATGCAACGTGACGACAAAAACGTACAGTAAAGCTCCGATTAGCGCAATGGTGTTCGTCTACGAGATGGCGGCAAAATGGGGCGAAGCCAAGACAGCTTTAGCTACAGGTTTAAGATATTCCAATGCTGTATGAAGATGACATAAGCGATCAACAGTATAGGTATATTTGAATGAACCGAAGACAAGCAGAGCGTGGCAAGGAAAGACAGTCATTATGGCGGTGGAGAAGAGCACCTTGCCCTCTCACTGTTCGTCACGCGTTGGGGGAGATCTTTTACTTGTTGCCAGGAGACTTGGAGCGTTTGTTTTTCTTCTTCTTGTGGCTGTTGGAGGAGCCACCGGAGAAGCCCTTGGGGTCGCACTCCGGGCACAACCAAGTGTCCGGGTGGCGACCATCGGCCAGACCCACACACTCGAGATGGTACCATTGCGACGGGTTGGGGCACGTCTTGCCGTCGCATGCGATCATATTACCGTAGCTGGGCAGGTTGCAGATGCAGTAGAGTTCATTGTCCTCTCCCGTGTCTGCGTCCTTCTTCGTCTTCTTGTTCTTGCCGCCCGACACGTTGGAGGGTTTCGAGCTGCTCGGCGGCGCCTTGCGTCCTTCGTTGCCGTGGCCTCGTCCGCTGTGGCCGTTGCTTGATCCGCCCGCGTGGCTGTTGCCGTGTCCGTGGCTGGACGAATTGTTGCCGGCGTTGCCGTTGCTCGCGTTGTGGCTCGAGCTGTTGTTGGTGTTGCGGCCTGACGAGACGGACACCGAGTGGTCACGTTGGCGCTTGCGGCTGTTGGACTTGCGCTTGGCCTTGTCAGCGGCGGCCTGCGCCTTGCGCTCCTTTTCACGGGCCGTCGAGCGCTTGACTGCCGTCCGCTCGCCGTTACGCAGACGCTGCATGAAGGCAACAATGGAGTCGTCCTCCTCCACTTCCAGCGACATGTCGAAGTGACGAGCTACCTGCGCTGCCAGGTCCTCCTTCTCCGCGTCCTCGTCGAGCTTGAGGTGGTAGAACTTGCCGTAGCGCTTCAGAGCTTTAAGCTGCGCATCGTCAGTCAAGTGTCAGTCAGTATAGCGATGCGGTTGGCTAATACGGGGAGAAATCAAGGCTACAACGTACGCCCAAGCTCTTGAAGTCCACCATGAGCCGCGGCGGGTACAGCACGCGCTTGAGGCGCTTCTGCGGGCTCAGCTCGTCTACGTCGTCGTAGTAGCGTCTGTCCTCAAGCTCTGCGGTTGGCAGGCGGCAGGCGGCAGGCACAGAAGAGAGAGTTAATGCCGTTGGAAAGACAGTTATTTCCTCCTGTCAATACCTTCTTCCATCATGTAGAGATCGTCGTGCTCGTCCTGAGAGCAGAAAAGTGGGAAGAGCATGCGTTAGGAGGGGGGAGGGAACGAGCAATGCCACGAAGGCAGATGCAAGGGGGAGAGAGGCACGGCGCTCACCATGGTGCTGCAGCAGATTGAAGGGGGACTGTGGGACGGAAGCTGGAAGGGATGAGGGCGCCGTCTGGTACTCTGGTCTCGCTGCGCTGCCGTTCAAATATGAAGAGATTTCTGTTTGCGAGGTCGAGCGGCAGGGGACAGTCCACTCCTGTCCGATTATATACACTCTTGTATCCACACAGTGGACGCACTGTGGCGGATACACAGAAAAGGGTCAGCAATATTGAATACCGGTACTTCGAACTGCATGACGTCAGTTTTAGGACCCAGTTTTGAGCTCTGTTTCAATCGCAAGCTTACATCGAATGGAACAGGAAGATAGATAGCATGTAGGCCTCGATGTTTAAAGCGTCTATGTTGAAGACAAGTGAGACCAAAATGCAAGTCTTATGATTCAAGGCAAAGATTCTCGTGGCTGTGGTAGTTTGGATCCAGTGGTTACTGCAACTCTTCACAGTGCACCCAAACTACCAAACCCCACCATTCATGGAAGCAAACCTCGGAGTTAAACAGATGACAGTACTCTGCTCAGAGGATATTTGAACTTATCATAGCAACATATCGGTTGACCCTGCCAGCATAGCTGATACACTGGAGTTTCGTTTGGTGTGCATCAAAGACCGTAGTTACATCCAGTAACTGCCGACCGCTGGCGTGAAGTAGTTGATACTTACGTTAATACCACGAGGCAAGTACAGTAACATTCGTTCAGCACAATACCAGCTCTCTCAGCGTCGGAAATGAAATGTACTTCGGTGAACAGCACGTCGTCGCCTTAGCTTTGCAAAGGGATATTCACATGTCAGTGTCAATTCCTCCACTTCGCCAGTCACTGTCCATTCTTTCGCGCCGCCCGAAAAATTCTGAAGCAGATCGCTCGGCGAAGAAGATTGCTTGCCCTGCAGACACTGTCGTCCGGACAACAACAGGCCGCGCTTCCCATCCAAATATCGCAGCACCCCACAAACGACGAGCATACGGCCTGCTTGTCTTCACGCTTCATAGATGTATCTAAAGTAAAGTGCTCGAGTCGAGTCTGGACCAAGCAAATTGCGTGTCCCCATCACCTCGACGCATGTCGCAGATTCACCACCTCTCTATTATGTTAATCATATTGAGAGGTCATTATCTTCCCCGTCAAAGTCGATTAAAAACTGACGGGGCGCCTGCAACTTCGAGTCAACATTCGCGCAATTACTGGCTCGCGCTCAAGATCTCCAGCTATGGCTGACAAGAACCCCACCTCCCCCGCCTTCAAGGCCTTCGTGGACGCCTCCGTACGTACCCCAATCCGATAAATACCCCCACGCCGTCGTAACCTGCAAACGGAGGAAGCGTAACCCATTGAATTAATTTCTAATGTTATTATCTGCTATTGCAGGCCGGTGCCATGGGCGCGCTGTTCGCTGCCGTGTTGCTGTACCCGCTGGATGTAGTGAAGACGCGACGTCAGGTGGATGTGGACGACAGCAAGGAGGAGGAGACGGAGGAGGCCAAGGCCAAGGCCGTAGAACTCCGCAAGAAGAAGACACACAACCTGCTGATGGCTGTGTGGCTCATCTACCGCCAGCAAGGAGTCGAGGGTCTCTTCGCCGGTCTCAGCTCTAAGGTCGTGCACACAGTGTCGTCCAATTTTGCGTATTTTTACTGGTACTCGTTCCTCAAGACGGCGGTGGAAAAACATTCGAGCACGCCCATCACTACGGGCATGAGTCTGCTCATGGCTTCCACGGCTGGAGCTCTCAACATGTCCATGACGCTCCCATTGGAGATGATCAACACACGGGCTCAGATCCAGCCCAGTGATGATGAGTCTAGTGACTCTGATGACAAGAACAAGGAGAAGGAGTCCCAGGGACGCACCATGTGGGGCATCGCCAAGGAAATCTACGCCGAGGACGGCCTCATGTCCTTCTGGAAGGGCTTTATCCCGTCCTTGGTGTTGGTGAGCAATCCGTCCATCAATTACACCATTTTCGACAAGTTAAAGCTGCAGTTGCAGCACTCTAAGATGGCGGCTAGCAACGCTAGGCGCGTGAGCTCCCTGACGGCGCTGGAGGCGTTTATTCTGGCGGCAATTGCCAAAGCTGTGGCTACACTCATCACGTACCCTGTGATTCGTGCCAAGGTGCTGATGCAGGCACAGAAGAAGCAGATTACTGGCCAGCACAAGAGCTCGCATGGCCACCATCATGCCGAAATGGGCAACTCGATGCTGCAGGTGCTCAAGCGTATTGGCGAGCTAGAAGGTCCCAGCGGCTACTTCAAGGGCTGCTCGGCCCAACTCTTCAACACGGTCCTCAAGAGCGCTCTTCTGGTCATGACCAAGGAGCAAATTACCAAGTACACCATGCGCGTGCTGTACTTGCTGCGCCGGAATGCTGGCCCCAAGGCGATTGAAGCTGCCAAGGCCTAAATTTTGGGTTCCTTGCCAGTTTTATTCAGTCTTGCTCTAAGGAGAAATACTGCTAAACTCATGGACTTGTTTTTAATTGTTTTCTTAAAGTTGTTTGCAACAAGTACTAGTATGTACCCACATCAAGTTTTTTTGCGTGCTGAGCATTTTGGACGCTCATAAATTGATCAGTTGTGTCCACTTTAGCGTGGCCATAGCAATATCCAGCAAGGATGGCCATAATGAGCACCAGGAGACAGAGGAGACGCATGTTTTCCTTGTTTCAGCTTCTAAGGGTTGCCGGTAGGTTTCCAGTTGAAAAGTGAGTTCTACTTTGTGATGTGGTGTCCGAGTGCTATTAGTGTGGCAATCAGGACACTTACCGAGGATGGGAGCAGTGATTCGAACCCTCGGTTGCTGCGACGCTGTGTTCCCTATCACGATTCTGTTTTTGAGCATGGTCATCAGCGCGTAAGATATTTCGATGACGGCCGACTTTCACGAAATGACAGGTCAGAAGAACGCGTAATCCAACTCGAAACAGCAATATTACCTCAATGCTGTTTAAAAAGATCTACCCCGGCCGATTTTTACTATAAACGCTTTTATTCGTTGAGCACATTAGTTATTGCGGACCGCAACGCCTGTATATTAAGGGGAAAAAATGTTTTGGAAAAGCTGAATGCCATGGTTCTACAGTTGTTGATGTATAGCAGGCATGGATCAACAAGTGGCGATTAGTGCAAGCTAATAAAACTGCGTTATTGTCATTCCAAAAAAATTATTTAAGTACGTTGTAAGGCACATAGATTCTTTGCTAGTTGCGCTCAGTGTTTCCTTTTCATAATATATCAGAAGCGATGTCCGTTTGTTTCTCAACAAATTTTACTGGTGCATTCAAACCTGAGGTAGTGCATTACCGTTTGCAGCCCCGTGTTAGTAGCTTGGGGGAAAGATGCAAGCCTTACCCTTCGCTTCATGGTTCCTGGATCACATGCGGCCATGACCACCCTATGGAAAGGTTCAGAAAGCTTGGGTGCGGTTTTTTTTCTTCATTCTTTTCGCGGCTATTTTCCAATCATGGTTATTTGACTTATTCGCATTTAACGTTTTTTTTAAACGCAGTTATTAATAAACGCAACTAAAATTAGCTAGTTCCTACCCAAATCTTACCGACGATTGTTTCGGGTACTAGCCAATCTAATAGTGAGGCTATAATAGTACCTCAGTGCAACGGCCGAAAGTGCTGCGATGGAATTGTCTGAAACTCACTCAAGTCATCGCTGTTGAATGACCTTGTAACGGTGTGGCCAAATATGGACCTCGTAGATTGAGCAAGCAGAGACCCGGACAACAAACGTATATTTTTTGATAGCGTATCTCGATACTATTTTAATACTTTATTTGGTAAATGACGTGCAGCGTGACCGAGTTATTCACTTTGTAAAAGCAATTCACAAAAATCATTGCGTAGAGGTGGGTGTACCCGGTTCAAGTTCTCGCGTGCGGGTACCCGATTTCCAGTTGGAGGTCGTTCCGGGCAGGGCGGGCGGGAAGGGGGCACTTCATTTTGAGTACTTTTCGCTGAGTAAAGCAGATCCCTAACTACGATAAAATCTTTGATTGCTTTAAAACGTGACCGCACAATTTGGTAGATGTTCTGTAGCGATGAATGCTCACACTGTACAGAAGTGTGTGTGGTGGTGGTGGTAGAGGAAAGAAATAGAAGGCTACATTCATCGTCATCAAACCAGCACTAGGCACTAGGAGCTGATGATGACTACACAGGGGTAACAGTCAGAATACCGAGCCAATTCCACTGATAATAACAAGGCATACGGACCCGGTTGAACCTGTAGAAGTGAGTGAAATGCTCAAGAAGCCCTGGATCTGATCCTAAATCGAAAGATGGCTTGCATCGATAGTCGGAAATTTGTTTACCCGGCTAACTACCCCCAAGATCGTGCAGGCGCAACCTCGTCAGTGTCATGCTTCTAAAAGAATGGGTCCCTTGATAGTATTAAGCCCGAACATGATAATCGAATAAGCCTGTCCTGTCGGAGAAGGTTGACCCTGCAATATTACTCAGGATTAAATATTTTTCATGGAAAAATATTTCAGAAGTCAGCGAAAAGTACTTAGAATTAAGGTCATCGCCAGGGGGGGGGGGGGGGTAACCATGTAAACGTCAATTGCGAGCTCTGATGTTTTGGTGGTAGAATAAAAGTTGCACGCCATTCGTCCAGTGTTATTAGGCCATGTATTTCCGAAGTAGCGCATCTAAGCCGAACATGCAATTAAAAAAGCAGAATGGTCGTGACTGATTCATACGACTGCCACTAGCAGGATGAGTGAGCTCGTATGCGGTCCAAACGTATTCCATTGATTTAATTGTGGTCTTCAGCAAACCAATACAGCACATTTCTTTATAACCGCGCATAATTTAATTAAAAGATTACAGCTAATGACTTGCATTTTTCCCATACCTAAAGTGACGTGTTGGTATCGTCGATAGTAGCATGGCTTTTGTATTGTCTAAAAATGCAATGAAGCCTTTCAGAATGCATAGGAGGAATAGAGAATGAAATTGAATCCTACTGAATGAAAAGTAGCTGACTATAAAATGCTAAAGAAAAAAGTTTTTCCGAGTAAGTTTTCACTTACTTAAGCTTGTAACTTGAATCCCAGGGAGAGATTACGAAAAGTTTAGGCATTCGCGTCGAAATTTGCGTCTTTCACATTGCCCCTCGTGCGTAAAAACTAAAAAAAATGTTTTTTTTAAGCAACGTACCCGCCAGAAAAAGTTCTCCCCAATAAACACCCTCGACAAAAATGTAAAAATCTGGTTTGTGATGATTCTACCCTGGCTATTTAGACTAACATTATGAGCCAAAACTTTTAATAGGACGCGTACGTTGTTGTTATTTTAAATAGGCGAGCAATTAAAATACTCTTCATTTTTAAATGGATGAACATACGTGATATCCTCACGTACCAGCAGTTTCTTCTTTTTCCTAAAAATATCTAAGGGTTGCTTGAATCATCCGGCGAATTCGAGATTAACTTTAAATCACAAATTTTGTCTGAGCTGTCAGAATGAATCAATTGGGTGATGAATGCCCACACAATGCTGGGCAAGAAATTATTTTGGTAGAATATAGCGATCCTCGCGGCCTAACTTGCCAAAGAGATGTATCGTAGACTCGACATGATTACTTGAAAACACTTTTTTTTTATAGCAAAAAGATTTTTTTCTTCGGAACCAACATTTTGTGCAAATTTCCATCGGCTGAAGCTTCGAGCTCTGGACCGACTTTTAGCAGGATCTAGGATGACTCTATGACGCGACCAAGGCGTCCTGTTGTAGGAGTCACTTGGGAGTATTCTCGTAATAAAGTATAACGCATCTGCACAGCACCTGCATCCTGCGCTTCAGATTTTATGTTTTAAACATAAATTTAGAAAAAGCGTGTGTGGACAAAACTTACGCTTCAGCGATTAATGATGAAAAATATATATAGCACATCGAGATTGGAAGTGCTCGCTTGCGCTCTACATGTATTAAAATAATACGTTTTAATATCTAGTGATGTGAGCTGCAACTGCATGAACTTTGTACATCTGACAAAGCAAAAGCATCGTTGGCAATACAGAGAGTAAAGAAAATGTATTATTATGGTATCACTTAACGTCCTAAGGTGCTACCAATACATGTACAGGTACAGCCAGCATTGGCCGTGTTACTAACACGGTGTTAGACGAACCGAGGGATGCCCTCTGGCCTTCCGGTGTTCTGTCTCGATGGCGTGGTTGAATCTGATTCTGCTCTCCAGCCAGGGTTGGCAGCCAACTTGCTCTCTCAAGATGGGGGAAGAAAGATCGTCTGGCGTGCGGCAGTCGGTTCCCCGCACAACTTGCTGCAACGGTGCTTCGTTTGTCAACTTCGTGCCGAAGTTCGGTGCACGGAGCAGCACTGCACTGCACCAGCATGGTGCACCGAGGTGTGTGTGAAAAGCTCTCGACGAATGCTACTGTAGCAACACTATGCGCGGTGCCAAATTGGCAAACCACCGGCCATCGAATGCCAACAAGCGGCTGAAAGTTTGCATTATGTGCGAGGTTATTTCTTAACTGTAGATAGCGAAAAAAAATACAATAAATCAGGTACGGCCCTGGCTGGTTCCGTCGCGCTTGAGGCCCGTACCCTTCTTTAAGGAAGCTCCTTCTTCTCATTGTTTCCCCTTAGCGGCGAGGGCAGCTCTCAATGAGGCGAAGCGGGTGGGTGCGGGCGGGTGCGTCTTCAACCTGGCGGTGGATGAAAGCGTCCTCGGGTGGTGCAGCACATTCGTCGAACACATCCGCGAATGAAGGGTCCCACCATTCCTCAGAGAACAGATTTCGCATTGAATCACCCGTGGGAGAGCTCTTCTTCTCGGCTGACACGAGATCCAGCTCCCGCACGTGGAAACTGGTCACTGACGAGCTCCTCCTCGTTAGCCGATGCAGCTGGCGTTTGGGCACAACAGCAGCGCCCGCAGCTGACCTCTGGTCCTTGGCGTTCTTGGCATCGGACTCCGTCGTCGTGTGGTCCTCGTTCACCATGAGAAACTCGCGAATCAATTCCAGCGCGAGACACCTGGAGCCTTCGTCGCCGTCCCACTCGGGCGACTCCTCTTCATCCTCTTCATCTCCTATTAGACCCTGCGTATTCACCAGTAGAAAACGCATATAGCTGTCCAGCTCCTCCATCCTCGTGGCATCCAGTCGCTTCTTGGAAATACCTAGGCCTGATTGGAAGATGTGGCGATCGGGAAAGCGCACACTGCCGTAAAAGCTCTCGAGCTCCTCGCAGGCGCTGCAGCTCAAGTGATGCTTGCTCCCGCTGCCGCTGCACTGGCGCTGCAGCGCCTCATGTAGCGCGCGGAACTCGGAGTACCGCTTGGCCACATACCAGTCGGCGGCGCCGCTGCGGCTCACGCGCAGTACGTAGAGCGTGGGGCGGCGATGCGACTGATTCTCGCGGCCGTAAGAGACGATCTTGGCGGACACAGGGCGCAGCGAGCGCATCTGGAAGGAGGACGAGCAGCAGCTGACAGCCTTCTCAGGTTCGGACGGTGTCATGGCTCAGGCTGCAGTCGAGTTATGGTAAATTAATATCGGAAAACGCTTGGATAATTGCCGACTTGAGCAGCAGAGCGACTCTTGAGAAATGAGGATGTTGAGCCTTGACGGGAGCGAAACGGGAGCCGGACCTCTTCTGATGCATGCATCATCACGAAGGAGATGGGCATATCGGTGCGCGCAAACAGGGCGACTAGCGCATACCGAAATGATCGCAGCATAATTTGTGATGTTTAATTGTGATTAATGCACCAATCATCTCGATACACTTTACCGAGCGAATCTCGGAATGGTGGGCGGAAAGGGTTATTTTTTAGTCTGCAATGAAGGCGGTGGAATATACGGTCATAGTTACGGTGGCTGCATCAACTCGATGGGGAGCAATAGACATGGACAGTGAAGTTGAGCTTCTGCTTCAAGTAGCTCTTCAACAGCCCCTAGTGCTTTGTTGCATTTGGCACTAGAATTGTGCTGCAGCTCTGACACGTACAGACAGGTACCGGTAGTACTCTTATCGTTTTACTACCAGAGGATCCTACGATTCCATAATAGGGAATCGTTGCATATTATGCATGCACCAACATGTGGAGGAGTGCAATGCGCCACCCTCGACCAATGAAGGATCTGATGACTTTCCACGACTTTTGTAATCATTTTAGTCAGTATTTAAATTATTGTTGCGTAGCTCAATCCTCATCGCCAGTTCTGGGCCACCGATGCCGCACAGGTCCTCGAAAATGAGCTCTACCGGGGAGATGTTCTCATCGGGCGGAATGAGGATTTCGTGCGAAAGCTATGGGGTTGTCACTTAGGTGGGCCCTGTGCGAGTATCTTGGCCATTATTTTTAGGTCATGTCGTAAAAATTGTAAAAAGGCAATATTTTACAAGGGGTTGGAAAATAAAATAGGGGTAGTCAGAGATAGTTTTTCAGACGGCGATTATTAGCCTATCACAGGGTCAGGAGTATTCTCTGAAATTTTACTTCAAGAGTTTTACCAGCCATCTGAATCACTGGTATGATTTATCAAACAGGGTAGATCCTGTCATTTGCGGTTCATCGTTCTTGATCACTTTACGTGGGACTAGTTACAAAGAACAGATTTTACAGTCAATGTCGGATAAATCTTATTCCCTTGACAAAGCGAATTTCCGTGTGAATGTTGCCTGTGTCGGCCAGGGGCAACATCCGTGCAACCTCGGGCTAAACGCGAATATTGCGATAGGTTGCTTGATCGATAGGTTGCTTGATGGAGAGTTCAGGCATCAAGCAGTTTGGTGGATAAATGGCCATCCTAAATCGTGATTGAAAGGGAGACTTCAAAGCGCTGCCAGGATCGCGAGAAACTAATAACGAGGACGATTCAACTTGCTTGGATGCCGTGATTGTAAATTGAAAAGGAAAAACTCGCCGAACCTGTTGTCGCTGAAGATAACAAAGTTGATGTACGGAACCCGCAGCATGAAGCCGATGCCACCAACGACTCAAAAACTGCCGGAATCTGTGCGCAATAATTGACTGTAGTTTCGGGCTTGTGTAGCGAGAATTGATCCGCGCCGCGTCACCAACTCGGCTCCTGCTAGGATTGCGGACATCACCACCATAAGAAGCAACCGCCACCACCATAAGAAGAACAGCTCGCACTAGCGTCGCCATCTCGAAGACAAGAATGCCAAAAGCCACTGAGTCTTCAGACTACAGCTACGGCAATGACGACTATGGTCACGGTCACGACGACTAGGACCACCATGGTTACAAGTATGATGACTACAAACATGACATCTACAATCACAAGAGCGACGGCTACGAGTCGTAGCCTCGACGACGACGACTAAGTCGGCAAGCACTATGGCAGCGGCTATGGCTACAGCTACAAGAGTTACGACGACTAATACGGCTACGGTAACAATTACAACAGCTATAACAACGGGTACAACAGAACCCGAATAACTCGTCGGACGGTGGTGACTCCGCTAAGAGGTTAGAAAATAAAATATGGTTATTGTATTTTCGTTTTCGTATTCCCGTATTGTGAATTCCGGCCAAATTTGCCAATCTGGCCTATTGAGCGAGTCACCCACATACAAATTCCCTGTTATTTCGAAACGGTCCCGGCTACAGTCCGCATCGTACTTAAGTGAGTGAATACTCAACCGAGGTATTTAGCCAATTTGGGCGGTCTTCATTCAAAGAACCGCGCATGGCACAATAATATGCATTGATCGATAATATGGTATTTTACCCAACTATTGCAATAGATAAATTAAACCGAAATTGATTCAAACTTACTTTTTGTAAGAAATAAATTATTTCGAAAGTTGTACCAATTTTTAAAATATTGGAAGAAAGATAGTGCATAAATTATTCCGTACAAAAATACAATAGTTATATTATTGTGACGAGCAGTGAAGCTCCACGTGACTGCAGTGAGCAGTTATACACACTCGTCAACGGAATGACGGGGGGAGGGGGTCGATGGCGACATCAGCCTGGACTCTCTCCCCGCTGTGAATGCTCTGTTAGAGCTGGGCGAGATGTCCATCGCCGTGTTTGGTGAGGCCTTGAAGGCGGGCGACTTAGCCGAAGTGGTCGTGATACGACCTGAGGAGGAGTTGAACCCCTCGTCCGTCATGGACGAAGCGGTCCTGGAGGACACAAAGAAAGCGCTGAGCGCGAGAAGTGGATCTGCGATCCTTAAAGATTCTTCGGGTCCTTTTTATCCTGTGCTGCAGGAGTACGCGGACGTTGTGTCCAAGAACCCGCCGATGGATTTGCCTCCGGATCGAAGCGTGCGTCATGAGATTGACCTGGTTCCGGGAACCAAATACTGTGTCACTCGACAGTAGCCCTTGCCAAAGGAACAGTGTGACGTCATTGACGCGTTCTTCCGTGCGAAGCACGAGGCAGGGTTAGTGCGTGAGAGCAAGTCTCCGCACTCCACGCCTACTTTCTGTGTCAGAAAGCCAAATGGCAAGTGGCGCATTGTGCATGCTTTCAATAAGGTGAATGCTGCTACCATTCCGGCGCAGACGCCGATTCCTCGCAAGGATGTTCTGCAAAACAACATGGTAGGCTGTGCGTAGTACAGTGCGCTCGACTTGGTTGATGATTTCTACCAATTACTTATGAAAACGTGCGACGTACCGCTGACAGCGGTGAGTACTCCGAGCGGTGTGCTATGGGAGTGGCTGGTGATGCCCCTCGGGGCTGTCGAACGCACCAACAACGTTCAATCGTCTTCTGACGCAGTTGTTCAGGCCCCATTGGGCGTACGCACAGACGTACTTTGACGATAGCTTCGTCCACAGTCGTGCAGAGCACAGGTAGTCCGACGTGGAGAACCACATGGACCACTTACGAGCGGTACTCGAGTGCATGCGCACAAATAAATTGTATGCCAACTTGGACAAGTGCGTCTTTGGCGCGGAGGAAATCCCTTTCCTCGGGTGCTTCGTTGGGAAGCGAGGCCTGCGGGCAGATCCTGGCAAGATCAAGGCCGTTGTGGAGTGGCCGGTTCCCAAGAACCAACAGGACTTACGCAAGTGGCTAGGCTAGCCAATTAAGTACAGCGCGAACTACGCGGAAATGGCTCGGCCATTGTCGAATCTCCTTAAGAAGGACCCACCTTGGTGCTGGGAAGTCGGACACGACGAAGCCTTTCAGGCTGTTAAGGAGAGTCTTCTCCGAGCGCCGATACTTGCGCTACCGGACTCGGATCGTCCGTTCGGCGTCGTCTGTGACGCCTCCGATTTTGCAATCGGTTGTGCTTTACTACAAGCAGACGCCGACGGGTGTGAACGCGTTATCGCGTTTGAGTCTCGCCAGCTCAAGGCTGCAGAGAAGAACTACCCAATTCACGACAAAGAACTACTTGCTATGAAGTACGCTCTTGTCAAATTCAGGGTACACATGTTAGGCTCTAAGCCTTTTGTGATCTACACGGATCATGCGTCGTTACGCACTGCGACGCCGTCGCTACATCTCTCTCAGAGAATGGCAAGATGGTTTTCATTCTTCGCCAAATACAACTTCGAGGTGAAGTACAAGCCGGGGCGGCTTAATGTAGTGACCGATGTGCTGTTGCGCAGGCCGGACTACGAGCTATCCCATGTCACAACGGTGACGTCGTCGGTGTCCGACTTGATAGGCGCTTCGTACGCACACGACGACATGTGTGTAGCTTTGCTACGAGCTCTTGGGAGCGAGGAGTTTAAGAACTCGGACAAAGAATTGTCAAGGCGCTTACGCGCGAGCCTACATTGATGCATGGGCTGCTGTACTACAGCACTGACCCCGAGGACGCGCCTCGTGTGGTCGTTCCTCATGACGAGGATCTCAAGTATCGAATCCTCTATGAGGTCCATGATACGCCTGTCGGTGGACACTTGGGTCGTGAGAAGACCTATGGCTCCGTGAGTACAATGTGCTGGTGGCCGAAGCTGTACAAATGGGTCGGCATACGTGCGCACGTGTGAGACGTGTCAACGGACGAAGTCCTCGCCGCATGCGGCAGCGCCGTTGGCGAGTTTGCCAGTCCCTACGGGATATTGGCAGTCCATCAGTATGGACTTTGTGTTTGGCCTGCCGAAGGATAAGGCAGGCAACACTGGTATCGTGGTCTTTGTAGACCGTTTGAGCAAGATGGCTCACTTAGCGGCGATGCCGGACACCATTGATGGTGAGGGTACAGCTTTGCTGTTTTTAGACCGAGTCTTTCGCCAACATGGCTTGCCTGAGGCAATTGTCTCGGATCGAGACCCGCGCTTCACCGCGAAGTTTTGGAAGTCCCTCTTCCAGGTGCTTGGCATCCGTTTGGACATGTCCACAGCGGATCATCCGCAGACCGATGGTCAAACTGAACGCGTGAATCGCGTTGTGGTGGACATCCTCCGAAGCGTGTGCGCTGAGGCGCCACGGCGCTGGAGCGAGGTGCTCCCACTCGTTGAGTTTGCATTGAACAATGCAGTGCATGCCTCGACAGGCTTCACTCCGTTCTATGTGAACGGGTTGGCGAACCCTCGCGTCCCGCTGACGCCGCCACATCGTGACTCTGGGCTTAGTGGGGGAGGGATAGCCGTTCGGCTAGCTGATATCAGCCCTATTGCGGTCCGCACGCAAGTCGATGACTTTGTCTCTTTGAGACTGAGCGTCTTGCGCCAAGTGCGCGACGCTATGGCTGAGAACCAAGACCATCAGAAGGAATATGCAGATGCCCAAGGCAAAGATAATGTGGAGCGGTTTGAGGTCGGGGACCTAGTTTTACTAAACGCTAAAACCCTACCTACATATGCAGTGTCTACAGTCTTCAAGACAAAGCTGAGATATAGGTTCATTGGACCATTCAAGGTCGTGGCCAAGAAGGGCCTGGCGTATAAGCTCAATCTTCCGAAGAAGATACGCACGCATCCAATGTCCTATGTGGGCTTACTCAAGCCGTCCCACGACCTACTCAGCTGAGCGTGGAAGCGCTGGCGCCGGGTCGGCAGGTGGCGGCTGGGCGACAGCGAGTGGCGGAGCCACAGGACGCGGAGCGTACGGCTGAAGGCGCAGCAACAGATCGAGCTGACCCTGCAGCTGAGGAACCTGACGCTCGAGGTCGACGACCCGGTTCTGAAGGGCACTCGGTGTCTCGAACCAGTCCACCCGACGGTGCATCTCCTCGAGATCTTCCGCCATGAGGCGTTCGTGTCGTGAACGAAGGAGCTTAGCGAGCGAACACGCTGATCCAGCACGAACATGTCGTGGTGACTCGCAGCGCGAGGGTCCAGGCGCGGCTCGTCCTCTGCTCGACGAGCATGGTGAGCTCCATTATCATGTGGAACGCCTTGTGGCGCAACGTCGTCGCCAGGGCCGTACCCAATATCTTGTGAAGTGGCGAGGTTACCCTCAATCACAGAACTCATGGGAGTTTGAGGTTCCCCTCCGGCAGGATTGCCCAGACGTCGTTAACGGTTATGACCGGGTACATTCGCTGCCAAAGCGCCACCACGGCGTGCGACGGCGTCGCCAGGCGCCGAGCACTTCCCGCCGCTAGAGCGGGGTGACTACAGGTCGGTAGCTGAGCTCAGGCTCTGACCAGTGGCTGGAGCAGCCGGCTTGAGGCGTGATCAGCGGTGCTCGCAGTAGGAGCAGGAGGCAGAGGAGCTTCGTAGTGTTGGGGACGCGTCCCGAAGGAAGCAGACGCTTCGTGTTTTGCTGGACAAGGTCCAAGCGCAAGCGTCCCGACAGACGCGGATTTGTTTCGGAGAAACTTGCTCAGAGAGCATCATACGAATATCCAAACTTGGATACTCAAAAGGCAAAGAAGGTGCGAAGGTGGTGTATCCCGGACGGGATCGAGCCACGACCTTTGGCTTCAAAAGCCAAGGCTCTACCATTGAGCTATAAGGGCGATGCCCGTAAGCTTGGCTGCGTATGGAGCCTTGCTCATGGTATGTGGGCTGTGCCCGGGTGGGACTGCCCGGGTGGGACTGAACCACCGACCTATCGCTTAGAAAGCGAGTGCTCTACCACTGAACTATATGGGCTACGCCTGTAACTCGTGTGAGTCTGGGCCATAGTATGTGAGCCTTGCCCACGAAGGTGATATCGAACCACCGACCTGTCGCTTACGAAGCGAGTGCTCAACCACTCAGCTATACGGGCGGAGCCTGTGGCTCGGACGCGTCCAGAGCCTTGATCTCAGCAGCTTTGCTGCTCGTGTGAGAGTCGCGATGGCGACGGTGCTCACGGTGGTGTTCGATCACGGAGAGCGTAAGGACAGCGCTTGGCGCACACACCTCGTTGGTGTTTGGGTCTGAGATCGCATACGTGCTTCATGCGCCGTGAGGCGGCACGTTGTCACGAGGTGACAGTTGAGTTTGGTCTTCCTACCTTCGCAGGAGCGTGTGGCCTCGGGATTAAGGCAAACGAAGCATCGAGGATGCGCAGTCGACAACGGGCTCGTAGGGACGAAGCTCTGGGGAGCTGTGTCGTGAGGCGCCGTGACCTCCAACGTCTTGGAAAGACAGACCTCGCTGAGGAAGTTTCGTGGACCAGTTAGTCCACATTTTAGTGGGGGGGAGCGTAACGGGGTTACGCGAGGTGGTGGTTACACCAGATGCGTTTGTCACACAATGGGTACACAGTACCCGGAGAGTTAAAAGACTCTCAGTACATAGGCTGAAAGTCATTCGATATGTAGTTGACTAGGTTTGACTATGCTAGATAGTTAAACACATACATTTACACCGTAGGCGGCTTGGCCGCAATAAAGATAAATAAAACACTTCAGAATTTGAAGCGGAAAGAGTTGTTGCCTTGGGTTAAGGCTGTGTTCACTCTTGGGTCCCAGTTATCGGACCGTATTAAGACTCCTTATTAAGGAACTTAATATTACTGACTCGTTGAGTCGTACGTCTTCCTCTGACGCTAAAGCTACGGAAGTCCCGCTGCAAATGCTATGAATCCACCGCATCGAGTACTACGCCTGTGTTTACGATTCGTGAATCACGAACACTGACCTGAGAAGGAGACCAAGTCGGACACCACCGTCAGGCCGACGGTCAAGTGAAGGAACTGATCTGTGCGATAAAGTAGTCGACGGACGAAAAATGATGTAGAAATGTAGCGGAGATAAATGGCAGCTGTAGTGGATACAAACCCACTGGATGTGATCTGTCCCGAGCCTGGGGATGCAAGCGGGGTGACCCGGAGACAATACGCCGCCTCTTCAAGGCGCAACGATCCGATCGTAACAGCTCCTTGCCCGAAGAGGAACGGTATGGCGGATCGGCCGCCGGGACCGCGGAGGCCATGGTACGCTCGCGGACGACGGAAGATAGAAGTAGTAGAAAAAGAAACTTGTTGTTTTAGCGTTCTGCTCTGGACCGAACCAATTGGAAAGTGACTAACTCGACTTCGTCGCTAGCGGCGGCGAAGAGTCTCCTAAGCATGACAACCTCCTTTAGCACAGCAGCGTACCCATAAGACGACACCCTTCCTTGATATGGGTGTCAACCCACCTCCATCGTACATGTCTTCACGACGATTACCAACTCAGCCGGTACAGTACGCAGCGTACCCAACAGTCATCTCGCGCCATCCGCGCCCGTCACCTCCACCATGCCTGGCGCACTCAGCTTCTCGTTGACTGTCGCCAATTCGAAGCGTTCCCGTATCCGACTGGCTGCCCACCCGGATGCGGGACATATTTTTTATATATATTTTGAAGGGATTCGTACTCGAATGTAATGACAAGCTTTGCGAATTCTCTGTTTTGCACTACATTTATTTAGCGAACATTTATCTATTCAACTTAGCTCAAGCAGTGTATAATTAATAGATAGGGAGTCTATACATATGTAGTAGCTGCAGGCAGTAGATGCTTGCATCACTAAAATGATTCGAGAAAAAGAGTTTCCAGAAGCATGCTAAAGTATCTTAGGCTTCTGGAGACTTAAACAAAGTCTGATGTGAAACCTTGGATTCGAGCAGGGTTTCCTCGAATATAATTACCATTATATGGCAGGAGTAGATGAAATAGATAATGGCGAACAACTCGAGAAGTGAAGAAATACATTATTACATATTTCAGCTATCGGAAATACATATGCACATTAAATCTGCTTTCCTGCCTTTTGCACCGTCGCCATATTTCAAAAGTGGTGATGCATCTTTAGAAAGAGAATATTATCCCGTTGACTTGGCGCCATCGCTTGTCTGAGAGGAGATACCACTATTCCAGCCTGACTAAAAATGTTCAGCCACATTTGAGGTCGGAGAAAGTTAGTGTACCAGCTCGTATCTGTTCAAAACAAAACAAAAGTTATATCAATAAACAAAACCGAAACTCATATAGCAACACGTGCCTGGGTTGCTGCTGATCTTGCATCTTATGCTTCTTGAGAGCTTGCTCCACAAACCTCAATTTCTTGGCACAACTACTTGAGGTGGCTAACTGGGTGGTGCTTGTGACTTGAGATGCAAAGGGTGCCAGTGTCGCGAGTCAGTCGTTGAGCCTCGCTATTTTACATGCCTTCTCAAAGGTGGGAAAGTTGACAATTGGAGCCCAGGGAGCCAAATAGCTGCCTAGAGATGGCTCTTTCTCCGTCAGACTATCAAAAGAGCGCGAACATCTGCCAATGTTATCCCACTTTCCTCCTGTAGTTTCTTGCTGACGGGCTCGAAGTCTTTTATCTCCTCCAAAACCTCATGAAATCGCTCCTCCTCCAGTGGAGACAGCATATACACAGCCGAATCGTCGTCAGCGGTGTCCAAGAAGGGCTTGAGCTTGACGTATCGCTCCACCATGGCGAATTTGGAGGTCCATCGCGTTGCCTGTCGCGTAACTGGCCGAAATGACGTCCGTTGACTGTGTGGAGCACATTCATCATCTATTAGCATAAACTTCTTTATGAGAATAAACGCAAATATTCCTTACCGTAGTTTGCAGCCTGATTGAGACCACGCAGCAACTTCATCTCTTGTGGAGAATACCTGCGTACGTCTCTAGATACTGGTTCACGGCGAGATTTAGCCGATGGCTGGCGCAGGCCACCAATGGGGTTCCCAACTTGGTAGAGATGCTGCTTTTTCCTGAGCAGTTGTCCCCAACCAGGAACCGAACACATTCAATGTACCGCTTCATTGGCTTCAGAATTGTCTTCAAAAACGTGATGTGCGCGTCGGCGTCGTGATGAGGATCGTGTTCCTTGTCCAGGAGAGGTACCATAGCGAGGGGCACAATCTCCTGCTTACCACCATGTCCAAAAGCTGCAAAGACCGCCACATAATGTTCGCTTTTAAACGTCCAACCGTCAAAACCAATACCGAATTCGGCAGGAAGATAGCCGCTGATTACTCGCAGCACCTCAACACACATCGTGTCAATGTAGAGAACCAGCGTGTCATCGCATATGTGCCAAGAGATATGTAGCGTCGAGTTAGCTCGTTCTCGCAGAACGAGAGTGGTAGATTCGCACAGGGACGGTCCACTCCAGCCACCCAAGCACGGTGATGCTCTTCTTGTCGACAAAGGGCAAAAGCGTCCCATCGTTTTCGCCTCGAAAGGTGTCTACAGTAGCTTCGTAGTCTGGATGTTGGCTTAGGACGTGACTAAGAAGATTCGTATAGCCACGTTTTGCTTGCGCTGTGCGCTGCAGCGGCAACTGTAGTAGCCGTTTCATTCGTCGTTATCGTCGAGAATCGGCTTGAAAAACACGTCACAGATCTACTTCGGTATGTCGGTGCACGCGTTGGAGATAGTAAAAAGTCCATGCTTGGCCAGGAAATTGAAGAATGACGTCACTTGGAAATGCAAGGGTGTGTTTGCTAGAAGTAAAACTACAACGGTTGGTTCTGGTGGCAGCTCAAAGGACAGTGCTGTGATTGGTAGATATACCAGTTCAGAATAGTGACATAAATAATTGAGCGGAGTGACAGCACCGACATAAATTATTGCACAGAAAGCTGTGGCAGAAAGAAATACATACTTGTATGGAAAATAGGGCAATTATTGATATTGCCATATTTTGTTTAGGAAACCCTGGATTCAAGGTATTGGCGATTAGCAGGGCGCTACAGCGTCGGAGAAGAAAATGGACGCGACAGTGCACGACGACGTTCGTGGCCAGAAGAAGCGGCCCGCGCCCCGTCGGAGAGGATGAAGACGAGAAAACAGAAAGGTTCCCATTTCACAAGACCTGGCCGTTGTCTAAACGTTAGCAGGACTACATGTGGCGTACGAGACATGTGCTCGTTGTGCTGACTGTGCTTAAAGCCTCTGTATGAAGGGTACTATCAGATGACGACGCTGTGGCAAAGCTGTGGTTAACTTTAATTGGAATCCGAAGAATATATCATCGGAGTCATCTCCGTGACGACACCTCATAGGCGTGTGATTTACGCCAGCTTCCCGGAGGTTTTACAGATGGACTGTACGCACAAGACGAACAAGCGACCTTAATATGATGTGTATTGTGGTGTGCGATATGATAATATCCAGGTATCATCCATATTTATCCCAAGTATTGACCAGGTTTTTATGGCAGGTACAACAGCAAACTGTTATCGATTGTAGCGATGGGCACGTCTGTGCAGACGACCACCGATGTGGTGGAGTGGGTATCGCAAAATCGCGTTGCGACCCGACCTCACACACAGTGCCCTGGACTGCCGACTAACAGAGGAGGTACTCCGATAGCCGTGGGGTTGCTGAGGGCTCACCTTGTGAACCCGTCGGTGGGGCTGGATACATGCCTCTGGTGTACTTGAAGGGAAGGCTTGCCGGGGTTGGTTCCGTCTTGGCGGGGCGTGGGATGGGGGGACGTAGCGTGAAAGTTTTTTGGGCTACGTGCCAGGTAGGTTGTTGACCTTGATCGACTTGAGGTATGGGTTCCTTTCCGTGGGGTCCTTCTCCTTTCCTTGCTTGCTTGTCGCTTCCAATAGCGGGGGAGGTGGGAGCGAGAGAGAAACGTCAGTCGTACGGCCAAGCTGCTAACTCCGGCGACTGACACGTGTCTTGGGTGGTTTTGACTTGATTACTGTATGGGCTTTATGTATCTTCCCGCTACAGCACTCTTGAAGACTTTCCCAAGGTAAACCACTCGATGCTTACAGGGCAAATTCTACTCTGTTAATCCTTAAGTCTTTGCGGTCCACTACCTCTTGCCTATCCTATGATATCCCGAACTGACCCTTAGCGGTCTTGTCGCGTAATCCTTGGTGGGTACAAATCAGGCGATCTACCGAAAGTAGATCGCGTATCGGAATGATAGCCCCATGTCGATCTAGACCGAAATGATTGCGTCATCTGTATAAGATCTGATTACATCATCAGAATTCCCAGCTTCGCTCGCGGTAGTTCGATCGGTCGATCCCCATCAATCATCCAGTTGTCAAAGCTAACGGGCGCTTCACCACACCGACTAGGTTATGGATAAGTTCCTTGCTCACTTCAACGAGCATTGGTAGTTTGTTCGCATTGTGATCGTTTACAAGGGCCTGCGTGAGGTATAGATCATAAGACGCAAACTTCCCGAAGCGCGCGTACTAGTGTGTCCCTTTCACGTAATAAAATTATTACATGAAGTCGTTCGCGGGGGGTTTAGCCAAATGATGGTACTATTTCGATAATGCCGACAAACAATGGTCGCCCTCGCCAAATTATGGCACTACAATATGTATGATGGCACTCTCAAACTGCTAACCTGGAGGATGTGTTATCATGTGTGTATATTCAGATTACTCTTCAACAGTTACAGGCGTGTGATACACACAAGTCCGCACGTTGTGACCGAACTCTCCGCAATTTCCGCAACGTCAACGCTTGGCTGTAGAGCTGTTGGATGCTTCGCCAGTACTCGCAAAGCGCTTCTTTTGATGCGGGCCCTAGTCACTGTAGGAACGGGCTCCAGAACAGTAGAGGCTTTCCTGATAGCGCCTTGGGGAGGGAGATTGATGTTTAAATCGTTCTTTACGTCTTACATGACCAAATAGTTTTTCTCCAAGTAACAGTCGTCAAAGTAGTAAAAAGCAGTGTCATTTAGATTGTGCGGAGAAATACGTCGAACATACGCTTCAATGTCGCTATTGTTGGTACAAACTGTAAAACTCGGTATTCGTACTGCTTTTCGCACTGTGCGCGCTGGATCTTGTAGAATTGCTTTTCTAAATCTTGAGTAAAGCGGCCTTTGAATTTCTTTTCAATGTTACCAGCTATATCAATGTGTGCAAAATTGAAGTTGAAGACTCAGGGTAGACCTTGCAATAATTCCAGCTTTACTTTGGTCCATTAAAAACGGAATGTTGTTCATATGAATTTCAGCCTTCATATAATTCAGTAGTATCCAATGGCAAATGACGGTGTCCTCGGCAGGTACGAGTCCCACAGTCATCACAATATGTTTCTTGTTGCCATCTTGGCCGACTAGGATAAGCATTGTGTTCTTGTGGTTCGCTGTTTTCATAAATGCCCATCAAAACCAAAGAATGCGCTGTATATACTTTTGTATAACAGCGACGTCAGGATTAGGCAAAAATGCCCGGCAGAAGCGATGGTCGGGGTCAACCTCAAATGCCGTGCGCGCCGGGGCTCATGTTGAAAAATAGAGATAGTAATGACTCGTGTTCTTGACAACCTTCTTCGTAATTGCCCATACGATCAGCATTGATGGCGTCGCGAACTCTGTCATTCGATTGCTGACGACACTCCATGCAACGTCTTTACTTGGTTAATGATGCTATTACCCTCACGGAAGGGTCTCCTTGCATGCAAGCGATTGCTGCTGGTAACTCACTGACCTGTTTGGCAGTAGGTCTAAGCGCCCCCGTACAGCCATTGTGTTGGACATCATACGAACGGAGGAGAAATCCTGTGCCTACTGTGCTCTTGATCTTAAGACGACGGCAACGAAGGAGTATTTGCTTTCCCTAGATCATACGTAGACTGTACGATCCTTCCCCAAGCGATTCCGAGACTGTAGGGCACGTCTCCCTTGGGCCAGCACAAAATTCTTGTTGTGCGAGGTTGCTGCTGCCCTTGATTCAAAAATCATCTTGACTCGAAGAGTAATTGGACGTTCTTGAATGCCGACGACGGTTCATTCATCCATGAAAATGGGTGGAGATGGCACAAAGAGAGTGAAGATTGTATTGCGTCTTTGAAAGTGTAACCAGCGGGCGGCCTTCCACCTTCACTATATATATGGATGGGTTGTCTAAATATACATATACAACACATTGAAGTTTGAGAGTGCCATCATAAATATTACAGTGTCATAATTTGGTGACAGCTAACATTGTTGGTCGGCATTATCGAAATAGTGCCATCATTTGGCGAAAGTCCCGTTCGCGGTGGTAAGTACGAATTCTACGCGCCAGATGTGGTGACACAGTTGAAACACGTGATAACCAACATGGCGTATGCGAGAACGGAAGTTGACTACGCACTCAATCGAGACGAATTTAAAACCTTGACCTGCCGGAATGGAAGTAACAAACTGTGGGACTATCTCGGGACGAATTGGGACGAATTGGGACGGATAGCTGAAAGAGGTTAGTCCGCTGCGTTCAGGGACTCGTGTGCTGAAATGTGGGTGATGCTGCATCGATCCACTTTTATAATCACATTAATAATCGTGAAGAGAGTTTGTTTTGCAAAGTCACGCAGACCATTAAGTTTCACTTCACGATGCATAGCAGTCTAGAGGCGCTGTTGTGGATGCAGCGCCACATAGAGAAGGAGTATCGTGCCCAAGTGGAGATGCCATGGAAATTACGGGACGCGAGTTATTCTGAGGAAATGAATATCGTGTTGGGGATGGCTACGAGTTGGGCGGTGCCGGCTTTAACGAGTTGGTGGAACAGTCGCCGGACTACGGCCCAGAAGTCAGTGACGGACGCCGACCAAAAGATGTCGTCGAAGATGGACGACGTGGTGAAGTTGAAGTGGGGCTGCGAGATTGTGTTGAAGAATGATGAGCAGTCGTCACCGAACTGAGCAACCTCGAGATCGTGGTGGCGCGTTAACCCCGCGTGCCACTGTGGAGACCGCGCGGGTTGCTACGAGAGAGATGGGTGTACGAGAGCAGCTGCCGGGCAGCACGGTGGGCGCTCCGCTCAGCTCGGCGTAGGAAAGTACTCAGTCGAGAACTTTCCGGATGGTGGGCAACCAAGTGCAAACCAGCCGGATGAAGAACATGTAGGGCACACGAGAATTGCCGCGAACGCATAGACGCTCCTGTGGGTGGTCGTAGTGACGGACCAACCGCAAGAGCTGACGAGCGAGGACGAGAACGAGACGAGCGTGAGGGGCTGGAAGACGCGTGCGGTTGACGGTGAATCCAACACGTGCGTGTCGTCCGGTGAGTCACAGGACGAACGAGAACGAGACGAGTGTGGTGAACAGGAGGCGCGTGCTGACTGACGGGGAATCCAGCCAGTGCGTATCACCCAGTGAGCCACGAGACGAGCAGAATAGCTACACAGACTGACGGGGAATCCAGTGCGTGTAATGTTCTGTGAGTCGCACCAAACGAAGCAAACGAGAGCGAGTAGAAGGTCGGTGCTACTGACGGGGAATCCAGTGTGCACTTACCCGATAAACGAGAACGAGTGGACGGTTGGTGCTGTTGACGGCGATCCAGCTGCCACTTACTTGACAAACGAGAACGAGTGTACGAGTAAGATGAGAACGAGTTGAACGGGTACGAGTTGAACGGGTACCAGTTAGACGAGTGCAAGCTGGTTGAGTACGAATCGAGCGGGTACAGGGAACAGGACGAGAACGAGAATGATGAAGTCGACGAGGAGGACGTAAGGAAAAGGATCAATAAAAAGGAACGGACGAGAGGATGTTCCGGCTACTGAAAGTGGCCTGCTGTTACGGTCAAGAGGACTACAAACCTGGACAACGAGGCAGCGAAGTACTGTGCGAGCTTTACGGTCCGCCAACGAGAAGGCGGCCCAAGACTCGTAATATGGTGGGCATACAGGGAACTGTTCAACGTGGAGGCTACAATCTACGAGGTCAACGAAACCGTGCGAGTGTTGACAGACCTGCTATTCGCGGCAGCAAAGAAAAACAGCGGCTCCGGAGGCAGAATAAGGGGATTGACGGTAAGGACGGAGACGAGTCGGAGCGCGATGACGAGAATAGCGACGACGGGAACAAGAGCGCTCGAATTGGCCGACCCAAAAAGGCGCCGTCGACCTCTGAGAGAGCGGCGCATCAAGCACCAGCATTATCGGGAACAGGGGTAGTTGGGGTAGCACCTACAATCGGGACGGTGAACGCGATGGCGGCAGCACAGCAACAAGCAGCACCTACTGGTGCACATGCGGCTCGGGACGGTGACGGACAAGCTGGTCAACTACCTTGTGTCGACATGACTATCATAACGGCAGCATTGCAGTAGTTGTTGGCGACCGTGGCGGCACTGCAAGCAGTCCAGGCAGCGCCACCACGGGCTGTGCCAGCACCCGCGATTGGACGAGTCACAGCACAACGTGACAACCGAGGCCCACGAGGAAGGCGCCATGGACGTCGGCAGGCGGCTGGTGCTGGTGCACCGTCGCCAGGCGTCAGTAGTAGCAGCAGTAGTAGCAGCTCGGGTGCATCTTCTAGCAGCGAATCGGACGACAGTGACCGGTCCCGCGACGACGTGGGGAGTTACCACTCGGTTAGCGATGGAGATGGTGATCCCAGCAGTTCGAGTAGCTCCAGCTAGTGGTGGTGACTAGCGACGCCGGCGGCGCCATGGAAGGCGAATTCGACCACGAAAAGGGCCACGATGACGCAGTGTAAAGGATTTGGAGTTGCCCACCTTCACGCCTGTCGGTGTCGATATGGATCGACCGCGTCGATTTAGCGTTGTCAGGAAGAGGGCAATGATCGGACCATTCGCTCTACATCATCCTGGGCAACAAACGGATGGACAATGCGGTTCAATGGTGAATAGAAGAATGACACCAAGAAAGAGAGCGTGGACCAACCTGAATAAGGCGTTGCTCCGACGATACGCCGCGAAGCTCGACAAGTTGGCCGCCGAGTGGAGAGTCAACATGAGAAGATTGATGCCGGGCAAGACATACGTGGACTTTGCGGCAGGACTCGGAGCAATCGTTGGCGCAACAAAGTAAGGGAGCGCGTGATTCTCCCACATGTCTGGATAAGACGACGCGGAAGTTGGCCAATTGAGGAACGGAACCGCGCACGTTGGAAGAGGCCGTCGAAAGCGCAACTAAGATCGATGTGTGGCGAAGTCGGTGAACACTTTTTACTGCCCAGGGGTTGTACAGTGCAGCCCAGCGACTTGTTGAGCCAGTAGATGCCAGAAGTAACCACAACGCGCGAGAAATCGGACTCACACGCGAGGATGAAAGCTTGCACGCGAGGCTTGCAGGTCTTCACGCAAGGATTTCAGGTGACTTCCAGGAGTGGCGTGGGTACCTTGCGTAATCCCTGTCGGCTTTGTCTTCGAAGGAACGGCACCCCACCGAATGGGGTCTTGGAACTGGTATAGAGGGTCTATAATCTCAGAATAAGTACGGGGCAAACGCTCACTCCAGGATTGCTGCCTTGGAGCTTCGAAGGTAATCCAGGCGGGTAGATACACGCCAGGATTCGGGTTGCCAGAAGTGCGAACGCTAGGACGCAGACAACTCGTGCACAGTCTCCCGGGTGCGTTTCTGGACTGGTTGATAACCAACAAATAAACAGAGTTATACACAAATATGTAGCTGTCCATATATTACACACCCTGTGCGGGGGCCTGACTCACTAGGCTCACTTGAGTCTAAGCTTAGGCACCTAGTAGGCCCAAATACGCACAATTCAAATGCGCACCATCTCAATAAAGAGGGTAATTCGCTGTAACACCAGGATACGGTTAATCCTCACAGCAGTCAACACAAATTCCCAAAGACAACTACTTAGCACTCCAGAATACACGGGTTAATATGGAATGCACAAAACACTAGCAAGTTAGCAACCCAACTAGGAAATGGAATAGGTGGGTCACTCCAAGATGCACGGTCACTGGCCACCACCTAACTGAAATTGAGATAGGTGGAGTTCCAGCGAGCGATCAGTTCTTCTTAATCAATTTGTCCGGATGTGTGGGCACACAGGCGACGAGATTACTTCTTTAGCGTGGCGCTGCTCTCCTGGCTTATTCCACGCAAGTCACTTGTGCTCTAAACGGAAAAATGAACTCTGTTAAAAGTTATCAATAGGGCCTATGTCTTCTTAGCACTTCGGTACACTTCGTCTTGATATCATCTTGTGTCATCTTGTCTTCAGTATGGTCATCTCGGTTCTCGTATGGTTCGTATGGTAGTAGTGGTCGACATGGCTTGATCTTGGCTTCAGTATGGTTGGGGGAGGGGGGGTAACATGATTTCAGTATGTGGTGATCTTGTAGACTCAACAGTCTTGCGCTTAATTATGCTTGATCTTCAAGCTGCGTTTCACTTGATTGCGTTACTGGTCTGTCGATTGGGTGCCATCTTGGGGCGTTGCCATTTTGGTGTCTTGGATTGCAGACTAATTCCTGGCAGAGTAGTTATTCGTGGGTCGTAGTGCGTCTTGGGCTAGCATTTAAGCTGCCACCACCAGGATACACGCGCCATTCAGGGTGTAATCTAGGGACTTGAGCTGAAATTCTCGATTCTGGCTTGGGGAACAATCACATCATGTTAGGCTGCTATTCACGTGACGACATGACATCCTGGTGGGGTGCAATCATGGGGTTGATCACTGGGGTAACTTGCATCCTTGTATCCCATGTTGTTATTTTGGGGTTCTTGAGCTTTCGAGGCCTCCCGCGCATGATTTTGGGTCTGGAGACATTCTGGGGTGTATTGTTCGTTTTGGTTGGATAGAACTACAGCGAGAGGGGGTCACCCTGGGACAAGTTCTCCAGTGTAACTTTCCGCCAGTCTTTAGGCACTCCTCGTAAGGGGAAGTCCGGGGCTTGAGTGAAGCGTCTCATTTGCATTCCTGGATACGCGTCTCCAGGAAGTACGCTTTCCAGCTATTTTCGGGTCCATCTGCATTCAGGCGCCAGCATCTTTCAGCAAATCCACACGAGTCAGTCCCCGTCATGTCACACGGGTGCACCCAGATCACAGTATTCCAGTCTGCCAGTCCTCTCTCAGCACTTGTCTGCAAATCGTTCGGTGACACCGCACCGCCGCACGAAAATTCGAACCACATCATCCATGGACAACGTTGCGAAGGGAGGTATCACACCATGTGGACCACACCAGGCGTATCCATATCAAAGACAGTCACGGTCGTCAAAACCTTTGGGTAAAGGGAGCTTGTCCCCAGCACTCGACCACCCTCTGGCCTATCGATGATTCACCCGGGCTGTGGCCACTTGCCACGGGTATGAAGTGATGTGGCCCTAAAGACAATGGCTCGAGCGTGTGGCCATGGCTGACGCCTTGTTTTGGCGTGTCAAGTTGATGAGAGTTGGACGCGTTTTGGATAGCAAGTGTGCGTTGTGTGTGAACGAACGGGTGCGTGTGGCAGCGGGTAGAGGACGTTCACGGTGACGTGTTAGGGGTATGTGAATGTGTGTATGGTGCGTAGGGACGCCATAAGTGTGTGTGAAATGTGGAGGTTAGGTTTTCCATTTTGCTGGGCGCATAGCGCAGTGGTAGCGCGTCCGCTTTGCAAGCGGAAGGCCCCGGGTTCAATCCCCGGGTTCAATCCCCGGTGTGTCCAACTCTTTGTTCGACTCACCTCCACTTGCACGCTGTGCTGGGACGCCTACGATCACACCGCAGCATTATGCTTCTCCGCGCGATAAACGCTAGTTTCGACGCCGACCGCTGCTCACGCCTACTGGCTTGCTACTGCAAAGCCTCAAGCCGCTGTCCACAACAGCTACTGGTCGTGTCAACCAGAAGCCCGACATGTGTCTGGCTACTTTTGCTGTACTGAGTAGACGAACTGCAAACACCCACCAATAATCGGTTGAAGCCATACCTGTGCTGTGGCACAACCGCTCGAGTAAGGCATCGTCCCATATCGCTCGTATTATCAACACGACGTTGTCCGTTTGTTTGTCTAGTGATAAGGCAAACGCTCAGGTGTGTGGCCATGGGTAAGAAGCGATGTGGTCCCGAAGGCAACGAGTCGAGTGTGTTGCCACGGGAATGCAGTGAAGGCAACGGCTCGAGCGTGTGGCCATGGCTGACGCCTTGTTTTGGCGTGTCAAGTTGATGAGAGTTGGACGCGTTTTGGATAGCAAGTGTGCGTTGTGTGTGAACGAACGGGTGCGTGTGGCAGCGGGTAGAGGACGTTCACGGTGACGTGTTAGGGGTATGTGAATGTGTGTATGGTGCGTAGGGACGCCATAAGTGTGTGTGAAATGTGGAGGTTAGGTTTTCCATTTTGCTGGGCGCATAGCGCAGTGGTAGCGCGTCCGCTTTGCAAGCGGAAGGCCCCGGGTTCAATCCCCGGTGTGTCCAACTCTTTGTTCGACTCACCTCCACTTGCACGCTGTGCTGGGACGCCTACGATCACACCGGGACGGTGTGTCCAACTCTTTGTTCGACTCACCTCCACTTGCACGCTGTGCTGGGACGCCTACGATCACACCGCAGCATTATGCTTCTCCGCGCGATAAACGCTAGTTTCGACGCCGACCGCTGCTCACGCCTACTGGCTATGCTACTGCAAAGCCTCAAGCCGCTGTCCACAACAGCTACTGGTCGTGTCAACCAGAAGCCCGACATGTGTCTGGCTACTTTGCTGTACTGAGTAGACGAACTGCAAACACCCACCAATAATCGGTTGAAGCCATACCTGTGCTGTGGCACAACCGCTCGAGTAAGGCATCGTCCCATATCGCTCGTATTATCAACACGACGTTGTCCGTTTGTTTGTCTAGTGATAAGGCAAACGCTCAGGTGTGTGGCCATGGGTAAGAAGCGATGTGGTCCCGAAGGCAACGAGTCGAGTGTGTTGCCACGGGAATGCAGTGAAGGCAACGGCTCGAGCGTGTGGCCATGGCTGACGCCTTGTTTTGGCGTGTCAAGTTGATGAGAGTTGGACGCGTTTTGGATAGCAAGTGTGCGTTGTGTGTGAACGAACGGGTGCGTGTGGCAGCGGGTAGAGGACGTTCACGGTGACGTGTTAGGGGTATGTGAATGTGTGTATGGTGCGTAGGGACGCCATAAGTGTGTGTGAAATGTGGAGGTTAGGTTTTCCATTTTGCTGGGCGCATAGCGCAGTGGTAGCGCGTCCGCTTTGCAAGCGGAAGGCCCCGGGTTCAATCCCCGGGTTCAATCCCCGGTGTGTCCAACTCTTTGTTCGACTCACCTCCACTTGCACGCTGTGCTGGGACGCCTACGATCACACCGCAGCATTATGCTTCTCCGCGCGATAAACGCTAGTTTCGACGCCGGACCGCTGCTCACGCCTACTGGCTACTATGCTATGAACTGCAAAGCCTCATGCCGCTGCCCACAACAGCTACTGGTCGTGTCAACCAGAAGCCCGACATGTGTCTGGCTACTTTGCTGTACTGAGTAGACGAACTGCAAACACCCACCAATAATCGGTTGAAGCCATACCTGTGCTGTGGCACAACCGCTCGAGTAAGGCATCGTCCCATATCGCTCGTATTATCAACACGACGTTGTCCGTTTGTTTGTCTAGTGATAAGGCAAACGCTCAGGTGTGTGGCCATGGGTAAGAAGCGATGTGGTCCCGAAGGCAACGAGTCGAGTGTGTTGCCACGGGAATGCAGTGAAGGCAACGGCTCGAGCGTGTGGCCATGGCTGACGCCTTGTTTTGGCGTGTCAAGTTGATGAGAGTTGGACGCGTTTTGGATAGCAAGTGTGCGTTGTGTGTGAACGAACGGGTGCGTGTGGCAGCGGGTAGAGGACGTTCACGGTGACGTGTTAGGGGTATGTGAATGTGTGTATGGTGCGTAGGGACGCCATAAGTGTGTGTGAAATGTGGAGGTTAGGTTTTCCATTTTGCTGGGCGCATAGCGCAGTGGTAGCGCGTCCGCTTTGCAAGCGGAAGGCCCCGGGTTCAATCCCCGGGTTCAATCCCCGGTGTGTCCAACTCTTTGTTCGACTCACCTCCACTTGCACGCTGTGCTGGGACGCCTACGATCACACCGCAGCATTATGCTTCTCCGCGCGATAAACGCTAGTTTCGACGCCGACCGCTGCTCACGCCTACTGGCTATGCTACTGCAAAGCCTCAAGCCGCTGTCCACACAGCTACTGGTCGTGTCAACCAGAAGCCCGACATGTGTCTGGCTACTTTGCTGTACTGAGTAGACGAACTGCAAACACCCACCAATAATCGGTTGAAGCCATACCTGTGCTGTGGCACAACCGCTCGAGTAAGGCATCGTCCCATATCGCTCGTATTATCAACACGACGTTGTCCGTTTGTTTGTCTAGTGATATAGGCAAACGCTCAGGTGTGTGGCCATGGGTAAGAAGCGATGTGGTCCCGAAGGCAACGAGTCGAGTGTGTTGCCACGGAAAATGCAGTGAAGGCAACGGCTCGAGCGTGTGGCCAGGCTGACGCCTTGTTTTGGCGTGTCAAGTTGATGAGAGTTGGACGCGTTTTGGATAGCAAGTGTGCGTTGTGTGTGTGAACGAACGGGTGCGTGTGGCAGCGGGTAGAGGACGTTCACGTGACGTGTTAGGGGTATGTGAATGTGTGTATGGTGCGTAGGGACGCCATAAGTGTGTGTGAAATGTGGAGGTTAGGTTTTTCCATTTTGCTGGGCGCATAGCGCAGTGGTAAGCGCGTCCGCTTTGCAAGCGGAAGGCCCCGGGTTCAATCCCCGGTGTGTCCAACTCTTTGTTGTTCGACTCACCTCCACTTGCACGCTGTGCTGGGACGCCTACGATCACACCGCAGCATTGCTGCTTCTCCGCGCGATAAACGCTAGTTTCGACGCCGGACCGCTGCTCACGCCTACTGGCTATGCTACTGCAAAGCCTCAAGCCGCTGTCCACAACAGCTACTGGTCGTGTCAACCAGAAGCCCGACATGTGTCTGGCTACTTTGCTGTACTGAGTAGACGAACTGCAAACACCCACCAATAATCGGTTGAAGCCATACCTGTGCTGTGGGCACAACCGCTCGAGTAAGGCATCGTCCCATATCGCTCGTATTATCAACACGACGTTGTCCGTTTGTTTGTCTAGTGATAAGGCAAACGCTCAGGTGTGTGGCCATGGGTAAGAAGCGATGTGGTCCCGAAGGCAACGAGTCGAGTGTGTTGCCACGGGAATGCAGTGAAGGCAACGGCTCGAGCGTGTGGCCATGGCTGACGCCTTGTTTTGGCGTGTCAAGTTGATGAGAGTTGGACGCGTTTTGGATAGCAAGTGTGCGTTGTGTGTGAACGAACGGGTGCGTGTGGCAGCGGGTAGAGGACGTTCACGGTGACGTGTTAGGGGTATGTGAATGTGTGTATGGTGCGTAGGGACGCCATAAGTGTGTGTGAAATGTGGAGGTTAGGTTTTCCATTTTGCTGGGCGCATAGCGCAGTGGTAGCGCGTCCGCTTTGCAAGCGGAAGGCCCCGGGTTCAATCCCCGGGTTCAATCCCCGGTGTGTCCAACTCTTTGTTCGACTCACCTCCACTTGCACGCTGTGCTGGGACGCCTACGATCACACCGCAGCATTATGCTTCTCCGCGCGATAAACGCTAGTTTCGACGCCGACCGCCTGCTCTCTACTGGCCTACTGCTATAGCCTGCAAAGCCTCAAGCCCCTGTCCACAACAGCTACTGGTCGTGTCAACCAGAAGCCCGACATGTGTCTGGCTACTTTGCTGTACTGAGTAGACGAACTGCAAACACCCACCAATAATCGGTTGAAGCCATACCTGTGCTGTGGCACAACCGCTCGAGTAAGGCATCGTCCCATATCGCTCGTATTATCAACACGACGTTGTCCGTTTGTTTGTCTAGTGATAAGGCAAACGCTCAGGTGTGTGGCCATGGGTAAGAAGCGATGTGGTCCCGAAGGCAACGAGTCGAGTGTGTTGCCACGGGAATGCAGTGAAGGCAACGGCTCGAGCGTGTGGCCATGGCTGACGCCTTGTTTTGGCGTGTCAAGTTGATGAGAGTTGGACGCGTTTTGGATAGCAAGTGTGCGTTGTGTGTGAACGAACGGGTGCGTGTGGCAGCGGGTAGAGGACGTTCACGGTGACGTGTTAGGGGTATGTGAATGTGTGTATGGTGCGTAGGGACGCCATAAGTGTGTGTGAAATGTGGAGGTTAGGTTTTCCATTTTGCTGGGCGCATAGCGCAGTGGTAGCGCGTCCGCTTTGCAAGCGGAAGGCCCGGGTTTCAATCCCCGGTTCAATCCCCGGTGTGTCCAACTCTTTGTTCGACTCACCTCCACTTGCACGCTGTGCTGGGACGCCTACGATCACACCGCAGCATTATGCTTCTCCGCGCGAATAAACGCTAGTTTTCGCGCGACCGCTGCTCACGCCTACTGGCTATGCTACTGCAAAGCCTCAAGCCGCTGTCCACAACAGCTACTGGTCGTGTCAACCAGAAGCCCGACATGTGTCTGGCTACTTTGCTGTACTGAGTAGACGAACTGCAAACACCCACCAATAATCGGTTGAAGCCATACCTGTGCTGTGGCACAACCGCTCGAGTAAGGCATCGTCCCATATCGCTCGTATTATCAACACGACGTTGTCCGTTTGTTTGTCTAGTGATAAGGCAAACGCTCAGGTGTGTGGCCATGGGTAAGAAGCGATGTGGTCCCGAAGGCAAACGAGTCGAGTGTGTTGCCACGGGAATGCAGTGAAGGCAACGGCTCGAGCGTGTGGCCATGGCTGACGCCTTGTTTTGGCGTGTCAAGTTGATGAGAGTTGGACGCGTTTTTGGATAGCAAGTGTGCGTTGTGTGTGAACGAACGGGTGCGTGTGGCAGCGGGTAGAGGACGTTCACGGTGACGTGTTAGGGGTATGTGAATGTGTGTATGGTGCGTAGGGACGCCATAAGTGTGTGTGAAATGTGGAGGTTAGGTTTTCCATTTTGCTGGGCGCATAGCGCAGTGGTAGCGCGTCCGCTTTGCAAGCGGAAGGCCCCGGGTTCAATCCCCGGGTTCAATCCCCGGTGTGTCCAACTCTTTGTTCGACTCACCTCCACTTGCACGCTGTGCTGGGACGCCTACGATCACACCGCAGCATTATGCTTCTCCGCGCGATAAACGCTAGTTTCGACGCCGACCGCTGCTCACGCCTACTGGCTATGCTACTGCAAAGCCTCAAGCCGCTGTCCACAACAGCTACTGGTCGTGTCAACCAGAAGCCCGACATGTGTCTGGCTACTTTGCTGTACTGAGTAGACGAACTGCAAACACCCACCAATAATCGGTTGAAGCCATACCTGTGCTGTGGCACAACCGCTCGAGTAAGGCATCGTCCCATATCGCTCGTATTATCAACACGACGTTGTCCGTTTGTTTGTCTAGTGATAAGGCAAACGCTCAGGTGTGTGGCCATGGGTAAGAAGCGATGTGGTCCCGAAGGCAACGAGTCGAGTGTGTTGCCACGGGAATGCAGTGAAGGCAACGGCTCGAGCGTGTGGCCATGGCTGACGCCTTGTTTTGGCGTGTCAAGTTGATGAGAGTTGGACGCGTTTTGGATAGCAAGTGTGCGTTGTGTGTGAACGAACGGGTGCGTGTGGCAGCGGGTAGAGGACGTTCACGGTGACGTGTTAGGGGTATGTGAATGTGTGTATGGTGCGTAGGGACGCCATAAGTGTGTGTGAAATGTGGAGGTTAGGTTTTCCATTTTGCTGGGCGCATAGCGCAGTGGTAGCGCGTCCGCTTTGCAAGCGGAAGGCCCCGGGTTCAATCCCCGGTGTGTCCAACTCTTTGTTCGACTCACCTCCACTTGCACGCTGTGCTGGGACGCCTACGAACTGTGCTGGGACACCGCAGCATTATGGCGTCCCTACGCACCATACACACATTCACATACCCCTAACACGTCACCGTGAACGTCCTCTACCCGCTGCCACACGCACCCGTTCGTTCACACACAACGCACACTTGCTATCCAATCCAATCGCGTCAACAGAACATCACACAGCCACAAAAACAAGGCGTCAGCCATGGCCAACACGCTCGAGCCGTTGCCTTCACTGCATTCCCGTGGCACACACTCGACTCGTTGCCTTCGGGACCACATCGCTTCTTACCCATGGCCACACACCTGAGCGTTTGCCTTATCACTAGACAAACAAACGGACAACGTCGTGTTTGATAATACGAGCGATATGGGGACGATGCCTTACTCGAGCGGTTGTGCCACAGCACAGGTATGGCTTCAACCGATTATTGGTGGGTGTTTGCAGTTCGTCTACTCAGTACAGCAAAGTAGCCAGACACATGTCGGGCTTCTGGTTGACACGACCAGTAGCTGTTGTGGACAGCGGCTTGAGGCTTTGCAGTAGCATAGCCAGTAGGCGTGAGCAGCGGTCGGCGTCGAAACTAGCGTTTATCGCGCGGAGAAGCATAATGCTGCGGTGTGATCGTAGGCGTCCCAGCACAGCGTGCAAGTGGAGGTGAGTCGAACAAAGAGTTGGACACACCGGGGATTGAACCCGGGGCCTTCCGCTTGCAAAGCGGACGCGCTACCACTGCGCTATGCGCCCAGCAAAATGGAAAACCTAACCTCCACATTTCACACACACTTATGGCGTCCCTACGCACCATACACACATTCACATACCCCTAACACGTCACCGTGAACGTCCTCTACCCGCTGCCACACGCACCCGTTCGTTCACACACAACGCACACTTGCTATCCAAAACGCGTCCAACTCTCATCAACTTGACACGCCAAAACAAGGCGTCAGCCATGGCCACACGCTCGAGCCGTTGCCTTCACTGCATTCCCGTGGCAACACACTCGACTCGTTGCCTTCGGGACCACATCGCTTCTTACCCATGGCCACACACCTGAGCGTTTGCCTTATCACTAGACAAACAAACGGACAACGTCGTGTTGATAATACGAGCGATATGGGACGATGCCTTACTCGAGCGGTTGTGCCACAGCACAGGTATGGCTTCAACCGATTATTGGTGGGTGTTTGCAGTTCGTCTACTCAGTACAGCAAAGTAGCCAGACACATGTCGGGCTTCTGGTTGACACGACCAGTAGCTGTTGTGGACAGCGGCTTGAGGCTTTGCAGTAGCATAGCCAGTAGGCGTGAGCAGCGGTCGGCGTCGAAACTAGCGTTTATCGCGCGGAGAAGCATAATGCTGCGGTGTGATCGTAGGCGTCCCAGCCAGCGTGCAAGTGGAGGTGAGTCGAACAAAGAGTTGGACACACCGGGGATTTGAACCCGGGGCCTTCCGCTTGCAAAGCGGACGCGCTACCACTGCGCTATGCGCCCAGCAAAATGGAAAACCTAACCTCCACATTTTCACACACAGTTATGGCGTCCCTACGCACCATACACACATTCACATACCCCTAACACGTCACCGTGAACGTCCTCTACCCGCTGCCACACGCACCGTTCGTTCACACACACAACGCACACTTGCTATCCCAAACGCGTCCAACTCTCATCAACTTGACACGCCAAAACAAGGCGTCAGCCATGGCACACAGCTCGAGCCGTTGCCTTTCACTGCATTCCCGTGGCAACACACTCGACTCGTTGCCTTCGGGACCACATCGCTGCTTACCCATGGCCACACACCTGAGCGTTTGCCTTATCACTAGACAAACAAACGGACAACGTCGTGTTGATAATACGAGCGATATGGGACGATGCCTTACTCGAGCGGTTGTGCCACAGCACAGGTATGGCTTCAACCGATTATTGGTGGGTGTTTGCAGTTCGTCTACTCAGTACAGCAAAGTAGCCAGACACATGTCGGGCTTCTGGTTGACACGACCAGTAGCTGTTGTGGACAGCGGCTTGAGGCTTTGCAGTAGCATAGCCAGTAGGCGTGAGCAGCGGTCGGCGTCGAAACTAGCGTTTATCGCGCGGAGAAGCATAATGCTGCGGTGTGATCGTAGGCGTCCCAGCACAGCGTGCAAGTGGAGGTGAGTCGAACAAAGAGTTGGACACACCGGGGATTGAACCCGGGGATTGAACCCGGGGCCTTCCGCTTGCAAAGCGGACGCGCTACCACTGCGCTATGCGCCCAGCAAAATGGAAAACCTAACCTCCACATTTCACACACACTTATGGCGTCCCTACGCACCATACACACATTCACATACCCCTAACACGTCACCGTGAACGTCCTCTACCCGCTGCCACACGCACCGTTCGTTCACACACAACGCACACTTGCTATCCAAACGCGTCCAACTCTCATCAACTTTGACACGCCAAAACAAGGCGTCAGCCATGGCCACACGCTCGAGCCGTTGCCTTCACTGCATTTCCCGTGGCAAACACCTCGACTCGTTGCCTTCGGGACCACATCGCTTCTTACCCATGGCCACACACCTGAGCGTTTTGCCTTATCACTAGACAAACAAACGGACAACGTCGTGTTGATAATACGAGCGATATGGGACGATGCCTTACTCGAGCGGTTGTGCCACAGCACAGGTATGGCTTCAACCGATTATTGGTGGGTGTTTGCAGTTCGTCTACTCAGTACAGCAAAGTAGCCAGACACATGTCGGGCTTCTGGTTGACACGACCAGTAGCTGTTGTGGACAGCGGCTTGAGGCTTTGCAGTAGCATAGCCAGTAGGCGTGAGCAGCGGTCGGCGTCGAAACTAGCGTTTATCGCGCGGAGAAGCATAATGCTGCGGTGTGATCGTAGGCGTCCCAGCACAGCGTGCAAGTGGAGGTGAGTCGAACAAAGAGTTGGACACACCGGGGATTGAACCCGGGGCCTTCCGCTTGCAAAGCGGACGCGCTACCACTGCGCTATGCGCCCAGCAAAATGGAAAACCTAACCTCCACATTTCACACACACTTATGGCGTCCCTACGCACCATACACACATTCACATACCCCTAACACGTCACCGTGAACGTCCTCTACCCGCTGCCACACGCACCCGTTCGTTCACACACAACGCACACTTGCTATCCAAAACGCGTCCAACTCTCATCAACTTGACACGCCAAAACAAGGCGTCAGCCATGGCCACACGCTCGAGCCGTTGCCTTCACTGCATTCCCGTGGCAACACACTCGACTCGTTGCCTTCGGGACCACATCGCTTCTTACCCATGGCCACACACCTGAGCGTTTGCCTTATCACTAGACAAACAAACGGACAACGTCGTGTTATCACTAGACAAACAAACGGACAACGTCGTGTTGATAACGC